>JANRFK010000875.1:27434541-27460847 GCA_030068395.1 Apalone spinifera | reverse complement strand
CCAGCACCATGTCCCCTGCTCCCACCAGCACAGTTGGGGCCACATTAGTGAGGCGTTGGAAGAGTGTGGTGGTGTGTGGGTGGTTGTGTGTGTTTTTTGCATCTTACTTGTGTGGCCCCAACTGACTTTTCAGTGACTCCTGAATCAAAACAGTCTTTATCCAGTAAGTATATACATATTTCCCCCCTTCCCCTGCCAGTAAATTTTTTAACTTGCTGGCTGGTAGTTCTGCTCAGTCCTGGCTTATGATGGATCCAGGACCCTCCCCTGCTGCAGCTCTGCATTTAAAGTGTATTAGGAGCTTGGCAGGCAGGCAGGCAGCCTGGCTGAGTTCTGACTTCCACCTGGTCAGGGAGCTCAGACTCTCCCCTCCCCTCCTGGACAGTGGCTAACTACTAAATTAACATCTCTAGTGCTTAATTACATGCCTAAGTATGTTTGGGGAAAATGCCATATGTAATGTGTACAAAATCATAAGGTGTCTCTTTTTTTTCCTCTGTAGATGTGACTGTTAGTGGGCAAATCCCAGAACAAAGTAATGAAGTAGTTAAGCAAGGATCATGTACTTTAGTTTAGCAATTATTCTGAATGCCACTGATGAAATTTTATAGTAAGGAGCAAGTGACTGCAAATCTGTGATGTCAAATGTGTCTTCTCTCCATGGCTCCTGAACAAGTTGCTTTTAATTGCATGAGGGAACATCTGTTCAGCATGTCTTCAACTATGTTAGAAAGGCTTGTCTGTGGCAAAGTTTGTGTTCTGCGTCCATTTCCTCTAGAAAGCTTGTATTGGCATGTTTTTTTTCACTATTTTTAATATAACATGCAAAAGAATAACGATAATATAGCAAATATGTATGAGTCACTGGAGCAGATGGTCTGTTTTATAACCTGCATTGTAGCACATGTACAACATTCAACCATTTGGTTTATTTGCTGTGTGTTCAAGGCTTTTGGACTCATCCAGGCTGGGTGAGGAATAGTTCAGAATGCTTCACTCCTGAAGTGTTGGATAAATACGTCATTGAGGCACACTTCCATGGTTTTAGAGGTTTGGCCAGAAGATGGAAATGTTGACGATACACAATAGAGATGTAAAACCCCATTTAAAATGTTAACTGGTTAAACTATATGTTGAACTGACCTATCGTGCTGTGCATGGGGGAGGCCACTGGAACAGTCATCCCCTTTCCCCTCTGCATTGCATCATGGTGAGCCCAGATGGGCTGGACAGGGCCTACCGCACCATACCGTGGGTGGGGAGTTGCTCTGGCTGGGATGGGCGCTGGTTGACCAGTTACCCCTTTAGCATTGCTAATACACAATCTGTGTGCACAGCTTTAGCTTGATGATTCAGATAGCTGCGGAATGCTTGCCGCTAGTGACCACTAGCTGGTCAAAATGACAATTGAAGAAACTGCCCTAAAATGATTCTCGGCTGCTATGTTGAATAAGTGCCTCGATACTTCTGTGGGACCCTCAACCTCTACCCTAATGGGAGATGCTTTAAGCAGCAAAATGTTTACTAGCCAATTGATAGTACACAAACTACTAGGGAGGTAAAGGAGTACTTGACTAGTGTACTATCTGTAAGCCTATGCTTATTGGGTAGTCAAGTTGACTACTTGCAACTCTCCCTTTTCCCCTGCTGCCTCTGATACAGAGGCAGCAAGGCAGGGAGAAGCAGGAGCCAGTGCTGGGGAGAGCCGGCTTAAAAGCTAATTTCTCCACAGCACTGTCTCCATGGGGCCACCTGTCCCCATCCCCTGCTGCTGCTGCCTCTATTACAGAGATCTAGCCATGGGCAGGGGCTGCTTTGTGGCAACAGTCCCTGTATGCAGGAAGTCCTATCTTCCCACTGGGACCCGGTGCACTGGGGCTGCTGCTGGCTGGGCAGGCAGCTCAAATCAGTTCTGGCTTGTGCCAGGTACAGGACAAAACCCCACTGCGGCCCTGCAATTTAAAATGCAGTAGGAGCCAGGGGGCAGGCTGCCTGGCTTCTACTGCTTTTTAAATGGCAGAGCTGCAGCGGTGTCTGGTCCTGCACCCAGCTCAAAGTGGAACTGAGTCCAGCTGCCTGTCGACTAATCAAGTAGTCGATAGAATTTGTACTGACTACTCCATTAGTTAAATACCTGCATTTTAACATCCCTACAAACAATCTCACTCTTTTTAAAATAAAGCTCAGACTTAGACAAAATTCTTAATGTTCTTGTTTACTTGATTGAAAGTGGGCCTAGAAAGCAGCTGCTGTTCATGTCACACTAAAATTTCTAAGCACAATAGACAGTATCTGAACCTTTAACATGGAGTAATGCTAGATAGTAATACATACAGTCTTTTCCTTTACAAATGCATTGTAAAATGGTATCCAGCCACGAGCTAGACCAGCATTGGTGAAATAAACAGTTTATCTGAAGTACTTCATAACATTGCTCAATGTCTGTGGGATTTACTTGACGTAATTCTTAGAAACAAAAGTTGTGATTCTTAGACCAAAAGTTGAATTAAGTAAAGATTAATTTTGCTACTACTACATTTTGAAACCTCTGTTGCCATTAACCTTGACTTGCCGTAGTTTACATCATCATATTGTCATAATAGCATTGCTTTCCCTGAAGATTTTTGGTCATTGTCATCTGACATCATGGCAGGAGCCTTGTGTTATGACATTGGTCATGGCTTACAGCATGATGACAATGAGTTACACATTTGCCATAGGCGGTAGGCTCAGTTCTTCCTGAATATAGGTTGTGGTTTAAAAAGACAAAGGCTGCAATTTTTAGATGCCTATCTTTAAGATTCTAAAAATCAGAAGCCTTTATGATAAGTGTTGAGCGCAGGCCCTCTGAACATCTAGAGTTAGATGCCCAAAATCACTGCTTAATTTTTTTTAAAACCTAGCTTCCCCGCTTATTGACTAGTTGATTTATCATCCCTAAGTTAAACCTGATCTTACTTTGGTTGACTTCAGTGCAAATTGGACTACTCCTAATGTATCAATTTAAAGCTGTGAGGCAGGAGTCTTACATATTATAGCTGTCTCTTTAACTTTTTTTTTTAAGTTACATTGGATGTATGCTGTTGGCAGTGGAATATGATACACATCCTATAACCTGTCTGAGTGTTGTTGGTTTGCTGAGGAAGCATTGAGAAGTCATTATCCAGTAAGGAGCAGTCTTCAGAAGTGTTTCTGTTAGTTGCTCACTCACTCCTGATCATCCTGAATAATTAAACTTTGTATGGGGACCTCATGACAATGGATTATCTGCCCCAACCTGAGGGCAGGCAATAAGCCCCACTACTGCTTTCTATGGACTGGAACAAACAGCCACTTTTCGTCTGTTCTTTCCCCTTGTGCTCTTCCTGCTGATTTATGTAGAATCTGAATTGATGTCTTTGCTGATGTTAAGCTCTGCAGTCAGTACCCAGCCCATTGGGTACAAAGAGCTTTGTGCTGATTCTTTGCATGTGGCTAAATTTTCCCTACTACAGAGATAGTTTTGGGATTGAAAACTAATTTCACTTCTATACAAACAGTATGAAGATGAAGTTGGCTTTAAGGAATCTTCTTCTTGGTCACTGTGAGTGTACTTTTTATTTTGTTGAGACCTTTTTTGACCTTCATGCTTTGACACTGTCGGAATTGTGTTTTTTGACTGTTACTGTTGGGGTGGGGAAAAGGTCCACAGATTTCCAAATTTCTGTTTTTGTGGAGGCAGAAGAAAGGCCTTTTGTAACTCCAGGGCATGTCATCTTTTGCTCTTTCCCCTACAAGAAACACAGAAAAGGAATGTTCATTTAATGCTATGTGAAAATCTCTTGCTGCTGATGATTTAGAAGCATGTTTTCTTCAAGAACAAAAAGACAATCCATAAATGTGATAATTTTGTAATGCCTTGCACATGGTATGGATTAGTTTGTTCAGTGAATTATTTTTGGAGGTGCTATGGAAAAAGAATAATGGGGATTTTATTTTTAGTCTAAATTCTACTGACAGCATTTTTTATGATAGTGTTAAAGGGAAGTATTGGCAAAAGTGCAAAAACTCAGTTCACCTATAGCTTTGAAGGGGCACGTCTATACCGCAGGGCTGAAGACAGAAAAAGCTATGCAACTTGAGCTACATCAGTTGTGTAGCTCAAGTCGAAATAACTTATTTAGGCTTTTGTTGATGTCTGCACAGCAGGCAGTTGGAGGAAGAGCACTTTTCCTCCAACTTTCCTTACTCCTCGTAAAATGAGGATTACAGGAGTCGGAGTAAGAAGTCCTCCAGCTTGACATTATTTTCACATAATGTCTAAACTGCTTGTAGTGTATAGGTGAACTATTATTTCAAATAATGTCAGTTATTACAAAAAACACGGCTGTGTAGATGTACGCAAAGATACTTACATGATCTGCTCCAAAGAGCAGTTTGATTTTTTTTATTTTTTTTTAACTTTGAAAAGTCATGTTGGGTTTATGAAAGGTCTGTGACTGGTGGCCCTGGAGGCTGAAATTTTCCATCCAGACAAGTTGGGTGTACGTTCAAGTTTGTGGCAATGCCTTAATCATTATTTTCTTGAATCAGTATGGAATATGGGATCTTTTGAAAAAGGGTTTTTTTTTGTTTTGTTTTTCCTCCCCCTAAAGAATCGCGTCTAGATGGCGCTTTCACTTTTGAAATATCCTTTTTCGAAAGACTGCTGTTACATGATTATGCAAATGAAGCACGGGATATTTAAATCCCTGCTTCATTTGCACTTTCAATTTGCCTAATTTGCATCCCTCTTTCGACAGAGGGGTGTAGTCTAGACATACCCCAAGTGTCATCTGAAGAAGTGGGTTTTACTCACGAAAGCTCATGACACCATCTATACGTTTTGTTAGTCTTTAAGGTGCTACTAGACTATTCGTTGTTTAAGGCTCTCCTCTTACATATTAACTTGGCTACCCCTCTGAAGACAGAGAAAGATGACATAGGCCTTAATTTGGAATTTCAGTTTTACTTGCATTATTATATTAATATGTGTTACTACGGGAAAGGTACTAATATAAAGAGGTACGATGGTATTCCTTAGAATGTACAGTGCTTTAGAGTAAGCAAAGGAGGTTTACGTCTCAGTTATGAGATTAGGTCCTACTGCAAAATACTGATTTCCCTTCAACCCCCATTTTGAGATGGATTATTGGCTGGGAAGGAATATCTTTGATTTTGCTGTTTCAGGTGGATGAGCAGATAGATAAAGGAAGACAGACCCCAGTGTGCACGAAGGAAGGAAAGTAGTCCATTTAGATAATATTCTGATTACATTAATCCATATCCTGTTATTTTGCATTGCTCTGTCACTGCTGATGGTGAAGTAACTAATGTAAGCTAATTATATTTGCTCTAGGAAGCCAGATTTTTTTAATGCATCTCAGCAAGAGAGGTTAATATTGTCAGTGCAGCAGCATGAATGAAACATTGTAGGAACTGAACTCTGACTGTCCTAAAAGGTTGATAATAAGGGAAGCCTCTGGGGGGGTTTTATAATTCGTTCACGAATTGATTATGAATTGGTAACTGACTTGTTTGATGCCATCTGTAAAAACATTTCCCCTTAAGCGAAATAAACTTGAAATAGAATGTTCTGCAAGGTGGAGTAAATTATCTGTTTAAAAAAACCAAACAGATAGGTTTTTCTTTTTTGTGGGGTGGGGAGGAGGAGGAAAGTAAACTGCCTTCAGGTTTCTCTGGGATATTTCAAGTATGTCAGTTCCCCCCCATGGAATAGTCATCACTCTTGAAACTGTAGCTGAGATTTCCCACTTGAAAAAGGCTGGATTTGAAGTCTCAGGATATTATACAGAGTGGCCTAAAAGCCACATATCTTCTCTTAACTGGCCTTGATTAGGCAAAGACCCACTAGTAGTGAGTGGACAAGGTGGGCAATCGTATAGGAGAGAGAATATTTCCTGCAGGTGACCGGGTTCTATCTTAACAAAAGCTAAGAGTAGCTTGTTTTTGTACTACATTGTGTGCTGCGTGGTTTGGTTAATTCAGAGATGCTCCTCGACAGTCAAACATGTTGTCAGCCCTGCCTTTGTCCTACTGTGTCCGACTCGCTGTTGGTGACTGTTCTGATGTGGATGACCAGAGGTGCCACTTGAAACAGATGGCCCAGGAAAGACATTAATTGATTTAAATGAAATCTGTGGGTCTGGTGCATTAGGTACGGCAGTTAATTATCATGCATAGCTCAGTATTAAGTATTAGTTTTCTTATTGCAATATTTATTTACATTTTCAATAAGGGGAGCAAGGACCATCACTTTCGTTTACCTTTTCTGCTCAGGAATTTGCATCTTTGACTCTTACTTTGTCATCGGAGATTCCAGGTGACAAGGAAGTTCTAAAATCCCAATGAGGAGATTCTTTAAGGCAGAATGATCATTCTCTAGCACCTAGAACAACTAAAACAACTATTTGGGCGTGATAGAGGGATGGCCACTATCACGCTTGCTGAGCTACATACAACCACTGTCACAAGTTTGAGAGCCAGGGCGCACATGCTAGGAACCAGGGCTTCAGCACTTTGGGAAGTGATTGCTGACGCTTAATCCTGCTGAAGCCCCGATTCCTAGCTGTAGTAGAAGCCTATAGTCGACCACACCCAAAGGCAGAGTGCCTGAGGTCCCCTGACCCAGTCTGGTAGGTTGGGAGAGGGGGGAGTGTGCTCTGAGCTGCACTTAAATAGCAGCATCAGCTCACAGGCCAGTTTGGCAACCACTGGCATAATAAAGCAAATCTTTGGTTACTGGCGAACAGAAGAGGTCTTCTGACTGGAACGTGCTCTTGGTATTGAGAGACAGGGGAAAACTGAAATACTTGGTGCATTTAAAATGAGGTTGATTAACATCAGTAAATGCACTGTAGGAACAATTCTGCACCGGATAGGGTAGTAAGTTTTTCGGCTTTTAACTTAAAAATGCAGAGTACTTGAATTCCTCTTCTGTGTAGTGGGAAACTGAGGTACAGAATCATTAAATGACTGGAAGCCTACTTAAGTCATTGCCTTTCCTGGTTTAACCATAGAGTGTAGTTTTATCTCCTGGACATTGATAGGGTTTTTTGAAAGTTGTTGGCCTTCGTCACTCTTAGGTGACACTGCAGTGACTACTGTTGATCTTGAGAGTAATTTTTTCTTTTCCACAGAGGAGTTTAGAAAAAATGTCAGTTTTTTGTGTTCTTTACTCAGTTGCTCACCTGTCATAGTAATTGGGCAAAAGTGAGGTTCACTTGTTGAAACTACAAGGCAAAAAAGGGTGCAGTAACCTCTTAATTCTGAAGAAGTGTGTCCATTTCAGATAAATCCTGCAGGGAATCTAGTGTATACACAGACTGACAGGAGAGATTGACCCAGATTACTTTCGCAGAAGCAATATTATTTCCAGAGACCTATGTCCTAATTTTGTAATGCCTTGTTTATGAAGTCCCTTTTCAGTGTGAGATGGACAGTTCGCTAAGCAATTTGTTTCCTCTGTCTCCATTTCTGGGTTTTCATGGCAGCAAGGACTGTTGCTTTTGCCTGTCTTTGTTATCCCTGTGAGTTACTCACAGCCAAAGGCAGACTTAGACCATGCAACAAATACCTGTGGTCAGCAGAATTCTCATTAGTTGTGGTGTAAATACACCCAAATAAGAAGAAAAGCAGAAGTAGTTGCATATAGCAGCTGTCTTGGAATGCAAACAGAATTAAAGGTACATCTGCAATGTGCAGCTTTTAGCAACAAGCCTGTGTCCACACCGGCTTGTCACTAAAACTCAGTGTGTAGAGGTAATATTTGTTGGCACTTGTTCTGGCAAAATACTTCCATCTCTTATGAGGGAGTCTGCAGGAGAGCACTCCAGCCAACAAAGCAATGCTCACGCTTCCCCTTCCGTGGCAATTCTGATTTTTTTTTTTTAAAGCACCCATGAAAGACAAAAGCTTTATCGATCAAATGTAAGCGTAGGTTTAGTGTGTCTAGCAAGGAAGGTAATAGTGTTGCACCTCCCATGTTTGATGCTTTGTTGAGTAACCCATATGTGTTGAATTGTCTGGTTACCTTGTGACTGATACTCTTTATTCTGAGGACTAGATTGTGTAGGATCTGAAGCTGCCCCTAGTCTCTGATGGCTTTTCTTTTTGTGTTGTGCTGAGTGAAGCTTGGTTATGGGAGAGTTTACCCTCGTACGCTGAAAGTACCATTAAAATGTTTATTTTTCAGGGATGGTTGGTGAAGCAGAGCAAGACAAACTTCAGAAAAATCAGGTCAACTTGAGAAACGGTTCTTAGCACAAACCAATGGAAGTTTTATTTTCATAGGTGTTTTCTGCATAATTAAGGCTATGGTGTTAATAGAGAAAAGAGTGCTTAACCTTCATGAAGAACTCCCTCTGTGTTTTTACAACTGTTTTTCTCTACTTAAATTGGATAACACAAATTCATATGTGAGCAACACCTAACATTGGAAATTTCTGCTTTGGGCAACACTTACAGAATTGTTCATGTAACTACTAAATTCCCCTTCTGTCTGCTGAATAAAAGGTGCCTTTTAAAAATTTGCACAATGTTGCAAGGCTCATACTAAAAGGTTAGACAATGAAGTTTGCATTAACATTTTACTTTCACCATAGGCAAATTGGTACTTCTGTTCTGCAGGCATATTACCTTGGGGTGTTGATCTTTATCATATCTTGCAGGGTCAGGTCTGGAAGGGAAAACTCCAAAGGAAACTTAAATGTTGGAGGAAATGGCTTCTGATTAAAATTCAGTCTTTCATCAATTGTCAATGCTCCAGCATAGCATAGTGGAAACAGTAGAAGCTCTTTTCACAATTGTATAATAATTGATGTCTTGACCATTAGCAAAGAAAGACTTGGGATTTTACTGAATGCAAAAGTAGGGAGTGTAAACTCTAGGTAAACACTTCTTCATTTTCAGTTTAATACTGTATTTGTCTTCCCTTCCTGGCTTAAATTGTAGTGCTGGGTTTATCACTGTTAAACAGCTGAGGTGAATTGGGTGAAAGAAAAATTGGGTGGTCACCCAGGAGAGATTCAAATGCCACCCCACTGATTAGCAGAGCAGACACAGCTGACAACAATCGGCAGCATGTCTTCTAGTGGCTCTGCACATAAAAATTTATTCTGCGCATGAAAAAAAATTAGAGGCAGCAGACCTCATTTGGGTCTTTTGAAAAGGAAAGCACTTCATAAACATAAAATTAGTCCTCTGATCAGACAGTTTGTCTATTAAGTATTTGAGCCCTGTTTTACAGTGCTGTTCTCAACGTAGAAATTAGTCTGAGAATAATTATAGCTTTGCAAGAAGAAAATATTACCTACATCATGTAAAATATTATAATTTAAGGGAGAGAGAGGTTAGTTATACATGAGATCGTGTTAAAACTCTGCCTTCTTCTTTGAGTGGCCCCCGTGGGTGCTCGACTCAAGGTGTTGGGTCCCGACCTGGTGCCGCTAGTCGGAGATTTCCAGAGCCATAGCCAGGCCGGACCGCGCATGCGCGAGAGCAGCACGCGGCGTTCGCACCTTTGCAACGTCTTGTGGTCAGGCTCCCCTTCGCCAGTTCCTGTCAACCGCTTGTGGTTGCTGGCGGAGTGCTGTTTATCTCTTCAGAAAAAGCGGTTCTGTTAACAAAAAAAACCCCACAAATAGTTTAACTCCGTGTAGCCGCAGACTCTAGTGGCACCGCAAGTGGCACCGATGAACTGCGACAAGCTGGTGCCGGAGTTGGCAATGGGGGACAAGCCTGGGGAGGAGCACGAACGGGCCTGACAGCTGAGCGCCCCACAGCACGCCGAGTCGGCACCGAGAAGTCGCTCTCTGTCAACAGTCTCGGCAGAGACGGAGCTGCCCACGGTGCTGTGTGGGATTCCAGCACAGTGGCACGGTAGCACAGTGCACCTGACGGAGGGTCAATCCCTTCCTCTCTCCCCCTGTTCTTTACCATCAGAAGAACGTGAATCTACTCGTGCAACTAAGGTCCCTACAAAGGTGGCTAGGAAATCAATGCCAAGGCACTCGATTTCACCCTCACCAGTTTTTTCCCCTGAACCTTCGCTTTCACCGCATCATTCAACGGAGGTCAGAGATTATTTGGCGCCTCACAGTCATGCAATGCCTTCTCCCCAATGGAGATCAGTGTCTTGTCACTCTGATCATTACGACCGGTATCCCTATTATCACCGGGGATCATCATATAGGTCTCGCTTACCTAGCTGCTCCCCTCCGAGATCTTATCACAGGAGGTATGCTAGCAGATGTTCCTCACAACAATTGTCCCCTGAGCATGTTGACCACAGGAGTTACCGTTCATCCTATGGGCATGGTAGATTTGTCCTGTTCCCATCTGTGCTGCTGCCATACCTCTTATGGGTCACGACAGTCACCTCCAATCCAGGATTGTCAAAGGGCGAAATCTCGTCTGGAGACCCCCTCGGCCCCAGCTCAGCTGTCAGATCCTGAGAAAGGGCAAATTTCTGATATGGACGATCGCCCGCATGCTATATTTCCGGAGGATATTTCGTCATCCTCCTCAGACGATGCTGTGTTTGCGGGGGATTCCTCTCTTCCTGACGACACAAAAGAATTTCAGGATCTTTTTAGGATGGTGGCTCAGTCGCAGGACGTCCAATTATCAGATGTCCCGATGAAGCAATTCAAACTTTGGAGAAATTTACATCCCAAGCAACAATCTAAGGTCTCTTTCCCTATCGATGAGGCAACCCTCCAGTCGGCGGCAGAAATCTGACATACCCCTGCTTCGACCACTCCAACTTCAAAACTGGCGGAAAAGCGTTATTTTGTCTCATCTAAAGACTCAGAATTTCTTTTTACCCATCCTCAGCCAAACTTCTTGCTCGTTGATGCAGCTCTACAAAGGGCTAAGAACCCGCAGCTAAAAATGTAGGGGGCAGATAAGGAGGCCAAGAAATTGGACATATTTGGCTGCAAAGTATACTCATCGGCCATGTTACTTCTTTGCATTGCGAATTATGCAGCCCTATTGGCAAACCATAGTTTCGATAATATCACGAAGCTTACAGAGTTGGCCAAAAGAACATCGGAGGCCGATAAAGAGTTCTTACGGACAATCGTCGAGGAAGGCTACGCGTGCTCGAAAGCGAATCTCCAGATAGCTATGGATGTGGCAGACACAGCGGCTTGAGGAGTAGCAACAGCAGTGTCTGAGACGCTTGTCACAGCGGCGGTACCGAAGGAGCTACGCTCCAAGGTCGAAGACCTCCCGTTTGACAGGGTAAAACTGTTCGCGGAAAAGACCGATGAGGTACTTCATACTGGCAAAGATTCAAGAACAACACTCCATACGCTAGGAATGTACGTCCCACCATTCCATCGTCATTGTTATTTTCCGTACCAGAGACAGTATCATTACCAGTCTTGTAGACAGCAAAACCGCACGTTTGACCAATCCCGTCCTAGACAGCGGCCTCACTGAAGGCGCCCACCACTGCCTAGAGCGTCCGTCACATCCATTTCAAAACAGCAAGTTTGACTTCTTTGTCGAGGGCATGCGAACTCCGCCAATCGTTATTGCGCACACAGATCCCGTTTTCTACCATCATTTACGACCCTATTATCACCAATGGGTCAAAATAACATTGGACAAATGGGTACTGGAAGTCATAAAGGTTGGCTTCACCATCCCCTTCACTTCCATCCCCCCCACCATGCCACCTTCCCCGTTCCTTTTCAGGGACCCATCTCACAAAGGCCTCCTGCAGCAGGAAGCCCATCGTCTCCTTACCATCGGAGCGATAGAGAGGGTCCCAGATCAGGTCAAGGGAAGAGCGTTCTATTCGAGGTACGGGGGGGTTGGAGACCCATTCTCGATCTGCGCCACCTAAATCGTTATCTCCGCAGGCAGCGCTTCAAAATGGTGACCTTGAATTCCATAATCCCGTCCCTCGATTACGATTGGTTCGCTGCTCTCGACTTACAAGACACGTACTTTCACATCGCCATACATCCCGCTCACAGGCGTTTTCTCCGATTTGTGATAAAGGACGATCATTTTCAGTATCGAGTTCTGCCATTCGGTCTCGCCTCAGCGCCCAGAGCTTTCTTGAAGACCTTGGCTGTCGTAGCGGCTCATCTGTGTCAGCTACGGGTGGTAATATTCCCGTACCTGGACGATAGCTTAATAAAAGGTTCCACGGAGCAAGAAGCTTCACAGATGGTAGCGATGGTCGAACGAACATTCGAATCCTTCGGTCTTCTCCTGAACAAACAAAAATCAACACTTATCCCAACGCAAACTATAAAGTTCATAGGGGCGAACCTGGATTCTCTCAGGGCGAGGGCATACTTACCGCAGCGGAGATTTCAGGCGATCAAAGATCTCATCACCATACTCAAGGGGAATGTGTGTATTTCTGTTCACAATTGCCTCCGTCTCCTGGGACACATGGCTGCTGCCACCGTTGTAGTTCCTCATGCATGACTCCATCTGAGGAACCTCCAACACTGGTTGTCGAGGGTTTTTGTTCCTGTGAAGCATGACATTCACAAGACAGTATGGCTATCTTTGCATGTTCAAAGATCTCTGCGTTGGTGGACAGAAGCGCGAAATCTTTTGTTGGGAGTTCCATTCCACCGACGACAACCATCGGCACAGATAACGTTGGATGCCTCACTCGTCGGCTGGGGTGCTCACATGGCCAACGAATGAATCCAAGGCAAATGATCTCTCATCGAGAGGCGTCTTCACATCAATCGACTAGAGCTCCGAGCACTTTCTATGCATGCAAACATTTTCTCCCACATACCAAAGGTCTCACAGTAAGAATACTGACAGACAACGTAGTGGCGATGTATTATGTGAACAGGCCAGGTGGAGCACGATCATGCTCCCTGTGTGTCGAGGTGGTGCGGTGTTGGAATTGGTGCATGCAGAACAATGTAACCATAATAGCATCGTACTTACCTGGCACCGCCAATGTAATTGCGGACTCCCTCAGCAGACGTTTTCCCACGGACCACGAGTGGGAAATAAGGACAGACGTGATTCGGGCGATATTTTGCAAATGAGGTATGCCCCTGATAGACCTTTTCGCAACGACCAACAACAAGAAGTGTCACCTATACTGCTCCAGAGCAGGGCTTGGCAAGGGCTCCCTCGGCGATGCGCTTCTGGTTGTCTGGAAGAAGGCACTCCTGTATGCTTTCCCCCCCACGGTCCTCATCTCCAGGACACTGGAAAAAAATCAGAGCAGAGGCGGCGACCGTCATTTTGCTAGCCCCAGCCTGGCGCAGGTAAGCCTGGTATCCGTTTTTACACAAAATGTCAATACAGCCACCATATCCCCTTCCTCTCCACAAGATCTTCTTTCTCAGGAACAAGGCTCGCTGTTGCATCCCAGACTCGAGTCGTTACATCTGACGGCATGGCTCCTGAATAGTTAAAAGGAGATGAAAACCTGTGTTATGAACAGGTCAAAGTGATACTGCTGCATAGCAGAAAAGAATCTACACGAAATATTTACCTTGCGAAATGGCAGAGATTTTCCAAGTGGTGTCTTCAGAATAACGTACAGCCGCTTCGATCTCCTCTGCGTCACGTTTTTGATTACATCCTACATCTACGAAATTCGGGACTTGCGTTGTCTTTAAAGATGCATTTGGCAGCTATTAGTGCTTTCCACCATCCAGTAGAGGGCTCCTCGCTCTTCTCTCATCAAATTACAAAGAGGTTTTTAAAGGGGCTCATGAATTTATACCCACCACGAAGGGCACCTCCCCCTTCTTGGAATCTCGACCTAGTGCTGGACACCATCATGTATTCTCCTTTTGAGCCACTAGCGTCGGTTTCCCTACATATGCTAACCATGAAAACTGTGTTTCTACTTGCAATTACATCAGCGAAACGAGTGAATGAGCTGGGGGCTTTGATGGCAAATCCCCTTTTCACCATTTTTTCCAAAGACGCTGTAACGTTACGATTACACCCAGCCTTTATCCCCACAGTCTGCTCTCCCTTTCACATTAACGAGCCTATTGTCCTCACAGCTTTTTACCCCAAGCCTCATTCTTCAAGTAAGGACACTCTTTTCCACACGCTCAATGTCCGGCACATACTATCTTTCTATATAGATAGAACCCGCCAATGGCGGCAGACGGACAGGCTGTTCAGATCAACGGCACAGAGATCCAAGGGCAAAGCACTCTCCGCCCAGCGCATTCCCAAATAGATTATGCTTTGTATTACAAATTGTCATTCGATCCGGAACAAGCCTCTTCCTTCTTTACCTCGTGCTCACTCTACGTGAGCAGTTGCAACTTCTACAGCTTTTGCGAGGGGAGTTCCCCTCACTGATATGTGTCGCGTGGCTACCTGGGTCTCTAGTGTAACTTTCGCGCGTCATTATGCCATAAGTAGGAGTGGGCTTCGGATACTGTGGTGGCCTCTGCGGTCTTATCCACGGTAGAAAATAACTGACCCAGGTTACTGTTATGTAGTCACCTTCAGTGGAGCACCCACGGGGACCACTCGAAGAAGAAAAGGTTACTCACTTTGTGTAGTAACAACGGTTCTTCGAGATGTGTCCCCGTGGGTGCTCCACTCCTCCCCGCTCCGGGGAGTCCCACCCTCCTCCCCCCTCCGGGTCTTTTCTAGTTTTCTCTTTCAGAGACTGAGCGGTGAGAGGAACTGGCAAGTGGGGGCCAGACCGCGAGACGTTGCAAAGGCGCGAACGCCCCGTGTTGCTCTCGCACATGCGCGGTCCGGCCCAGCTACAGCTCTGGAAATCTCCGACTAGCAGCACCGGGTCAGGACCTGACACCTTGAGTGGAGCACCCATGGGGAGACATTTCGAAGAACCATCATTACTACACAAGGTGAGTAACCTCTTCTTCAGAGTATATATAGCTTTGAATCTCCCCATGAATTTACATAGCTGAAGACTTAAAATGGTGGCAATCACACAAATGCTTTCACTATTTTTTTCAAAAACAAGGGAGTTTTAGCTTGTATGTGAACATGCTTTGAACTAGTTAAACTTTAAACCTATGAGAGAAGAATGAAATATTTTAGGAATTGGATTTACTTAATCTGGCAATTTTCGGTTAGAAGAAATGGAAGTGTTCCTAAAACGCTTCTTACAAGTTAAAGCAGTCTTTCTTGTGCAATTTAATCTTGAAAGTACATGCATTTCTTTCTGGATTCACCTATCTACAGTATACATGATTTTTTTTTCCAGTTGCACAAAAATATGAGTTAATTTCTTTAGTTGGTGAGCTATTAAAAAAACAATGCAGAGTCAAATTTTTCCCCCCTTCAGCTTTGCCACACCCACCACAAAATAAATTCCTTCATTCTGTGCTGTGTTGCGGTATCATCACAGGCAAGCATGCTCCAGCAGCTGTATGCACTCAGTTGCCTTTTTATTGACCACACCTATAAAAGTCGGGTGTTAAATCTGAGAATAGGGATAAGACTCAAGTAGGCCAGCTTTATCAGCCAGACAAAGATACTGTAAAAAAATTTTTTGCGAAACTATTTAATTTTCTTATGAGGCAACACACACATTTGTCACGTAATCTAGTCTCTATGCATATGGCATCCAGAAGTAGAACAGAGACCGAGAAATCATATGAATCTTAAGACCACAAATCATGAATATGAATAAACTCTTGATTGCAAATAGATTGCTAACCCTGTTAACACTTACACAGTGAACTCAGTAGGAATACACAGTGTTACATGCGTGTTAGCTTAGTTCCTGATTCTGCAAATTGATCAGGAGCAGATATGCAAGAAAAATGGTTTCATCTCTTCGGATGTACTGAAATAGCATCCATGTGTCCATCTACTTTGCGAATTCCTGGGGAAAAAAAATCACATGTAATGATTTAATTAATTCCTTAATTAACCAGAATTAATTTCTCAATATAATTGTATCAAAAAAGGCTGCGTTTTATTTGCCTTTGGAACTTTGAGCATGTGTTAGTGTCATGGCAGCATTACATGATAGCAGCAAGACTGAAAGCACATTATTACTCCAAATGTTTAAAGTGCAGTCCATAGTTAATGGGCTAAAGATGCCTTTCAAAATTCCACATTATGCATTTGAAGAAGTCCTCAAGTAGCAAGATTGTAAGAGCTCTGAAAGAGGCACTTTGGTAAATAAAAAGCTTTCTGTTACCTTCTGCTTAATGACAATAATGGGAATTTTAAAATTCCCTTGAATGTGATGTCCTTATAAAGCGTAAACTTGGCTCATTGGGTTTGATTGGTGGTCTTTGGTCAGTCTTAGATTTCATGTAATGCTAATAATGGACAGCCTCATTAATAATTTTAACTGTTATGCATTAGTGCCAAGCAGCTGTGCTTATCTGTACAACCACAGTAAGAGGCAACAGTGAGGAACCTAGTTGTGACATTTTTTGACGTTTAAGATTTTTAGGTTTCAAAATTATGGGCAGGATCCTTTGGGAGCCGGTGTGTCATGTCTGACTTGTGCTCTGTTACATTGGTAAATTTTGGGGGGCTGGAACTACATCTTCCTTTGTCTCTCACCCAGCACTGAGACCACATTGAATGCTTTAGAAAACACACTCATCAGCGCTGACCGTTTTAAGGATTATAAAAGAGAGTGACTATGATGAGTCTTGGCACTTCTGGAAGCCGTGTTAAGTAGCCTTATTTGAGTAAGCTACACTCCAGGTACTATAGCTTGTGTCAGAGCAGTGTGATCTCTGGGATATCCTATGCCCAGTAGGCTTGGCAAGCAGACATCAGAACACATCAGGCTTACAGTATTTTCTAATTGTGGGCAAAGGGACAGATTTAGGAAAGGCCTCCTCCCTTCGCTTTGCTGAGAGCCAGGTTCTCATTTTATAGGGCAGGAATGAGTGTCTCGTTCAATAAACTGGGAAGCCCCCATTCAGACGTTTGTATAACGTATTATGAGAACATCCTGTCCAGCAGAGCTCAGATGAGACAGTTTTCAGGCCAAAAAGCTTTCCAATGCCAAGGTTTTCAAAAAGTGATCTTTAATAATGTTTAAAATCTCAGGTCGCTGTTAAATCATTTTGTGGAGTTCTGTAAACAGACTAGGTTTAAGAAAGACTGCCTAAATACAGTACTTGTGTGAAGTGTAGAGCAAGAGCCAATAACCTACTTGAGATTTGTTCTCTAGTCCGAAGCATTACATTTTAATATGGTTTTGAGACTTTATAACCAGAGTTTAAAGGAGCGCCATCAACTTGCTCGTCTGTTTTGGGACTCTTAAGCTGCTATAGTTACAGTTAATTGGGAGGGTTAATAAAATAGGAAGAAAAACATTTTCTGGGTTTTTTTTTTCCAAGATCAGTTTACTTTTGTTAGGTAGCATTCCCCCATATAGTCAGTTTCACTGTTTCCCCTCTATGTAGTTCCTCCTGAATTTGTGTATTTCTAACATAATAACAGGGAGGAAAGAAACACAAAATAGGGAAAAAATTGCAAGTTGACAGATTGGCAGGGACATGTATGGGCAGGTGTAGTACTTGCAAGTACTTAGTGACCCAATATTTTGGGTTAATTGTCTGATTACAAATTGATTGTGCCTCTCCTAATACTGACTAGTTTACTGTTGAGTCACATTTTCTACTTAGACATTTTTAATATCATGCATGCAATGTTGGATATATAAATCGACTTTTATCTTTTGTCCTCCGTGTCTTTGATGCTGAGTGTTTTAGTGAAGTGATCGATAGATTGTCCAGCTCATAATCAAGGAGATTGCTTTCTAACAGGCAGTATAATCTTTGACTCTCATGAAATCACCATCATGTTACCTAACAGTCATGGGGCCTATGTAACACATTCTTTTGTAATATTCAGCGGATCATTGTAGGAAAAGGTGGGATGTCTTTGTTAAGAGCTTATCAACGTGGGACAGAATACCATGCCTTTTACAAAAGTCAGATGACTGCTTATTGATCTTAATGTGTCATAAATTGCAGAGCTGCTTGATTGGATTTGCCACTTTGATTATCCATTCTCTCTTGTTGCCCAAGGTGCCTTTCTTTGTCTTTTATTCCCTAAACTCTAGGTGGTCACCTGGCCCTAAGAATTACAAGAATATTGCAGACAATTAGTATAACCTGGATCTGTTGGATTTACCCTTCATATCCAACAAGCGTAGACTAAACCTTTTTGCACTAGAACATGCTGTAGTTTCTTGTTGCTTATTTTTAATACAGTTCTGTCTCTAACAGGGGAAGATCCTTCTGCATTTTTATCTCTTATGGTTCATGAGGTAGTTGCTAACAAGAGTGGCAAGTTTTTTTTTTTTTTTTTTTAAGGTTATAAACTCCGTTTCCTAAATCCAGCCTTCTCCATGCTGTAGTGTCCACAGAGGTAACTAAGTTATGGCAATATGGGATTTTCATGTTTGTTTTCTTCTGTATAAAAAAAGAACCTGTAGTCCAGGAAGATCTAGGTCCCTACTAGGGGTGTTACACATTTTAAAAAACACTTTTTTTAACCGCTGAAAATGTCAGCGGTTACGCATTTACATACAGGGGAAGAGCTCCTTTGGAGCCGCCTCCCCCATGCGGTGATGTTTTTGGATAGGGATAAGGTTGAAAGTCACTACTGCATTTTTTTGTGTGTGTGCAGTCTATGGAACAGATGTCAGATAGTGACAACCAGCCACTACTATCTGGGGTCAGATTTGAACTAGTGACCTAGAAATGAAAGGCCCCATGCCCTATTATAAACCCAAATACTAATCCTGCTTCCTGTGTGCTGTCAGATTCATTTCAAGATCCTAGTTGTAATCTGCAAAGCACTCAATGGGCTTGGGTCCTGGCTATCTTGGAGACCATTTCAATCTGCATTCCAGGATAATAGCTATAATCAGGGACTTTGAAGCTGACAGGGCCTAGGGCAAAACTGTCTATGGGTGAGAGGAATTTCTTGGCAGCCCTTAGCTATGGAAATCCACTTTGAGATATGGGGCTGAGCCTGCATCTTACCACTTTCAGAGTAAAATGTGAGAGAGGCCTCTTCACAAACAGCTATTTGCAGTGATAGCTGGAATACAAAGCTTCCAGGGAGATAAGAGAAAAGAGGAGAGAAATTCCACATTCCCAGTTCTCTTGATGGGTCTGATCCCTGAATATATTTGAGGCTTTAATTTGTTTAGATAACTGACTCCTTTCTCTTGCATCTACATTATGTGGGGACTGGACTTGATAACCATAGGTTTCCTCCGTTCCTATGATTCTGTGACTTTTCTTTTCGTCTGTATGATTTGTTTTCCCATTCCTCTGTTCTAGTCAGGAAGTATCCATGTTGTTGGCAGAAGCTAGGTGTTGTGAACATATGGTGAGGTAATCAGTTGTTACAAGTGTTGATTATTATGAGCCTGGTAGACTTCAGTGATAGTTTCCAAACAGGCACCCCTCCCCTCTCTCCCTTGGATAGGAATAAATAATACTTTCTATAAATAAATATTGGAGCTGTTTTTTGGATTGTTGTAGCTGAAAGAATGTACATTTTAAATAATTCCTTAAAGTTAGCTTGAAATATGTCTAAGATTATAAAAATTCTTACCAACTAGATTTCTTCCCCTATTCCTCAGATACATTCTTAAAGACCGATGCATAGCAGAGTACAAATCTGTTTTCTTGCTGGGTTGAATTCGGCTCCCTCACTTGGCTGTAGGTTCCCTATCCCTGCACTAGAGGATTATGAGCACTCTAGTAATTCAGTGGTCCTCCTCACTGCAAATCAGGTAAGTAACAAGAGGAGCAGCCCCTAGGTTTTACCCCACACATAAAGATGGGCCAGTCAGCCTGAGACTGAAAGTGCCAAACTGCGGTGCAAGTGCTGTGTTGGGACAGGAGTTGAGCAAGGGGCAACACCCCAGTAAAGAACCCAGACTCCGTAGCTGACTGAAGCTGGCAGAGCAGCTGAAGAAGTGGTTAAGTGTGGACCAATGGCAGACACACCTAGGATACCCACTGATTCCTGCAGTTCTCATTCAACCATACCATCTCTTGTGCTGCTTGGCTCTTTGTTTTAACCTTCCATCTGAGCATCCCTCCTAATCTTTCCATTCCTCTGAGTTTTTGGCCACCGCATTTGTCAGTGCCTCTGTAGATTAAAAAGAAAAAAAATTCTGATGAGCATCATTCCTTCATGTGCTTTACAAGTTGGTGTGTGTGTGTGTGTGTGTGTGTGTGTGTGTGTGTGTGTATAATGTGGGGAGTGTTTCTGCTTCTCAATCAGGGGCCACGTCAGTGAGATGTGGCCCCAACGAATTTTTCTGTGGGTTCACAGATCCCGACCCAAAAAAGGTTCCCCACCTCTGTTTTAGTGCCTTCTAACAGGTCTTCCCTCCTCCCGTTTGCCCAGAAAGACAGCGAGTTGATAGGAAAGAATTAAGGAGCGGCATAGCTTGCTGCAGGATGAAGCTGTGGGTCTGGGATAGGCCACCATATGTCCTAGTGACACGTATTGGGGACTGCTAGCAGGATAACCCTAGTTTGGCTTGGCAGTGAGGCTCCTCACACCTGGGCTAACGCTACAAAGAAAGCTTACCCCAAAGACCATTTGCCTGTAGAGGAAAAGGGGGAGGGAGGATTCTTTATGGGTCCTCGTGCCCCACAGAGGCATAGTTTTGGATTTAGGGAATGTTGGGGAGAGTGTTGAGTTCCCCGACTAGGCCCCATTTTACCACCTTTCTCAAGTTGATTAGTACATTGGCATTTGAATGTTTTCTGTGCCATGAAGAGCTAGTGTTCCAGTGGGGTTTACACTAGTAATGTAATAGGATAACCATGAAAGGGTTACACACAAGCTCCCGCCTTGCTTCTGGGGAGCTGGCTGCCACTCTGCACTGCTGGCACTGTATCAGAGCCTACAGCATGCGGCAGCAGCTGACTCCCAGGGAGCTGGCTGCCGCCCTCTGCTGTGGGTGCATGTAACTGCTTACATTTTCAGTGGTTACACAGTTTCCCGGTGACCCGCTTTTTAACATCCCGAGTTAACACAGTTCCTTTGTGCCATTAGACTCATAAAAAAAGAGTAATGACTGGTTTATGACTGTGTGTTCCTGTTTCACAGGAACTAAGTGCCATGTATCCAATTGGGCAAATAACCCAAAAAACACTGGTGTGTAAACCAGAAAGTTGTCTTGTTGAGCTGTATTTGCTACCTTCTCAGTTCTGCCCTCAGGATTAGTCCAGGAGTGGTTGGTTACCTCCTGGCAGGTTGCTGGCACTTGATTTCCCTACGCATTTGCAGGTACAGACACTGGCAGCTCCCGTTGGCCTTGGATCGCTCGTCCCAGCTAATAGGATCTGCGGGCAGCAGCGTGGCTCAGGATACCGCTTCCCCCACAGCTGCCAATGGTGATCCGCAGGCCTTGCCAAGCGGTGGCGAGCCCTGCTTGCCAGCTGCTTGGAAGCGCACGCTGCGCATGTGTAGACCGCACTGTGCGGCCACAGGCGAGTAGATTGCCTGATTTGTCCAGCCCTGGTGATCCGTAACCACCAGGAGCTGCAATCGCTGTACCTGCAGGCGTGCAGGGAAAGGAAGCACCGAACCGCCTCCAGCGTGTGGATTGCTTAGTGCCCACGCCGGATTAGTCTCACACCACTCCTTAACTCAGAGATTTAACCATAACCACTCTTACTTACAGAAAACACCCATACTTTCAGCCACCCCTCAAACACTTGCTCTTGTACCAGTGATCTGCAGTATCTTTGCCTCAAAGCAAAACAAAGGTTGGTCCGTTCGTGAGTTGGTTTTTTATTTGTCCCCTTTGTTACCAAAGTGTGTGTTCTTTTCTTTTGTTTTTTTTTAACAATGGAAGTGGTACGCTTTTGTCAGAGGAAGGGCCGTCGGTGATAAGGTGTGACAGAATGGAATTGTATTCACTTGGGTATGGTATGCTGCACATGTGTCTTACTGTCTTGTGCTAATACTGTGATGGTTTCCTTAGGCATTGCACCAGTGCCTAGAGGGTGATGGGAATTGGGGGGTGTGACTTGCAGAGGCTCTTGGGGCAGGTGAGGTTGCCCACCTGCTTCCACGTAAACAAGGGAAGCTCTTGGGAACCTGAGCCCTGGGAGGATGACAGCCAGATGACACCTTTTCCCTGGGAAGCAGGACACAGGCAGGGGGAGGAGCAACAGGCCTGTCTGGAGCCAAGCAGCTTGAAAGCAAGAGCATCTCAGCTGATAAGGGGCCTAAGGAGAGTGCTAGAGCATTGGTTCTGGATTTCCATTCTCTCAATGAAGGGTGACTTAGGCTTACTGATGGCTCAGTGAGGTGCAGTTCCGAGAGGCGGAGGGACCTGGGGTTTAGCCCCCAAGACAGGTTGTGACCCTTGAAGAGGCCTGGCAGGGGTTTTGTGAGAGATGGGGAGCTGAGAGCACAGGCGGGTAAGTCTGCCAGAGCTTGGGAATAGTGAAGAGACGGCCTATTACCATCTTCTTAAGAAGGAGATGGTAGCATTGTGGAAAGCAACAGAGCTATGCTGGTCCTTGACCTAACTGTTTGTGCAGTAGAGGTCATTTGGGGACAGCTGGTTGTCCCTGGTATCTGTGACCCTGACCAGGAGGGGGTCTCCACTTGGATCCCCATCATTGGGTCTGGGTTGGCTGGGGCTGGAGCTGAGACTGAATGAGTCAGAGGACTACAAGAGCCAGGGAAGGCATGAGGCTGAGCAGCAGGAGCATCCACCACATGAACTGGCGATTGATGAGCGAAGAGGGAGATGGACTCCACCAGGAATGAGGGAGGATGGGTCCAGGAGTGCCAGTCCTACGGGAAATCTTGACAATAAAATAGCTTCCCCAGGTTAAGAGTGAGGGAGATGTAGATGACTGTGTTGCAGCCTTTGGGAACCCTGGGCACTGGAACCAAGCTGGCCCTGTGGGATGGATTTGTAGCCCCTTTCCAGGTTGCCAGGCATTGAGCTGTTGAGCTAGATGGGTGGGGTCCAGGCTGGCTCCCGCTTCCAGCCTCATCATATAAGTCTCTGTGGACTTGTCTGGCCTCAGGCCTTTTGGACCCTCTGAGGGAGTGGAAGGTGATGGTCAATGGGGAGGCATTTCTGGGCTATCAAGATCCTGGAACACAGAGAACTGTTACCAGATCCCTGATTCTCTGCAGTATGGAGTGAGTTTGTGTGTGGGGTGGTGGTGGGGGGTGGAGAGGTTTAGGCAGAATCGCAGTTGTTATCTTTCGTATGTGTCCGTAAAGCTTCATTATGAGGCGCAGCTAGCCGCCCAGTGGGATGCAGTCAAAGCCTGCCTTGCTCATGAGGTATTTTTTTTTTTTGAACACATGGGTTCTGCCCCAGAGTTATGGTAAGCTCAGATCACCGTGACATTTTTTTTACCTTAGTAAAACAATGCAGTTGAAGTGTTCACTGTCAAGAATATCCAAGTTAGGCTTCGTAGATGTGATAGGGTCAAGAGATTTAATATCTTTCTATTCCCTTAATGGTTCTGGAAAACTGTCAGTGAAATAGGCTTTCTTGTCCCTGAGATACTTCTATTCTCTACTACTACTTGGTGCTAACATAAAAGAAAGGTGGGGGAGGGAAGGAGAGACAGATATGATTTAGGGATAATAGATAGCGGGGTAATTGAATAGTTGTGTAACCGTATGAAATCTTTGTGGTTACACGGCTATTCAGTAGTCCCTGGGGGCAGGGCTGGTAGCCAGTGTGCTCCTGGCCCCACTCCCGTGGAACCCCCTGCCACCCGCTGCTGCTGCCCCTGTATCAGAGGCAGCAGTGTGGCGGGGTGGCAAGGGGAGCCAGTCCATGAGGGGAGCCACTTTAAGAACCAGCTCCCTGTGCAGACGGGCTGCTTGCCGTCCCGCACTGCTGCCTCTAATACAGAGGCAGCAGCACGGAATGACAGCAGCCCCTGTCCATGGGGGGTCCCAGCTCCTCGCAGACGGATATTGCTCCCTGGGATGTGGAGCAGCCTCTGCCCATGGGCATGTGGAACCCCCTGTGGACAGAGCCTGCTGCCGGGAAGCAGTCGCTCCCCTCCCCGGCTGCTGCCTCTTAGAGGCACCATCGCAGGGGCGGGAAGAGGTGGCAAGGCAGAGACGGTGCTGGGGGAAACCAGCTTTTAAGCTGGCTCCCCACAGCACTGGCTCCTGCTCCCTTTGAGGCAGCAAGGAGAGGAGAAAATGCACGTATATTAGAAGATTAACTGATAAGCCTAATCTGGGACCTCCCCTCCTCCCCCAGACGGGGGCTGCTGCCACCCTATGCTGCTGCCTCTGTATCAGAGGCTTATTAGTTAATTGTACAGTTGACTACATGTTGACATCATTAATATGATTGTGCTTTTTTGTTAATCAGAGACATAATTTAATTATTTGAGTTTACCTAGATAGCTACATTCTAACCCAAGACAAATTTCTTCCCTGCCTCAAGGATGTCATTTTTTAAATAAAATAAAATAAAACAAAACACACCTTGACCGTTAGCAGCATCCCTGTGTCAATTTCCTGCTCACTTTCGTGATGAGCTTTGAAACACGTACAGTCCTTAGTACTGGAAGTGAACGTACTGGCAGTGTTGGTACTGGTACCCTTTTTCCTTCTGGGTTCCATTCTGTGCATACATTTTTGCTTTGCTTGCATGTCTGGTACTTAGATGGGTGTTGGTTACGTTGCTCAGGACTGGCTTATTCATTTCCCTGAGCAACAGAAGTTAATGCCGACATAAGCTGTTGTGCGGACAGGCCCATAGTGGTGATTTATGTGCATCATTGTGAAGAAGTGTGATAACATTTGGGATGAGATGCTGCAGAAATATCCATAGTTCTCCTCTTGGATCTGTCGTCAACAGATGTTTGTCCAGTAGAAGATATTACCTTGCTCACCTTGTGTCTCACCTTAGATTGCTTAGGGGATCTTGACTCTATTCTTTTAAACAAATACCCCAAATCAGCTTAGCATGGATTTCTTTGTTAATCATCAGTAGCGAACATCCCTTCTTCCTCCTATGGTCCTGTTTGGCACTAAATGGCTTAAGGATTATGAATCTTAAATGATAATATAACAAGCACCCATCATATGAGAAGATTTCATAATGTGAAAGTTAATAACAGTTGAGCCTAGCAGAAAAAATTAAACATGTAGGCATATTACACGCTTAACTGTAAAATGTTCATCTATTAAGCAAAGTAATCGTCTGTTTAGCAGGTGGTATTGCAGAAATGTCATGTCTGTGTCGAAGCTGAGTGTCATAACCAGGGCTTGACAAATAATACAAGCTACTCGCCCGTGGCGAGTAGATGGGAACCCAGAAGAGCCAGATTTTGGTCATCTGCGCATGCGCAGATTGCCAGACAGCACGCCTGGCGAATGGGGCTCACCACGGTTCGGCGAGCCCTGGTTATAACCATTGCTAAATCCCAGTTGGTGTGACGTTTGGTGATCCCAAGAAAAGCCCCAATAGATTCTCCCCCCCCCACCCCAAATTGATTAGTGTTAGCACTGTGGCAGCAATTTGTTGTACTGAGAGTTAAAATGTATCCTTTCAATGCAGCCAGCAGGGGTGGGTGTCAGCATAACACATTGCTGTGTCAGTTTGTGTGGAGTGTCGGTTAATTTAGCTCTGGCCCAGTTTCCTAGCTTTTCTTTCCTGCTTCTGTTCTCTCTCACGTATTATTGTAACACCAGTTTGGCAAAAAATGCCTTTGCCTGTTTTGCCAGATGGGTGAAAAATTAGGGCTGGCTGCTGTGCTGCTAAAAGCTTTCGCTCCTTCAATGAAATGTTATATGTATTTTTTTCTTGGTTGTCTGTTTTTGGTAAATTTAAAACTTCATGAATGCAGTTATTTTGTGAAAGTAAGGGTCATGTAACACTTGATGATGAAGATAGATGTATCAAGGACATATAGGGGGGTGGGCAAAAGGACCTCCGCAGGCCAGATCCGGCTCGCCAATCGGGTTGATCCGGGCCACAGAGGCCCTGCTGCTCCCTGACCCCAGGCCAATTAGGGCCAGGGTGGGGGAAGCACACAAAATTTCCTCCACCCTGCCAGGAGCACATAGCACTTGGAAGTGCTGTGTGTTCCTTGCAGGGCGGGGGTAGGGCAGAGGAAACTTCACGTGCTCCTCCCACCCCGAGGCCAATCAGAGGGTGGGAGCATGTGAAGTCTCCTCCTGCCCTGCCAGGAGCATGCGGCACTTCAAAGTGCTACTTGCTCCTGGCAGGGCAGACGAAACTTTTTGTGTGCTTCCTCCACCCCGAGGCCCTAAGTGGCCTGGGGCGGGGGGGGGGG
>JANRFK010000875.1:27420773-27434517 GCA_030068395.1 Apalone spinifera | reverse complement strand
GGAGAGCATACGAAGCCTCTTCCTGCCCTGTCAGGGGCATGAGTGCTTAGTGGGAAGGGGGGGAGCGGCAAAGGGGCTCCCCCACTCTCAAAGAACCATCCTGGCCCCGACCCTTCTGTTTTAGGCCCTACCCCTTCTGGGGCAGCCGAAGGCCACTTCAAAAATTTTTAGACGTGGCCCTCGGACAAAAATGATTGTCTACCCTAATGTATAGTCATCCCATCTGTGAATGAATACATGATCCCCGTGTGGCATAGGTATGTGTGCCGGTGTCTCTGCTTTTGTTTCTCTTTGGGTGGGTGTTAAACTGACTCACTTGATCTCTAGCACCTTCTGGGTTGCAAGGCTCAGAAGGGTTGCCGTGTTAGTCTGTAACTTTTTAAGAACAACTTTTAGAAAACCAGTAGTACTGTGGTACCTTAGCGACTAACAAAAAATAGAATTGAGGTGATTTAGTCCTCTGGCTAGGTCAGCCTTTTTCTGTGATACTCAACAGTCCAAAAGAAACATAAAGAAATGTAAAGTTTTCCCTTCCCTCGGGAAGTCCTGATAGGCATAAGTCTTTTCACGTTCCTGGTCCCAGCCATGATTCTCTCCCTCAGAGGAAACTCGAAGTCTACTGTTCTTCTTGGGCAGATGAGCTGGCTGCTCTCTGTGTCTCAGTCTCTCTCTCTCTCAAAGCTCTTCCCTTGAAGCCTCACACCTGCTCCAGGTGTTTCAGGTCATACTGTGTCCTTTCCTGGCTTGGGTGCCTTTGTACGCTTTCACACCCACCATTTGGCTTTGTTTATGCCTGTTGATCTAGAGGAGCAACCCAGCCTTGAGCCAGGTCAGCGTAAACTATTTCCCAAGAGTAAGAGAGAACTCAGGCCACAGTTGGTGGGAGGAAAAGGCTGATATAAAGAGTTTTCACTGAACTGCTTCAAATAATGTATTGCGTTCCTTTAATAGGGAGAGCGCCCTTGTGAAGAACCAGTAGCAGCAGGTGGAAATCCATTTTTGTAGAATTCACCCTGTGTATGTAAAGAGCTGTGTATGCAGGTTTCTCTGTGAAGAACCAAAGTGATTTGACAGTGGCATAATGTTGGGGTTGAGGAAGGAAAAAGATGCGATTGGGGGCCTGAACAGGTTACTGCTATTAGCCAGGGCTGAATGAGATGACTTTCATTCTACTTCCTGTAGAGCAGTAAGGGGTAGCTTGCATAGTAGAAAAAGAACGATCAAGCCTTGTTGGTAGCTTTTTTGTTGGATGTTGCTGGCCAGTTACTTTAACTTTTGCCGTGGCTTTGTTTTCCCAAGGTAAAAAAAATCATCTGTTCCCCTTTTCCATCTAAGCTCCCCCCCCCAAAAAACCAACAACCTCATGTGTCTAGTCTCTGTTCCTCAGATGGATGGATGTTTGGTGTTTTGCAGCATGGCTCCCATTCTGAACAGCCTATGTAGAAGTTTACTCTAAGTTTCCATTCTCTGATAGTGAGAGTGGTCCATGTGAGACCAGAGATATCCAGCTATCTCCTCCTTCTGATAGAGCAGATAACGTTCCCTACTCAGCTTGCAAGCTCATGGATGAGTTGTAGTGATTATCACCCCATTGCTGCTTTCCTGCCTTAGGAATTTAAGGGAGTGCACAAGGTTGGTTGAAAGCCTTACAAATTTGACAGTACAGAGATCCAGGTTGTCTTTTTTTTGTTCTTCGTTTGCATTTCTAAAAGATGCTCACTTGATAGTTGCCTGAACCTCTAGAAACCAACCTTTCAGTACCTGTGTATCAAACTCAGTAACTTCTATATGGACTGATAAAAAGATAGCATATAGTAGAACCTCAGGACTTGGGAACTAAACCACACCCCTCATTTGGAACCAGAAGTATGTAATCAGGCAGCAGCAGAAATGCCCCTCTCCCTCCAAAACTACAGTACTGTGCCAAAACTACTAAAAAGGGGAAGTTTAAAAAAACTGACGAGAGAAAACTGTTTCTGTGTTGGCTTTATTTAAAGTAAGATGGTTAAAAGCATTTTTCTTCTGTATAGGAAAGTTTCAAAACTAATGTTCAGCTATAAACTGTGAAAACCACAGTGTTTTGTTCAGTGATGATTTCTAAGTTCTAAACAACCTCCATTCCCTAGGTGTTTGTAACTCTGAGATTCTACTACATATTTGGTGCTCATGTTGGCTACAAATAATTAAAATCATAGTCATTGTCGTCAGTATTTTTGCTTAGTCTAGTGGGTAACGTCACTCACTGAGAATTTTCCTTGTTATAAGGCTTCTTTCGAAGGGCTGATGCTGTTGAGAGTTTTTGCAAAATTAACAATTATATTTGTAGGGGTGTCCCCCCCCTTTTTCAACTAATATGATTTTCTGGAGTCTGAGTCTGAGAGTTACTGTACATCCTACTTCCATTAACCAGAGTTAATGGAAGGTCCCTAGCTTCCTAGGCAGATTTTTCAAAAACATTACCCTTTGGAGGCAGGCCTTGTGCTTTTATTCATTGAGGCTATGTCTATACCGCAGAGCTTTTCCAGGATATGCCACATCCAAAGAATGCGTCCGTTTTTTCAGAACAGTTTCCAAAAAAGCTGGCATGTTCTTCTGGCATCCTTGTATTCCTCATTGCATGAGGAATAAGAGATGTGCCAAAAGAGGAGGTTTTTCCGAAATTTGGCCCCGTGTAGATGGGCCAAATTTTGTAAGAGCCTCTTCTGAAAAGTGGAAAAAAATAGGTAAATTGTGAACCGCAATTTGCGTATCTTCTTCTGATATAATTCTGCAGTCTAGACATAGTCTGAGAGCAGAGGGAAACCGGTGCTGAATACTTGAGGAAAATCCCCACCTCTAGAGGATAGATTCTGCTCTCTGACATTCATAGGCATCTCCCGCTGAAGGCAAAGGGAGTTGTGATAGAGGGTTGAAAACTTTGATGAAAAATGTGTACTGTATTTTGAGCAGCTCTAATTGCACATGTATATGTGGGGGGAAAGGTTTGGACCTATAACTTTTTCTGTAAATGCTATAGTTTTGAACAGTTGCTTTTCAGATGCATCCTGATGATACAAGTTGGAGATAGTTCAAAGGCCTTTAGTTCATGTGGAAAAGCATTGAAATGTTAGAAGTGGTCCGTTTGACTCAGATCATATGTAGACATTATTGCAGCTTAGCTTATAGCAGCAGCTATATGCCCCTCCAAAATTGCTAGCCCAAGTAAATACCAGGAAGCTGTGGCTTTCCACATGATCATACTAGTTTTTCAACCCTTTACTATGGTATGTTCAGGGCCATGTAAGTGCTGTATGGTATGAAGTATGGCATTCGTTGTAGGTATTGAAGCAATAAATTCATAAGACTTCCCTCGCTTTTTAGATAACTGGATTTGTCCATGATGTTTCTCTGAAAAGTTTTGTTGAATATTTGATGGGGGGGGGGGGGGGGGGGGGGGGAGGAGCGGGAAGTAAAATTCTTATAACTTGTGTGTATGGTAGCTTAGTAAACTCTATATAAACAATATAGTTAAGTGGAAGATAGACTCAATTCGTAGTGATGTAAGACAGTATTTTTAGGAAGTTTACTGTGACTTGCAGCCCTGGAATAGTTTATCATCTTTGAATGCTTGCTCATGTTTGTGCTAGGTGTTGGCAAGCCATGTGCACCATTGCTGGAAGTTTTTCCATTAGTGGTATCCATTGGGATGGTTCTAGTGTCCTATGGAGCTGCATGCTTATGAACCAGCCACACCCTCTTAGTTTTTTCTTACCACCCGTAATGACTTCTGGAACAACACTTCAGCAAGACTTCTACCAGTGTTCCCCTGCTGCGTGCTTGTGTGGCCATTCAGGAGAGATAGAAGTGCCACCCAGCTGATCCAGAGCGTCCGCAGTTAAATTTTTTGTTTCTACAGGTGGTACTCATTTGCACATACTTTGGTAAATTTTGTTCTGCATGTGGCTGGAGACCATCTGCACATGGCAGGTCTTTCAAGATAACCGCTTTCCACCAAGACAGTTTACTTGGCCCAAGTGGACACACATCACTTCTTGAGCTTCTAAACATAATCTCTAGCCCTCTTAATTTTCCGTTGAGTCTATATTGTATTATTTGTTCCACAAATATAGAGAGCGCCTGGCCCTCTAATCTATTAAGCTTCATATGGTAGCCATCTCGGTTTTCCATTTCCCAGGTTGGAAAGTCTCACAAACTGACCCCATGGGACTTGAAGCTCATGGACCCCCTTCTTTAAGCCATTAGCCTTGTGTTCCTTGCTATTTTTCTCCTGGAAGTGTCTCTTCCAGATGGCAGTCACCTTGGCCAGAAGGGCCTTGGAGATTTAAGGTCCTTATGTCTGAACCACCGTACGTGGTATTATTGAAGGACGAGATCCTAACTGTTCCCTCTCTGGCCCTCCTGTTAAAGGTGGTGTCACAGGTTGATAACAGCTAGGTCCTACTGCTGCCTGTCCCCAAACCTCACAAGAATTCCAAGGAACGTCAGTTTTGTTAGCTGGATGTTAGACCTTCCCTTGGCCTTTCGTAGTGAGAGATCTGAACGGTTCTGCAAATCGACACAACTCTTTGTTAATAGTAGGGAGGATGGGAGGGCTACCTCTTTAAACCCCAAGGATCTCGTCCTGGAGAACTGCCCATATTCAGGTTTTCTACGAGCAAGTGAACGTTCCATCTTGGGCCATCGTAATTGTTTATTCCACAAGAGCCCAGACTTAGTCCTGTTCCTCGCATAGGTCCCAATCCAAGACATTTGCTCTGTCAGGAGACAATCTGTCTATGGGACTTGGGTGTGAGATACTCCATTCATCTTGAGGCATCATGTCTTCTGGTGCATACCTTTTGTATCCCGCTATGCCATCACCCAGTAGGCTGGAGATGATACCGTTTATAGAGGAGCAGTGTTGCAATCAGCACATCTGTGAATGCTGAGTCTGTCTTCTGGGGCACTGGTTGTGAGCCGTTGAGCAAGGAATAGGCATGAGCATGCACTTGGGGGAAAAAATGGTGGCTAACCTTTTGTAACTGTAGTTCTTTGGGATGTGGTGTTTATGTCCATGCTATGACTCATCTTCCTTCCTGTGAGTTGGAGTTGCGGCAAGGAAGAACCGAGTGTGTGACCAGCAGCAACCCTTCTAGAGGCACATAAGTGCATAACCCCAGAAGGTATTACTGCTGGAACAACAGATACCACTAAGGGAAAAATCTCTGGCAGCAATGCCTGTACCTAGTATGGAAGGACACGAGTAACATATTTCTCAAGGAACAGTAGTTTTACAAACTTAGGAACTTTTTTTTATTGTATCTTTTTACCACAAGAAAAATCTACCTGAGCATGCCAGTGGCTACAGATGCTAGCTGCAAATTGGGAGTACACATCTAGCTGTGTAAGGCTGTCAGCTGTTGCAAAGAGCTCAGCACTATCATTTTTCTGTTAATGAAGCATTCAGGTTAGTTTACATAGTGATAAATACAATAATTATTGTAGCTATGGCTCTGTGCCCAAGTCGCCTTGAAAACTGATCATGAAATCTTTTTAATGGCATCATAATGGTCTTTATAAGTGCTACAGATTTTCTACCGTTATCTGTAATAAATAATGTACATTATTTACTCGTGAACTTGTACCACTTGACAGTTAGTATACATGCAAAAATGAAACAACTCCATCTTTCATCTCCTGAGAAACTAAATGTTTTTATGGGAACTTTCTCTCCTTACAGTGTTGCTTTGTGGAAATGCATTAGTAGATACTTACTCTAGAGTTTGTGACATTAGAGGTGTGCTTTGGTAGTGGTGTGTGTGGAACAGAAAGAAAAAGAAACATACTGGGCTCTGGGGAATAGAACTGATAACCTGGCTTTCTGCTCCCTTGGTATCATTATGTGCTTTAACTTCTGTTTTGTAAATAATCCATTTCACAATAATACACAGACTTGCCACAGCATGACTTCCTTCCCTTCGCCTGCTAAAACTCCCAAGGGGAAAAAACTCTTGCCAGCGTGTGATTCTTGTTTGTGGATTTTGCTCCACTTGACAAACTATGATTTTGTTTACTGTGAATCCCACTCCTGGCAGGGTCAGACATTTAACCACAGTAATCAGCAGGAAGTTGCCTGGACCAAGATTGAGCAGGCAAGAGAAAAGTTGGCCGCTTTTTTTTTTTTTTTTTTTTTTAAATAAAGGATTTGTGAGCAGCTTCAAAAGATGGACTTGAGGAAGGTTATTGATTTAGTGAATTGATAGAAATGTTGCTTAAAGATTTTTGGGGGCGGGGGGGCGGTTAAAAATTTAATAAGCATAAAAGGCCTTTCACAGAAGTACGTGCACATTATAGATGACCTCTTAGTAGTGTCCCCAGAGGTCCTGCTCCTGTTGAACTTGGGGAAGGGGATTTTCCCAGCCCCACATATCAACCAAAATTATACCCGTTGCAGCAATATCTAAATAAAACAGAATAAAAAGCCACATGTCTGCAGCCACAGCTATTGGTCTGTTTTACAGAATCAAAGGGTGGGGTGTGCTACTCTGAACTCCTGCGAACACCACCTCTCCCTTCTTCCTGTGCTTAACTAAATTGAAACTTGGATTATAAATTATACAAGCAAAACCCGCACAGTTGGCCAAAGCATTTGCTGTGCTAGTTTTGAAAAGGATAATTTTTTTCATAAAAGGAATAGCAATAGAATTTTAACCAAGGATTGAGTTTTCCTCCAATTTGCAATCTTCTATCTTTTCTGGTGTGGGATATCAGTTAATGAGGGGGAGATATGGGGATGAAAATGAGTACACGGATAGACAGTGAAAGCTTTTTGTGAGTCATAAGCTTTGACTGTGTGTCATATGGAAGGCGTAGGAATTACCACCTCTTCTTGAAAATTCAAAAAGTAGTGACATCGAGGTTTAAGACCGACTTTTTCTAATGTCTTGTACATCTTCTTAGAGTACCTCAAAGTTTTTGGTTCAGCTGCTTCAGTTTAGTGCATGAGTCACTAGCTTTCTTTGATAATATTTTTATGTTTATGTAGCTTTAACAGTCTTCTTTCTGAGCAAGGGCTTCAAGACACTCTCCTATGTACCCCTCTCATTGTACACTATTAAAGAACAGTACTTACCTTGACTGTTCCATTTTGCCCACAGAACAAAATAATTAAATTGTCAGCTGTGAAGCAAGAATTGGCAGCCACCTTCTCTGTCTGTATCCCTGAATGGGAATGCAGTGTGTCTTTCTCAGAGATTAGTCCCAAAACAGCCTATTAAGTGTGAAGAATTTGTACATCCTTTGAGACACTCCTGATGAGGCATTTGTCATGTTTCCGCCTATAAATAAGACTTGTTTGTTTTTCCAGACATAATTTACTCCATTGCGTGTGTCTATGCACGTTCATTTAAGACGTTTAGAAAGAGAAATAAATGCACAAAAGGCAATAAATAGTTCCGCATGTGGCTCATGTTTAATAATGGCCCTGTTATGTGTTAATGTGATTAAGCCAGAGAGACACTTGCAATGTTCTTTTCAATTACAAATATGTGAAATTTTCCTTCTGAGGTGTTCTCTCCCACTGCCCACCCAAAACTCCTTACAAATTTATGGAGCTAAGTGAATCAAGGTGATGGAGAGACGTGATCTGTAGCTGAAGTTACTCTTTTTAATTGTTAATTGATGCCATGTTTCAAGGCCCCTATAAGTTGACAGAAGGAGGCCAGATTTCATTTGGAAGCAGAGTTGGACATTTTCAGACACAGTGGATGCTGGCTCCTTGTTTTCCTGTAGTGAATAGGAAAGATGAGTGACTATTATTGGGTTGAACACTGCAGGGCTGGCTCTCTCTTCCTTTCCTTTGTTTTGAAAACCTGTGTAGACAGAAGTATAGAATCCTAGATCTGGAAGAGACCTCGGGTGGTCATCGGGTCCAGCCCCTGGCTCAAAGCAGGACCAACCCTAACTAAATCATCCCAGCCAGGACGTTGTCAAGCCAAGACTTAAAAATCCCTAGGAATGAAGATTCCACCACCTCCCTAGGTAACCCATTCCTGTGCTTCACTGCCCTCCCAGTGAAAAAGTACTTCCTAATATCCAACCTAGAACTCCCCCACTGCAACTTGAGACCATTGCTCCTTGTTCTACCATCTGTCGCTACTGAGAACAGCCTTTCTCCATCCTCTTTGGAATGTCACTTCAGGTAGTTGAAGGCCACTGTCAAATCCCCCCTCACTCTTCTCTTCTGTAGACTAAATAAGCCCAAATCCATCAGCCTCTCTTCATAGGTGATGTGCATCAGCCCCCTAATGCTTTTGGTTGCCCTCGCTGGACCCTCTACAATGTCTCCACATTCTTTCTATAGTCCGGGGGGGGACTCAGAACTGGAGATAATACTCCAGATGTGGCCTCACCAGTGCCGAATAAAAGGGAATAATCACTTCTCTGGATCTGCTGGCAATGCTCCTCCTAATGCACCCTAATATGCCATTAGCCTTCTTGGCTATAAGGGCACACTGTTGACTCATATCCAGCTTCACATCCGCTGTAATCCCCAGGTTCTTTACTGCTGAACTGCTACTTAGCCATTCGGTCCCCAGCCTGTAACAGTGCTTGGGATTCTTCCGTCCCAAGTGCAGGACTCTGCACTTGTCCTTGTTAAGCCTTATCAGATTTCTTTGGCTCAATCCTCCAGTTTGTCTAGATCACTCTGGACCTTGTCCATACCCTCCAACGTATCTACCTCTCCCCTTAGTTTAGTGTCCTCCTCAAAGTTGCTGAAGGTGCAATCCATCCCGTCATCCGGGTCATTAATAAAGATGTTGAACAAAACCGACACTAGAACTGATCCTTGGGGCACTCAGCTTGAAACTGACTGCCAACCATACATCAAGCTGTTGATCACTACCCGTTGAGCCTGACAATCTAGCCAGCTTTCCAGCCACTTTACAGTCCATTTATCCAATCCATGCTTCCTTAACTTGCTGGCAAGAATACAGTGGGAGACCATATCAAAAGCTTTGCTAACGTCAATGTATATCACATCCACTGACTTCCCCGTGTCCACAAAAGCCAGTTACCTCATCATAGAAGCTAATCAAGTTGGTTAGGCATGATTTGGCTCTTGGTGAATCCATGTTGATTATTCCTGATCACTTTCCTGATCAGTGCTTCAAAATGGTTTCTTTGAGTATCCCCTCCATTATTTTTCTGGGGACTAAGGTGAGGCCGACCGGTCTGTAGTTCCCTGGATTGTCAGTCTTCCTTTTTTTAAAGATGGATACTATATCTGACCTTTCCCAATCTCCATGATTTTTCGAAGATAATAGCCAAAGGTTCTTGAAATGACACCTGCCAACTCCCTCAGTACCCTCGGATTCCTTAAATCGGAACCTAGGGATTTGTGTGCGTCTAGCTTTTCTAAATAGTTCTTAACCCGTTCTTTCTACACGGAGGGCTGCTCACCTGCTTCCCATACTGTGTTGCCTAGTGCAGTAGTCTAAGTGCTGACTTTGTCTGTGAAGATAGAGGCAAAAAGAAGCATTGAGTACTTTAGCTTTCCCTCATCATCTGTCACTGGCTTACCTCCCTCATCTAGTAAGGGCCCCATACCCTCCTGATCACCCTCTTATTGCCAACATGCCTGTCGAAACCTTTCTTGTTACCTTTCATATCCTTTGCTAGCTGCAATTCCAGTTGCGCTTTGGCCTTCCCGATAACTCCCTTGCATTCTGAAGCAATATTTTTATACTTCTCATTAGTCACCTGTCCAAGTTTCCACTTCCTGTAAGCTTCCTTTTTGTGTTTAAGCTGACCAAGAATTTCACAGCTAAGCCAAGCTGGTTGCCTACCACATTTGCTTTTCTTACTGCGTATCAGGATGGTTTGTTCCTGTGCCTTCAGTAAAGCTTTTCTAAAATACTGCCAGTTCTCCTGGACTCCTTTCTCCTTGATGTTAGCATCCGAAGGGATCTTGCCCATTAATTCTCTGAGGGAGTCAGTCTGCTTTTCTGAAGTCCAGGGTGTGTATTTTGCTGCCCTCCCGTCTTCATTTTGTCAGGATACTGAACTCAGCCATCTCGTGATCGCTGCTGCTCAGGTTGCCATCCATATCTACTTGTCCTATTAGCTCCTTCCTGTTTATGAGCAGCAGGTCAAGCTGCGCATGGCCCCTGGTCGGTTCCCTCAGCACTTGTACCAGGAAGCTATCCCCAACATTCTCCAAAAACTTCCTGGATTGTCTGTGTACTGCTGTATTGGTCTCCCAACAGATTTCAGGGTGATTAAGTCCCTCATGAGAACCTGGAACCTTCTCTTAGTTGTCTGAAGAAAGCCTCATGTACCTCATCCACCTTATCTGGTGGTATATAGCAGATGCCAATCATAAGATCACCTCTGTTGCTCCTACCTCTAAGCTTAACCCAAAGACTCTCGGTGGGTTTTTTTCCCCTCTATATACGGGAGGTCTGAGCAATCATACTGCTCTCTTGCATACAGTGCAACTTGTCCACCTTTTCTCCCGTGCCTGTTCTTCCTGAACAGTTTATACCCTTCCATGACAGTGCATCAGTCATCTGAGTTGTACCCACTATATCTCTGTTGTTCTGATGATCTCATAGACGGATGGACAAGAACATCACTTGCATTGCACCTCAAACTCCTTGATGGTTTTTCCCAGTGCTATATAATCTTCAGAGACCTACTCAAGGTCATTCCTGGCCGTATTGTTAGTTCCTGCTTGGAGAAGTAGGAAGGGGTAGCGATCCAAAGGTTTGATGAGTCTCGGAAGATTCTCGGTCACATCCTGAACTCTAGCTCCTGGTATGTAGCACATTTGTGAAGATTCCTGGTCTGGACAGCAGATGGATGACTTGGTCAGTCTTAGGAGGGAGTCCCCAACTACCACCACCCGTCATCTTCTGTCAACACTTTTAAGCACTGTCAACACAATTAATGGTTTCATTTTGTTTGTTGGGATTTTCATCGGAAGTTGGAGCCCAGTAAAATATTGGTAAGATCTATCTTTATGCCACTTGTCAAAATTTGGAAAGAAAAGTCATTTCCAATTTTGCCTCGTGGCATCTGCAAGTAATTACTTGGAACAGCGTTAAAATGATGTCTTTTCAGTCTTTGGGAATAATTCTTATTCTGAACCATGATCATAGCTCTTCGAAGTCTCATTTTACATCTGTGCATGCCCCTTTCTCTATTGTTGTGAGTCACTCTTTACATAAGCATATATATTTGTTCATGCTGGCTGGTGGTAGTGCTCTAAGGTCAGGACTTAAGGGTTTGACCGGAGTTCAATCAGTAGTGAACATCAGAACAGTTCCATATTAAGCGTAAAGTACAGTAATAAGTTAGTAATAGGAAGATTATGTCCGTTAGAGACATTTTGTGCATCCTCCCTGCTGACCTCTTCACCACTACATATGTGTTGGATTGATGCTAATCTTTCCTCCCTCTTAACTGAATTTACACTTTGCTAGACTTTCCCCAGAGAGATTTATTTGCAGCACTGGAGTCTGGGACCTGAGTGACGTGAGTCGTCTCTAAAGCTGAAACTTCAGGCTTTTAATTGGCCACTAGCAAGGGTGAGGAAGGGATCCCTCCCCCTCCTGTGTATTGTTGGAGGATGTGTTTATCACTTTCCTCTGAAGTGGGATGGCCATGGCTGGAAAAGATGTGTATAGTTGGGGTAGACCAGGAGCCTTTGGTGGCACCCTAAAAAAAATTTATATTTATATTTATATTTGTGGTTGGCTGGCTATTGCTTGTTTACATGGTCTGGGTCTGATTGCCATACGTGCTGTCAAGAAGGAATTTTCTCCGGGTCAGAATGGCAATTACCTTGGGGGTTTCTCACCTTCTTCTATAGCAGGTTGGTGCAGGTCACTTGCCAGGATTATCTGGGTACGTGTCACTTAATTATTTACCTATTACTGAGGGGCCTCAAATAATCCTGAACCTTGTTTGCTCTTATTCTCATAGTCTAGCTTCCTGTTTACTGTAATACTTTGGTATCACTTTCGCTGTTGGGTTTAGTGTGCGGGAACTGGAAGGGGTTGATGGCCCATGAAATATAAGACAGATGGATGGTCTGGTGGTCCGTTATGGCCTTAAATGCTGTGTACTTGGCCTGTCATTTCACTTTTCTGTGCCCTTATTTTCCCCTCTTGAAAATGTGGATAAAATTCCCATGAAGTAGAGATGTTAAATTTTAATTAATCAGCTAATCGAGTAGTGGATGGAATTGCCATCGACTACTCAATTAGTCGATAAGGGGGCTGCTCACTATCCCACTGCGCCTCTTCCTTTAATGTACAAGAGCTGCGGGTGGCTTGGGTACATTTCAAAGGGAGAGGTGCAGCAGTTGGGACCCTGAGCAAGCGGGGCTGCTTCAGTTCCCATTCAGCTTGTTTCCCCCTTTGTGCCTTTGCCTTCCCTGCCCTCCCCCCAGCACCGGCTCCTGCTTCTTTCTCCCCCTCCTCCCCATGGTGCCTCTGATACAGAGGCAGCAAGGTAAGGGGGGGGGAGCGAATAGTCACTTAGAGGAAGACTTCTTCATGGTAGGGATCTAAGTGTGAAGTATTTACAGTTTAAAGGGAATAGGCTGATAATGAACTATATCAGGATCTCAAGTATATCTCTTTGCGGTCCAGTAGAAATGGACCTATGCAAAAAATCTGCAACGGGAGAGATTTCCTGACTCTCAAGAATGTGTGCTTACATGTGATGTGTATTGTATTAAATATTTTCTGGAGAGACCTGAGAGAGTTTCCATTCCCAGTTCTCCAGGTATTTTGTATGTGCATGCGTGAGGTGTTCTGGAAAAATGAACTGTGTTGATGTGAATATTTAACACTGTGTGTCCGTGGTGTTGCTGCTGTGTTAGAAATAGATATTCAATTTACATATTTAACATACTCTACCATCAAATGACACCTTTTTCTACAATGTGATTAGCTTTTCATTGCTTAGGTGTTTCTTTTACTGGGATGTTTTTTCTGTGAAACTGAAGAAATCACATGAAAGATTAAGATACATATTACAGGACCATTCATTATATAGATCTTGGACTGAACTATAAGACTACAGAGAAGCTTTTCTCTAAAGACATGGAAATTCATCAGCATCGTGGGCTGCTGTAGAATTGGCTGCTACAGAACAATTGGCAGCAAACTATTTGTAGTATAGAAAAGGGAGATAAAAAGTAGGAAAATAGGCGTAGTAGCTACTGCACTGTTTGTAGAGGCAATGTGGTATAGTGGTTTAAGTACAGGGATGGAAGCTAGAAAATTATTTCTTATGACCATAGTGGAGTGATTTAACCTTACGGCTTCACTTTTGCAATCTCTTTCTCTATCTGGAAAATGGGCATGTTTGCTTAAATTGTGTTAAGAATTGTTAGGGTTGTTTATAATTCTTGTCATCTCAAGTGCTAAACACACTAATGTTAATACAATCCTCCTCCCCAAAACCCCCATTTTGGAAGTTTTCACAACACCAAAGCCGCAGAAAAAATCATCATGAACTGATAATGGTTGATCTAGAAATACTAGAGCCATGGTCACCAACCCGTCGATCGCGATCGACTGGTTGATCTCGAGGCCTCGACCAGTCGATTGCGAGGCATTCAGGCAACCCCGCCCCCTTTTTCCCCCCACCCCCGAGAAGCCCCACTGCGTATCTCTAGTGTAGTGCCGGCTTCCTGCGGAAGTCCTGGGTGAAGCCTGCGTCACTTCCGGGGGCTCCGGAAGTGCGCAGG
>JANRFK010000875.1:27366180-27420673 GCA_030068395.1 Apalone spinifera | reverse complement strand
CAAATGTATAATTATGAATGCTTCATTTTAGATTCAAATAGCATGAATAAAAAAGACAATTTATTTTGTAACTGTAAACGTGATTTTAATTTTATATATTGCATAATTTAAAAATAAACTGTTTATCAGAGTTGTAAGTAAGGGCTGGGGATAGGAAGTGATGGACAGGAGGAAAATAGAGAGGGCGGGCCTTCAAGGAAGGGGCGGAGCTTCAAGGAAGGGGCATGGCAGTAGATCTTCACCTGTTCTGAGATTTAAAAAGTGATCTTGGGTGTAAAAAGGTTGGAGACCACTGTACTAGAGTATTACCACAGAGAATATAACCCATCCGAGTAAAGAGTAATACCCTAATGTAACTATAATATAATGGCAGCCTATACAGTTGTAAACATTGCTAATACTCATTTCCATCAGTGTGTGTGCGTGCTGATTAGAAGCTGAGATTATTGTATAGTTACATTTGAGTGGGAAGAAATTGAAATAATCAGTTTCAACTTCTGGACAGAGTTCTTACACAGATGAGTAGTACATCCAGATTGAATTACCCGTCTGAAATACATGCCATCCAATAAGAATATTGTTTTCATCCGTACACTGTAGTAGTGGCGGTTAATTATCGAAGGAAAATTGGTCTGGTTCTAATGGTTACTTCTAACTTTTTTGCTAAGCAAGATCTGAGAGTTGAACTCCTCGCTCCTACCTTTTCAAAGCTTGAAGTTTTACAGACAGCCCTATTGCTGGTGTTTTGTTTTTTTTTTAATACTTGGTAGGAGATAGGGTTTTGACGGCTATCAACTCTCTGAGATCAGGGAATCCTTCCTTCAGTCTTATGTTTTCTTCTTTCCTTTTTTGTTGTTGTCCCATGTGTACTACTTATAAGTGAAGTTCAAAAGCATCTAAGTCCTAAGTTCAGAAATGATTTGAGACTCACTCCTAAGTGCGTATTGACTTGCAGAGAGAAGTAGAGCAAGTTTCATTTTCAAATTCCTTAAACCCCTTTTTGTTGCTATGCAGTATGATCTTCCGTGGTTAAGAAATAGCACCTGCTACAAGCTAAGGCAGAAGCTGGCAACCTTTTCAAACCAAAGAGCCAAACTATATCAAAATTCAGAACAAGTGGACAACAGAGCCAGTATAAGAATGCCCATTTGCATGACTGAAAATACACAAATTATTATTGATTGACATGATAATTAATGATAGCATATATAGAACATTGTACTCCCAGACTTTATTTAATGGGACTTTTGCTGCTGCATCTTTTAGCACATTTATTTGAAGTTTACATGATAACTGGATAAATTCAGGGTCGTGCACACATTGAAGCTACATGAGTAATTATGCGTTTTTAAAATGTTGAATTATTTTTTCATTTTAAAAAGTTGCATGTATTTTGGGAATGACAGGAGCCATGTTTGGTTCTATACTCAGCCATATTTGGCTTGAGAGCCACAGGTTGCAGACCCCTGAGCTAAGGGGAGCTATTCCTTTACTCTGAGAACAAGGCCAGCCTTACCTTTATGGGTGAGACAGACAGTTGCTTTGGGCAGGAAAACATTTAATGACTGAGTCACTGCATTTTCCATTATGCCTTGAGGAATCCCCCCCTCCCCCCCACACCCCTCCTTGAATCAGCAGGGCCCTCGTGGGCAGGAAAAACAAATGATTGTCTGCCCTGGAGAGTAGGAGTTGCCAGAAGAGGGTGAACTGAATTCATAACAAAAAAACTTAAAAAACAACCAATGGTCTGGTACAGACTAACCCCCTGAGGCTTCTGAATTCATAAGGTTTCTCAGTTCCTTTTTGTAAGTCCCATTTACATTTTTCAAGTGTATTTAAATACTTTGTCTTCCATGAAGGCATGTTTGACCTGGTGAATGTGAGTGTCCAATAAATTTGGAATGGGGAAAAAAGAAAACAAAAAAACCTCAAACAAAACTGTACTTGCTGTGGACCGTAAAGACACATCAGTGACTTCTGCTTCTAAATTGATATGGTGCACCCCCATATTTGCACCTCACATAATGAAAAAACAGGTACCTGCGTCTCCTTCAAAGTTTGGTTTTCGTTACCCCCTTTGGCATGAAAATATTACTCTCCTGCTCTTTCACTTCGTGCGACAAAAATTGCTCTTTTTATCAGAAAATTGTGTATTTGACTCTCCTAAAATCATACATTATAGTCTTTTTTTTTTAAAAGAAAGCATCTTGGTTAGTTACTGAAGGTATTTCTAATAGGCATGTTAAATTGTGGATAATCAGCTAATCGAGAAGTCGATGGCGTTTCCATTGACTACTCGATTAGACCATGAGGGGAGGCGCTCGCTACCTCCACTGCAGCTCTGCAGTTTCTTACAACATTTAAACTGCAGAGCTCCAGTGGGGTTAGCTCCAGGCAGCTCTTACTACGTTAAAAATGGCAGAGGTGCAGTGTCTCTGCATCTGTCTTCCCAGCCCCCTCTTCTTCCTCCCCCTTCGAGATGGTGTAGGGGGGAACCAGCATTTAAGGTGGTTCCCCCCAGCACTGGCTCCTGCTCCCCAACTGCCTCTGCTACAGAGGTGGGGGAAAGGGGCACGGAATGAGAGTAGTAGACTACCAGGCTTATCCAGTAGTCAACTATTTGACAACTCTTTTACATCTCTGGTCTGTATCAAGGTTATTTCCAAGTACAGTGACAAGATCCCATAATTTTTTTTCGTAAGGGTCAGTCTTCATATAAAAAACCCCACCAAAACAGAACACAAGAAACAAACACACACAGATAAAAATGAGACCCCATTGAATGCAAAGAAGTTAAAAATTAAGGCTGAAATTCAATCTTCTACACTAGATACCTAGATCTTTGAAATGTGGTGGTTCTTACAAGCTGTTTGTGTTACATTTCTTGCACCATAGGGGGCAGAATAAAAGCAGAATTTTAGCTTTAGCTCTGAAGTCAGATCCTTGACATTGTTTGCCTATGTCTGTGGGGAGGGGAGTTAATCCTTTTTGAAGAATGTTATCTGAATAGAAATTCCAGGAATTTCTCATACTTAGCTCTTAAATTCTCAGTTACTTTAACCATAGTTGATGTGGGGCTGATCACCAACCTAGTAAGGGTTGTAAATTGTTGGAAGGAAATTTTAAATTAAAAATTAAGGGCGAACTTTCATTATTAAACTGTTCCACTAGCAGTAGCAGCTGAGTGAACTTGCCAGTGACTAGATTCATAATACAACTAATAGCTCTTTAAAGACTAACAAAAGATCTGAAGAAGTCGGTTGTACCCACAAAAGCTCATGATGCCATGTACGTGTTTTGTTAGTTTTTAAAGTGCTACCAGAATGTTGGTTGTTGAAGTTCTTCCTGGTACAGACTAACTCCGCCAGCCCTCTAAAGCGTTAGAATCAGAATGCTATTTTCACAGCAGGTTCTTTGTATAGTAGTAATATTGCCTCTTTTTATCCATGGAGCTGAAAGTGCATTACAAAGGAGGTAGTCCCATTATCCCCATTTTACAAATGGGGAAACTGAGGCAGAGATGCGATGTGACTTGTCCGATGTTACCCAACAGACCAGTGGCAGAGCCAAGGTCATAACCTAGGTCTTGCTAGTGCTCAGTCGACTAGGCACTCAGTTCTCTTTAGCCTTTGATCTTAACATAAGATTGTCCATACTGGGTCAGATCAAGAATCCATCTTGCCCAGTATCCTGTCATCTAGAAGTGGCCAATGCCAGTTGCCCCAGAGGGAATGAACGGAACATGAAGTGATTCATCCCCTGTTGCCCATTCCCAGCTTCTGGCAAAGAGAGGCTGCAGACGCCATCTCTGCCTAATAGTCATTAATGGGCCCATCCTCATGAACTTATTACCTTGTTCTTTTTTTTTGAACTGCGTTATAGGCCATGTCTACACTGGGAAGGTTTGGTGACAAAAATGCTGCCGACGTGCAAAAGTCGCCAAAAGTGAAAACTGGTCAAACTGGTTTTTCTGCCACCCGTTGTCCACATTTCATGGCCACGTTGCTAGCACCCTGTGTACAGATAGAACAAAGTACTGAGAGTAAGCATCCTGCAATGTTGTGTTGTGTTTACTGGGTGCATGTCACCTCAGGAACAGATGAAGGGGGGTGAATTGGTGTGATGTGTGGGGTGTTTAAAAAAAAAAAGACACTTCAAATGACTTCTTGGAGCAGCTAGTCCTGGAACCCACAAGAGGAGAGGCAATTCTTGTTTTAGTCCTAAGTGGAGCACAGGATCTTGTCCAAGAGGTGACTATAGCTGAACATATTTTTGGAGGACTACAAAATGATGTTTTTATTTGAACAGATGTTCCTATTTATGGACTTGTCACCGCTCTCTTAGAAAGGAGTATGTAGAAAGAATCCTGCCAACATGCAGGGGATTTGTCTAGGGCGGGGCAGTATCTACATTAAAATGTTCTCTGGGGTATCAGCAGGTTTATATGACACAGGATTTAAAAACATAGGCAGCTGCTTGGAGATCTGCTATATTCTTGTTAGATGCTAAACCAGTACAGAAACTAAGGAAAAGCTAGTGAAGACATTGTGTGAGAGTTGCTAGGGTCATCTTTTAAAAAACAAAAGGTTCAATAGGTAGACTTGAAATTTCCAACTTATTTAATTAATTCTGTGTTTACTTTTTCCCATTGTGAGTAACTTTGTCCCCTCATTAGTTTTTTATTATAGGATCTGTATAGTGTCATAAATGAAAGTAGCATCCATGGTTTTTGTGGATACTGAAAATAGTTAAAAAGAGACTACTTACATTCAATATAACCATGAAGATCTGCCAGAAGATCCTTGTTTTGAAAGAGACAAGGTGGGGTGAAGTAACGTCTTTTTGGGGGATCTGCTGTTGGTGAAAGAGAAAAACCTTTGCGCTCAACAGAGGTGAAAAAGATCTCTCTATAGCTCCAAAACCTGTCTGTCACCAACAGCCGATGGCCCAATAAAAGATAATCCTCACCCACCTTTTTTTTTTGTTCCCTGGCTTTTTTAAAAATGAAGAGTATATTTAGATTCAGATGTGTAGATTCAATTGGGATATCAGGTCGGAACCTAAATTCCTGGAAGCCACAGGTTTCTCTTCCCAAAGTAAGTAAATTGATAGCACTTGCTTTCAGTTATAACCCTGAAAGCCAGGGACCTGTCTATTCAGAGTGGATCTTCAGTCTTGCAGAATTTTTTTTTAAATGTTTTTTGCTTGTTAACATTGGTTTCTCCTGCTGTTCAGCTACACCTGGTGAGCCAGCCAGATCATGTACCTTTCCAGACTAAATGTGCAGCTGCATTTCAGTAATATGTGCTGAAACATTTTAGGATCTGTTGGAATGGAAAGTAGCTGTAACTATAAAAGCTTATTAAACTTGGTCAACATTTTCTCAGTGTTCTTTGGGGATGGTCAGGAGAGGTAAAAACTTGAAATATTTGACTTCTCTCCCATTTTTATCAACAAGTCATATTTTTGTGCTATCCCAAGTATATCAAATATAGGTAAAGTTTTAACTTAGTGTGGCATGGGGTTCAGAAATTTTTGTTCTGCATGGTCTTGTCTCCCTTCCCCTTGTTTAGAGTTTTTTGAGAGCTTGGAAATTAGCTAAAGTTTCTGAAGCTGTAAAGTTTAAATTGCCTCTTTATGGGAGTGAGAACTTGAGATGTAGAGCTGATGTGTCACTTCACAACTCCTTTGTAATCAATACTGGAAATCAGACCACTGTTGAAATGCAGGAGGAATGACATTCCATTGCCAGTCAATAACACAGGTAGCCACTGAACTTGCTTCACAATAAACAAGAATGTTTTCTCCACTGTGTATCTTATTTCTCTTGTACCACTTAACTACAGAGAAGAAAATCTTCCATTCTATATATCATAAAAGAAATCTCTTTGAACCCAGCTTTGGCACTAGAACTTAAATGATGCTTTGTGAAAATATTTGAGTGGCCAAAGTCAATGGTGTATTTTACTAAGTTTATAGTTTTTGGTTTTCAACACATACTTTGAGGAAGACAGAGATCTGATCTTACATTGCTTAAGCTTCTTAGGCGAATTTGATCCTTTGTTTATGAAGGTTGTATTTGTGAGCAGGCCCTAGGAACATGGAGCCAGTTATTCTATATACAGTGGTAGACATGGGCAATTAACGTGACAATTAAGCGTCAAAGGGGTAGCCCAATTAGTCTGTAACTGGAAAAACTTCAACAACAAATACTCTTGCAGCACCTTAGTGTCTGTCTACACAGCAACATTATTTCGAAATAAGTAGGTGCACGTCTACACAGCAGACAGTTATTTCAAAATACTGTGAAGCTAGAGGACTTCTTCCTCTCACTCCTGTAACCCTCATTATACGAGGAATAAGAGAAGTCGGAGGAAGCGTGCTCTGTTTCAAAATAAGCGATGTGTAGACGCTGCCAATTTCGAAATGAGCTGTTCTGAAATGAGCTATGCAATTGATGTAGCTCAACTTGCGTATCTAATTCGAGTTAAGCCCTGCTGTGTAGACGTACCCTTAAAAACAAAACATGTAGATGGTGGTATGAGCTTTCGTGGGCACAACGCACTTCTCTTTCCATCTCCATCCCCCCTTTTTCTCTACTATTTATTTTTGCAACTTGGACCCCTTATCTCCATTCGTCTGAAGAAGTGGGTTGTGCACATGAAAGCTCATGATACCATTTACATGTTTTGTTAGTCTTTAAGGGGCTGCAAGACTATTTGTTGTTAAGTTTGACAAATAAGTACATTTTTCGCCCTTGCATTTTCCTTTAGGAAAAACTGTTGGAATGGGGAGCAGGGTAGTGGTGGAAGAGGAAGGAGCTTTTGTTTCTTTTGGGGCCCAGACTTTGTAGTCTGATACCTGGAAAACAACCTGTTGTCTTCCAGCTTCCATTGATATATGTTGATAACAGTACTGTGATAATATCAATGTGTTGTTTTTTTTTAAAAAGCTGCAAAGGTAGTGATTGTGCAGTGAGGATGATGCAGGTGGCTTGTTGCTTTCAAATGGAGTTGTCTTTTAAAAAAAAATTCTATAATGAATCGGAGCTCGTTTTTGGCTCACATCAGCTAGTTTAAATCCTGCGTAAACAGAAGACATTGCTTCTTAACACCAAAACTAGCTATGAAGAGAGGGAACATGGAGAAGGAGCTACAGCATCCTTCATGGCTATCGTGCAGATGCCAATTGTGTCCTGTTTAGTTATTTGCAGGGAGGAGGACCCTGCAGTAGGGAGGTCTTTTTAGGCAATTAAGCTTTTTCTTAGGGTAGTTGTTGGTTTGGGGATTATGAAGGGGAGGAGGATTTGGGATTAAAATTAATTGACACCTGGTATGTGCTATAGATAGCTGTGAAATAGTGCAGTTGGTTCAGGATCAGCTTTGCTACCTGGAAATAGAAAATAATCCAGGAGTGACGCTGTATCCCACCATGCAAACTTATTAAATAAAGGAACCTGGTGTGAAATATCCGATAAACCTAGGAAAAGTACAAGGCAAGCTTTGTCTTCCATATATGATCACAAGCTTGTACTCAACCTCCCATTTCTAAGTTGCCAGTGTTTTCTGCAGTTGTGAGGAAAAAATCCTTTACAATGAATGAAAACTAGAGATGCTTGTTCAAAAAGGAAAAAAGAAAAAGTGTGTTTAAAAAGATGTTTACATTGTGTTAATTCTTTTTTTAACTTGTCTATTATGCATGTAATAAAATTATGTATATTTAATTTAGTTTTAATTTGAGTAGTCTGGTAGTAATGAAATAGTAAATTCCTTTTTTTACTTTATTGGTTTTTATCAACCCTAATTGGGGAGAAAAAGAGAGCTTAGCTGAGAGGAGGCCTGTGATTAATATTTTCCCATGTTTAACTACATTTGTAAATAATTGTTTTAGTTATTGAAACCCCTGAGGTTGTGTTTTTGTGTGTGTATATGTGGAGAAAATAGTGCTTGCTTTGCCTTGCTTTTCTGTCAGAGATGTATAAGGTTCAAAAACAAACTGCACACCTTCCCCCATCCCAGAACTCTGGTATAATTTCAACCTCTCTACTCCAGGCATTATCTGGTCTGGCAGCATTCATGGTCTGGTATGATTTTAGTTACCTGGATGTCCACTAACTGTGGGTGTGGCCAACTTTTCTGCAGTCCCACAGAGGTTGTTTACAGCCACCTGTCCTGGCTTTCAGTGTTTTATGCTGTTATTTAGCTCTAATTTACCCTTAAATGTTTTGTAAGAACCCAATAAGCAGTGGAAGTGTTGGTAATGCTGCTACACAAAATTCATCAGCTGTGATTCTCTGGTTTCGGTACTGGTTAGGTCCTCAGGGTGCTGGGCTAGAGAGGTTCAATCTGTATTGGTCTTCAAGCATGAATAGAATGTGTTTTTGGTTTTTTTTTTTTAATTTAATTGCTTCATTTTACTTGTTCTCTTGCTAGAGCATCACAATTGGAAAGTGAAACTGACCCAATGTATTTTTATTGTTTAATCTCTGTGAAAGGCCAACTAAAAGTAAAAAAGCAATGAAAAGACCACAGTGTATTTCAACTGTAACTTGTAGCAGATCATTATAGCTAACACAAGGAATTTTATTATAAATAGCAGCTCTTATTACATAAGAGTTCCATACCTTATTTTAATGTCCTTGGCATATTTGAATCTTATGGAGGATGGATGACAAAATCAGATTGATCTAACAAGAAAGAAAATCTACAATGTATTGAGAATTTTAGTTAACATTTAAATAATTCAGTACACAATCACATGATAAATACATGTACATATTTTTTGGCAAAATAATACTATGCACATCGAGTGAGGATCTTAAAACTGTTAACCCTTGCAGAATTCAGAAGGGAATATCAGGGTACAGATAGGTCAAGTGTTTTCATAGAATTATAGAATACTAGGACTGGAAGGGACCTCGAGAGGTCCTTGAGTCCAGTCCCCTGTCCTCATGGCAGGATCAAGTACTGACAATATCATCCCTGATAGACATTTATCTAACCTACTCTTAAATATCTCCACAGATGGAGATTCCACAACCTCCCTGGGCAATTTATTCCAGTGTCTGACTACCCTGACAGTTAGGAACTTTTTCCTAATGTCCAACCTTAACCTCCCTTGCTGCAGTTTAAGCCCATTGCTTCCTATTCTGTCCTCAGAGGCCAAGATGAACAAGTTTTCTCCCTCCTCCTTATGACACCTTTTTAGATACCTGAAAACTGCTATCATGTCCCCCCCTCAATCTTCTCTTTCCTAAACTAAACAAACCCTATTCTTTCAGCCTTTCTTCATAGGTCATGTTCTCTAGACCTTTAATCATTCTCGTTGCTCTTCTCTGGACCCTCTCCAATTTCTCCACATCTTTCTTGAAATGTGGTGCTCAGAACTGGACACAATACTCCAACTGAGGCCCAACCAGCGCAGGATAGAGTGAAAGAATGATTTCTCATGTCTTGCTCACAACACCTGTTAATGCATCACAGAATCATGTTTGCTTTTTTTGCAACAGCGTCACTCTGTTGACTCATATTTAGCTTGTGGTCCACTATGACCCCTAGATCCCTTTCTGTCGTACTCCTTCCTAGACAGTCGCGTCCCATTCTGTATGTGTGAAACTGATTGTTCCTTCCTAAGTGGAGCACTTTGCATTTGTCTTTATTAAACTTCATCCTGTTTACCTCAGTCCGTTTCTCCAATTTGTCCAGATTATTTTGAATTATGACCCTATCCTCCAAAGCAGTTGCAACCCCTCCCAGCTGGGTATCATGTGCAAACTTACTAAGCGTACTTTCTATGCCAGTATCTAAATAGTTGATGAAGATATTGAACAGAGCACATCGGCTTTTAGTGGGAGTTGTGTCTGTCTGCTGTTTTGTGCTTTGGAGAATCTCCCTGTAATTCATACATCACTTTTAACTGTGGTGGTCACTATTACTCCTACTATAACTTTTATAATACAATGATGGTAATGTAAGTTGTTCTATAACCTTTGTGTAGATTTTTTTGAACACTTATTTCTTTGTTTTACAATAATGTGCACAGCCCATGGCTTACGTATTGCTTCTATTTTGTTAGACTCTTCTGCTCTACAGAATTTGATTTCTAGAATTAACTTCCTGCTGGTAGTCCAGTTGGCTCACTAGCTCCAGCTGATTTAAGATTCAAGAATTCTAGTTTGGTTTGTCCATACTAATGGTTAAGGCACCCTCCCACAAGTGTGTACATGTTTTGTGTGTGTTCAGCAACATAATACATTCAGTATATCTGCAACCAGTTTGTATAGCCTCGATGTCTTCTAATTTATCCTGGCTTAATCTAAAGCTATGCTTTTCTCTTAGTAAGCTCAGTTATGTTTCTGCTTTTTCAGAAATACACCAGCTATTTCAGTTGGTGGTTACAGGTGTCTGCCAAAATAATAAACTAATCAGCTGCAAGTAACGTATTAAGTCCTATTTCCTTATCACCTAGGTCTAGACAAACCCCAAGTAAAATTCAAAGTTGCTGCAACTAATGCTTCTCCCTCTCAGATTTAAGAATGACAAGATGGGTAATATCTTTTATTGGACTAGCTTCTGTTGGTGAGAGACAAGGTTTTGAGCTGTACAGAGCTCTTCTTGAGGTCTTCATGAATGGCCGATTAAAAAAAAAAAAAAAGGTTGTTCACTTGAAAACATTACAAAGATTTGGTTCCTCTTCTAGCCTTTAGCATGCCAAGACTTTTAGTTCAATTATGGCTACTTATACCTCTTCTAAACATGCTCTTGAATCATATTAGGTTTGTTATTGTGGTGATTCCACTTGAGCCCGTGAAAAGGGGAATGAAAGGAGTGTGTGTGTTCTCTGAACAGCCATTAGTTGTTTTGCATGATGAGCTGTGTGGAGTTGTTTTCCTCCATGTTCATCAGCTTTTGCGCATTTATAATTGCTATTTATTTTTAAAGAGCTTTCTAAGCCACCCAGATCGGATGTGAATCATTGAGTCTCCAGGTTTCTCCAAAATGTCACTTTTGTATGTATGAAGGTAAACTTAATCTGCAGTGAATCTCCTCCCGCACCTCACGCCCCCTAAACCAGCCTTGGGGAGAACAGACAGTATCTAGTTTGTTGAAAAGTATGTTTGCTAAACAGATGTCATGTTTGTATCTAGGGGTTGGCTTTGTACATAGCCCTGCAAGAAATCTCTTAAAAACAAATAGTCTGACTTAGTTCTTACTAGCCTTTTTTGTAGGTTTTTTGCTAGCGTATGAATGTGAACAATATCAAATCATGTCGAGATGGGTTACTCTTAATGTAGAATAAAGATGAGTAGGAAACTCTTTTTCTTCAACCGATTCTCAGATTTGTGAAGTTCAGTTCTCACTTGGTTCTTCCTATATCTTGCAAGGAACTACCTGAATAAAACCTCACCTCATCTCCCCCAGTCTGAATAAATGTAGTCATCCAGTTCCATTTAGGTGCGTGAGAGAATGTTTACCCCTCTGGCAGAGAATTTTTCTTGATTGTGTGAATGGCTGCAATGCTTTTGTGAAATGTCAGGATGCCATTTCAACATATTTGTCAGAGCAGCTTTGGGAGGCTAACCGTGCTGGAGATGAAAGTAATCAGGTATCCTTCCAATCATAAACCTCATCTGAATTTTGTACTTTTTCTCTGGTGCTGGAGATATGTTGGAGAAGCAGATAGACACTACAGATAAGAAAGGCACAAAATAACCTAAGCAGTGGGCATGAATTTCAGTTGGCGCACTAGGGGAAATTTTCAGGCATCTTCAGCTTAAGAAAACTGCACTGCACTCTGAAATATTTTCTCTGCTCTTGTGACAAGTACTCTAGTGTTATGGTTATAGAGTACCCGGGGTTATTTTTCTCTTGTTGAGGTGTGTTTTGTTTTATGCATTTGTGTATAGTTTGCTGAAGAGGCTTTTGTGGCTGTGGAAGACCAAAACCTGGCCCTTTAGGCATCTTTCAAGGGGGACAGGAACTCTCGCATGGGACATGAATCCTCTACTGCAGCACTTCCCAACCTTTTCCAGATGGGGACCCATTTTGACAATTCAGGAAGACTTGGTGATCCAAGGCAATTCAAAAATTGGGGGAAGAGGGAGGGCAGAGCCACCTGGGGAGACACTTGACGACCCTTTTGAAATGTAATGGCGACCCATATTTGGGTCCCAACCCATAGGTTGGGAAACCCTGCTCTTTGAGGAGACACAGGGATTTTCAGTGCAAGTCCACCTGAGCCTTGCCCTTCCGTTTCTGCTATCTCTCAGCTAATGAACCTTTCTTAGCTGCTATTATCTGCCTGGGAACCTTTTCTGGAAGCCATTTGGATGTTGCCTAGTGAAATCATCTTGGTTTCCACCTCCGTTAAGGACATGTTTGCTGTGAGTTCTGCCCTATTCCTAGGGGTGCAGGGAATCACCACTGCCCATTCCCTTTGGTTTGAGGGTGTTTCTTCTAGGGATGTGAATGACTAGTTCATAAGCAAATGCTTATCGGATAGGTTGACTAGTCACTCCTTGTCTCCCCCTCTGTCCCCCCCAGCCCCCCGCCCGCTGCCTCTATCAGACAGAGGCAGTGGAGGTGGGTGAGGGGGAGAGCAGGGGCTGCTTCAAAGTAGCAGTGTTGCATGGAGCCTGGGACCAGACCACGGGCTCCACGCGGCACTGCTACTACGAAATGCTGCATTGAGCTTGGGGTCAGCTGGGGACTCCCCCGCTGACCCCAGCCTCCATGCGGCGCTGCCACTTGGCAACGCCATGGGAAACACAGAGCCAGTGTGGACTGGAGCCCCCTACTGGCCCCGTACCCCCTGCTGCGCTTTCGCCTTTGAAGTGTAGTAACAGCCCCTGGGGTTGTTGCTCTACTTAGAAGGCGGAAGCCCCCTTATTGACTAATCAAATAATCAATGCAAATTATTTGATTAGCCAAATAATCAAAAATTTACATCCTTAGGTTCTTCATTTGCTTGGTTTCTTGTCTTTCACACACACTTTCCTAACTTACCCCTTAGTCTTTCACTCCCTGTAGGTACCTACGATTTAGGCGTGGCAATCTTACCAGACTTCTGGTATACAGATGGATATGGAAGACGAGGCACTTCCCAAGTGAAAAAACCTTTCCCTTCAAGTGTGTGTGTGTGTGGTGGTGGTGGGGGGGGGTGTTTGTGGAGCAGAGTGCTGCAATACCTAATGCACTGCAGCTTCTGGACCTTCCTGTCAGTCTGTGAGTAGAAGTTTATCCAAGCATTTCAGTTCCTTCAGCCTCCTGGCTGCTGAGTTTTTGCCTGCCAGTGATCACAGTTTTCCCAGTGAAACTGATCTGATCACTTGAGGTTAACTGCTACCCACAGGTTGGTTTTATTCTGGAGTAGCAGGACTGCAGGTCTGTCAGTTAATCTGCCTGTCTCTGAGAGAACATCTTACCAACGAAAGGATGGTCTCCTTCCAAATTAGGGATGTAAAAGATTAACCAGTTAAGCCTCAACCTATACATTTATAGTGGATACACGGTTACATTTTTATATCAATATTCCAGATACTTAATTCAGCTTCTCTCTTGTATCTTACTAGAAGATTTTTGCCCACATCGAGTCTTTAAATCATTGCTCTGGGGCTGGGGATGAGGGGTTCAGTATGCAGGCTTCCCTCTCACTGCAGCAGCTGGGGCCAGGTGAGAAATGCCTCTGCATGATTGCTGAAACTCCACGGGCAAAGGCACGTAGGGATGCATATGTCCCTGCTGTGACAGATGCGGGTTCATCTGCTCTCTGTGCTCCCCAGCCAGAGTGAGGAATGGAGCAAACTGTTGCCTTTACCCTGGTGCCCTGATGTAGATGAGCAGCAATGCTCTTGTAGGAATGGGTGGGGGAAGCTGCAGCACCTGCTGCCCTCCCTAAAGAGTGCTTGGGAGGGTAGAAGACTTAAGGACTGAAGCAGTCCTGGATGGGGAGGTGGGCACCTAGCCCCTTTCATCTGCATGGTTTTATGCATCCCTGTATGCTTCTGGAAAGGGTGGAGCTTTCACTTCCTCCCACCCCCACAACCAGACCCTTACCTTGCTTTATGTGATGGTAAGAGAAGCTGCATTCCAAAGCTGGTATTCCAAGCTCTTACTGTTGAATAAATGGACTCACGGATGGATGGACAGACAAACTCACTCAGATTACCTCTATATTCTATACCTCTATATTCTAAAGAATATAGTACATTTTTCTGTCTTGAGCAGCAGCCTTTGGTGTAAGACATCTCCATGGTTTATCTGTCCTGATGTAGAGGGTCAGTTTGTATTGGGGGAGTGTTTTTATAGTCCATTTGTTTTTATGCTCCATTTGTTTTAAAACTAATTGTAAAAATATCACTGCTACTGGCAGATGAGTAGCTGTAATTAGTTAATATGCGATACAAATGTTAACTTTTAGTAGTAGGAAAAGAAAAAAAAACTGAATAGAAATTCATGAGCTTGAGGTGATGACCCAGAGGGTAGCTATTAGATCTAAGCAGTTAGAGGCATTATTAAGCACTGTATTTCAGGCTTTTGAGTTCCAATAGCTTTGACATTAAAAACAATCAGTTAGAAAAAAGGTACCATGTGGAAGTTCTATTTCCGCAGAGGTCAAGAGCCATTATTTACAGATAAATCATCAGAAATGCATTATTGCATCTGACGATAGTTTAGACAGTGATCTGAGAATACCCACCCTCCCAAATCTGTGACGGTGATAATATTTGGTAAAGTTTGAACAACCTTGCTTTTTTTTTTTGGTTTACCTCCTACGAACAGTGTTTTCTTCCTTGTTCAGGAAGTCAGAGAGGTTCCAGTAACCTGATCTTGAGGCTGTTGGAAATACCAAAAAGATTTAAATTGACATATTTTTCCAGATAAAAATCAGTGGTCATCAGTGAAATTATAATACTAGGCATCAATTTTTATTGGAAGTAGAAATAAGTGGTTATGAAAATGTTAAAATTTCTTGTATAAACCTTGGTGGAGATTTTTAATTAGAGCAATAAGATGCTACAAAAGAGCTTAAAAGGCACACTTTTTTTTAAAGATGAAATTTCAAAATGCAGAGTTTGTAACAGTTAACCAGTGAATGCCCGAGTGGGGAGGGGTTGAATTCTCTGTACTTTTCACTTGATAAGCATCAGATTGTGAAGGAGGGAAATGTCTGTAGGTGGGGGCAGTTGTACTGATAGGCACCCATCAGTAATGAAAGCTTCCTGCTTCCCTTCCTTGAGGAATCACCTTCCGTTATTTATGGTTAAAACTGTGCTGATATAGTCTTTGCATATAGGTATAAATATGAGAGTACTGGTGGTGTAAATATTTTCAAGCACATGTATTATTTATAAATTTCCCCTGCTAGCAAGATCTTCTCAGTCCCTGGGGTTGATCACAACCAGCTTGCATGTCTTTGAAAATTTGAATCCCTGTCTACTCTAGTGGTAAAAGCATATTACTTTAAATATGTTAGCTAATATTTTTAAACGATGCAGAAAATTTTATCAGGGAAAGACCAGAGACAAAACAATCATGACACTCAGTGTTTATTAGAGAAACATTGCAAGGCAATATAACAAGCAGATCTCTGTTTAACACTATGTTCCTGCATAATAGAGTAAGTGTATTTACATTACCTAGGACATGCAGTTTTTCTAGTGAGTTTATTATATTGAAGCTATCAATTTTTTGGTCACAATGTGTTTTCCTAGTCTCAACATGACTTGGGAGACAAATGGCAAATGCTACTTTGCACTGGTGTGAGTCAGAGAAATCAGTTGTAACTCAAAATATGTGCATTGCTCTCAAAGAACAACATTTCCTCTCTCCCACTTCTCCTTTCTGTTCAACCTGAAGTCCTTGGGTTGCACCTATGACTAGAGTGAGCACTGCATGTGCATGTTCTTTCTGTTGTGAATTGTTCCTCTCTGGTCATCATCTGATCTTTCTGTCTCACCTATCAACCACTCCCCCCCCCCCCTCTCCACTCTGCTTTCCTGTGGCTTTCATCCATCAGTGTTGATGACTTCTCATCTGCTCCCTCCGAACTCTTCCATTGATATGGTTGCTAATGGTTTCTCTGCTTTGCTTTCCTGCCCCTTGACTCTTGCTTCATCTTCCCATGGTAAGGTTTGCCCTACCATCGCCCATCCATAGCTCACCCCCAATATCCACTTCTGCCCCTGCTTGCCTGCTGCAGACTGCTTCTGGTGGAAATCTTGGGATTAGGCTAGCCCCTGCTTTACAAAGTCATTCTCTCCTCTTTCGGTTCTGCCACCTTCTATCTAAACAGTTCTGCATCTCAAACTAGTTTAATCCACACCCAGCTTTTGCCATGTTTGATTCAAACCATCCCTTCCTGCTGCCTTCATTTATCTATACAGCATCTGATTTCTGCCAAGGGAAAACTGACTGGTGAAGTGGAGAGACCTTACCCTTCCCTTTGGCTTGTCTTCCCTTTCCCTCTTATAATACTCTTCTCTCTCCTCTATTCTCTTCTTCCTCTTTCACTTGCCCCTTTAATCACATCCCATCTCTTGATCTCTTTAGTGCTCACTGTTTTCCCCTCTCTTATTCTTTGGCTCTTCCCCTCCCACCTTAATAAACAAAAAAAGCATCACCCTTGCCTCGTTACAGGTATGTCTTCCGCTCAGCCCTAAAGCTTGTTGAATGCACCATCTATAATTGCTCTCTGGAGTCTGTCTCCTACAGTTGCATCGTAGACCATCTCCTGTATGGCTTTAATGCAAAACCAAAGGCTGTAAAGGTCTCTCTCTATCCTCATTCCCTTTCACACCATCAGCTACGCTCCTCTTCTCAAGAGAGGACAAAACTTTTCTGTCACTCTCTCTCCTCCTGGTTCTGTGGAGGGCCTACAGACTTCTTCCTTAGTTTCTCTCTTCTCCCTCTGCGCCTGTGGTGGGCAACCTGCAGCCCAGCAGGGTTCTATGTGTGGCCCGTAAGACATTGAGTTTTATTATAATGATACACATGTGAAGTGAGGTGGATGCTGATTGTGCACATCATAGACTTGAAGAGCAATGTGCTTCGTTTGCATTCAAAGTGCTGCTATGGTTCACTCAGCACACCGTGCAAATTCTAGGTGTGTAAGTACAGTGAGCAAAGCTACCTTATCCTGGGAGACTGTCTTGGTTACAACAACCTTACAGCCCACTGAGGTGAATGAGTGGCCTTCCTTCAACTTATTCACTAGCCTTGGTTGCCCATCGCTGCTCTATACCTTACCACTGGGTAGTCCTGTCCACATACACGCATTCACTTTGCACATGGCCTTAGCACAGACAAGTTTAACCAACCAACAAAACAAAGAACATCACCTGATCACATCTAAATAGACATTTCCCTAAATACTTAAAATCCACGCTTCAAGGTCCAGTCCATTTCCATGCCCAGTGTTTTTTGTTCTGTCTGGTTCAATTAATCTTGTTTCCCTAACTCCTGGCTTAAAATTCACATGAAGAACAATGGGTATAGCTTCGAATTGAAATCTCAACACCTTCCCCCATTGGATCTCCCATCTCCCTGCCAGCACCCCCTAGCTACGTGCATTTAACCCTTTAGTCACCAAATGCTGGGATGTTCAGAAAAGGCCAGCACTCCTCCTATCCATCGCACCTTTATTAGCCATCTATCCCAATAACACTCTCATCCAAGCTGTCATTTATCTTATGTCTCAGTTACTTGAACACCCTTTTTTCTGGTGTGGACAAATATACTTCTGCTTCAGGCATATCTGTTTAGAATGCTGCTCCACAGACCTTTTCATAGTGTGGTGCTTGGACCACTTCAGCCCTCTGCTGGCTTCCCCTTGCCTACTGCATCAAATGTTAGTTACTGTTCTTGCTGTCAAGGCCTTACACAGCTTATCTCCTTCCTTATCTACCTCTCATTCACTATCAGCGTGTCAGTTCCCACTTGTGATAAGCTCATAATGCCCTGGCTTCCATCCTTCCCTTGTTCAATTTTTCAAGAAGCCCCTTCTTGCTTTCTTCCTTGGGACCCCTAATGCTGTGGAAAAGCTTCCCTAACATTCCACAAAACTAACACGTTGTTCTGCTCAAAACTATCTTCTTTTGTTGAGGCCTACTAAGAATGTAAAAGCTGCTAGGCTAAGGGTCTTCTGAGACCACAGCCAATCATTCTGTTTCCTTGTATTCCCCCTCCTAAGTATCCATTTGTTTTCCCTTGTCTTATACTTACATGGTAGCTTCTTTTGGGGGGCAGGGACCGTTCTTTCCCCAGCATCTAGCACAGTTTAGTCCATGATTAGGAGTCTTAGTTTTACCATAATACAAATAAGACACGGTGTGAAATTCATGGTTTTCATCCTACTGATAAGCAGTGTGTATTCTTTGTGGCAAACAGAATTAATAGCAATAAAACTCAAATTACGTACAAGAGTTTTGTCCAGGCTTATACACAGTACATAATAGATGCTGACTCACGGAAAAATCAGTTGGGGGGGAGGGGGAGCACACACATGACAGAAGTGCAAAAAACCCAACACATCCTGCAATGCCTCCGATTGAGGCATTTTCCACCTCTCCACATTCCTGGAGCACACCAGAGCCTAGAAGTTTCTGTGTGCTCCAGCCCCACAGGCAGGCTGGAGTGTAAGCATCAGCTCCCCGTGATGAGGGGAAGCATGCATATTTCTGTTAAATTATGTCCTGAAGTGCATAATGTGGTAGTGGTATTGTTGTAACATTAAAAATTGAAGTCTAAGTAAGAAAACACTTGATATAAAGGTAGCATTAGCAAACACCAGTGGCAAAGTTGACTGAGTGTGTTTCGAAGGGAGTTACTGGATTGCAAGGAAATCTTAGGGGAAGAGTGAAATACACATTGGAAATCCTATGTAGAAAAACGGTAATGCCTGAAGTGAATGCTTTTTGGTACCTTTCTTCATTGGTTCAAAAATATCTTTGCTTCTAACAAGTGTGAAGTTAAATAGAGTTCACACCTCCCACGCGCATTCAGAGTCCCCACCATAAGATTAAAAAATGCAGTGCGAGTTTACATACCTGCTGTCCTCTGAAAGACACATTTGGAAAGGAAAAATAGGGACATCCTTTTAAAGCCATTGAAAGCTTTGGGAAGGGATAAAGAAGAAACATTTTTTTGGTAGAGGAATGATAGTTGGCATGTGTGATTCTGCATTTATCACTCACTCATTGGTGCCAAGTACTGAAAATGGTTTCTAATCAATGTTTTTACTACTTACTGTATGTCAATCTCTTTAAAAGAGCCACCATCTTTTAACTGATTGTTTTTTAAAATTAGGAATGGACACTATCCAATATTTTGTTAATGGCCTGTAATGTGCATTAAAACAAAAAAAACTCACAGCTGTTTGAAGCAGAAAACACATTATGCATAGCACACACCTCCTACATTTGCTGTCTCCTAACTTACAAGCATCAGTTCTGATTTAGCAGAAGACTTTGGGTGGAAAAATGCTTTTGGACTAAGACTTTTGCAGAACGACTTCCAGTTCAAAGAAATCCTTATGCGTCCGAGCAATAAACATGTTAAAATAGGGTTCATAATGGAAATTGTGAACTATAGCAACATGAGTGTTGCTTGTGAAGTTTGAATATGGTTTTGGAAAATACTTGTGTTCAAAGTAATGTGTCAGTTGGGCAACATAAGTTTTTAAAATGAGCTGCCCCCCAACACTGTGTTTTGCCTGAGGGAAATACTTAATCACAATTAAGAAAGGGGGGGAGAATTCCTCAGTCTTGTGTTAGTGGTATCTAGCAAAACTTAGTTTGTTGAAATAAAGTATGTAATGAGGCTAAGCAGTTGAGTATATCTGACCAAATGGAAGTTTTAACACAGCCTAACGGTAGCATCTCATTGTCTCGCAAGGGCAAAATGACAAATTATCCAGCTCCATTGTAGCAGCCTGTGCCTTCTGCTTTGTTTCTGGCCCCTTCCATGAAGAGTTCAGAGTCTGGCTGAGTCCTGGCAAGGTGTCCCTCCAACAGCTGCTGCAATCTGAGATGTCCTTAGCAGACTGGCTGGTTGGTGGAAAGTGGGCAAGAGGGTTTCACAGACATGAGGCGTAGAAACCTGTACAGGTTGAAAAATGTAAAAGGAATAGTGTACTTGGGGCAATATATTGGTGGATAATTTGGTGGATAATAGGGATTTAAGTGACTAGTTGACTGCCTAATAAGCATATGTTACTAATAAGCATATGTTACATATGCCTAATGAGCATATAATTACTCCCACCCTTGCTGCCTCTATGAGAGAGAGGCAGCAAGAGGTGGAGGGGGGAGATGCAGGAGCTGGTGCCAGGGGTAGCCGGCTTAAAAGCCAGTTCTCCCCAGCACTGTTTCTGCGGAGGTCAGGGGAGGTAGAGGCATAGCGGTGGACCAAGTGCAAGGCAGGAATCAGCTGTCCCAGCTCGGGCCTAGTCTCAGATGCTGTGCCTCTGCTTCTTAAATGTATTAAGAGCTAGGGATGTTAAATGTAGATTAATAAAGTAATCGAATAGTCGATGGGATTTCCATCGACTATTAGATTAGTCAATAAGGGTGCCTCCGCCTCTGAACTGGAGCAAGAGCCCTGAGCATGGGGCTTCCTTTTGAAATGTACAAGAGCCCCAGTGGGGATCTTGGACATGTCGAAAGGAAGCCTGTCAGGGAGCGTGGGACCAGCAGGACCTCCCCCAATGGTCCTGTGCTCCCTGAAGCATCTGAGCCTTTGAAATGTACAAGATCCCCATTGGGGCTCCTGTAGATTTCAAAAGGAAGCCCCACAGGGAGTGCAGGGCCAGCGGGGGACTGCCCCGCACTTCCTGTGGGACTTCTGCTTTTGAAATGTACAAGGGCCCCGCTGGGGCTCGTGTACATTTTAAAAGGAGAACTGCAGCAGAAGTGGCGCAAGCGAAGACTGCTTCGCTCCCCGCTTGAGCCATTTCCGCTGTGCTTGTGCCTCTTCTGCCCCCAGTGGAGACGATGCTGGGGAGAACCAGCTTTTAAGCCAGCCCTCCCCAGCATCAGCTCCTGCTCCCCCCTCCTTGCTGCCTCTCTCTGATAGAGGCAGCAAGGTGGTTGGGCAGGGGGCGGGGGAGAGGCAACTAGTCACATCACTAGTTGACTGTCGGGTAAGTTTGTTTATCTGAGTCGACTAGTCTCTTAAAAAGCAGAACTGCAGCGGATTAGCTCCCAGGAGCTAAGGGGCGATTAGTTCCCCCCTTATTGACTAATCAGCTAATTGAGTAGTTGATGGAATTTCTACTTGAAACACAGTTTAACATCCTTAGTGGATAAGAGACAGAATAAGGCAGGGCTACTCAATGCGCAGCCTGTTTGTTTGTGGCCCGTGGTGCAGTTTGGGTTTATGTGGCTGGGAGCCGAACCAAAAATGCAGTCAATGGTCATCTGTTGATATGTATCTTAGTTAAATTCCTAGACTGTCATTGCTCATTAAAAGTGCTATCATATGGGTGGCAATTGGGTAAATATTTCTTTTTATTAATATCAGCAGAATGGACGTAAATGGGGCCTGTGTGTTGTGTAGTCTTGCCTTAATTTTTGTTTTCATGCCCGTCGCTATGAAAGAAGGTATTTGCATATTTTTGCATATATATTTGCATGTATATGCAACCACACTTAAGTTGTGGCCCTTGGCATGTTCTGTGAAGTATCATTGTGGTCCCCGGAGCTTCCAAAGTTGAGTAGCTCTGGAATAAGGGATAGATCAGTTGCGGCCAGGACTTGGGTTTGATGTGATTCCATAGAATTCTGTGTAGTAGAGAACATGTGTACAAATCAAGGGAAGATTTTCATATGGTGAGCCCAGTTTTGTTACACTTTGAAGAATTGACTTACAAAAAATTACGTGGAAATGTTGTGCTTGCCCTTGAAACATCTTCTCCACAATTGAGGAAGATTTTGCTGTCTCCCACCCACTCTGAGGGTTCTTGTAATGCCCACTACCCTTACCGACATGTTGGTTAATCCTGGAAGGAGCGGAAGACCTGCAGGTTCTATTTCTTACTTCCTGACACTTGAATTGCTTGAGGTTACCCAACCTATGACATCAGAAATTTCATGCATAAAATTGAGAATTCCTGCCACAGAGAGGTATTCTGTAGTTTACTTTAGAAAAAGCTTTGATATCTCCTGGAAAGTGCTACAGAAGTACATTTGGTGATCAACTGTAGTTTCTTTTAAAATTAATGTAATATGCCATTTACAGTTTGTTATATGCTTAAGAGAAAAGATTTTGTGAAGCTCTGGTTATTGTACAACCTCTGGCTTGCTCTCCCTCCTGCTTTTTTTTTTTTTTTCTTCCCTTCAAGGGGCTATCTTTTAAAGAAAGACTCTATTAGCAAGCATTGATAAAATGGTTGCAATATCTTCTGGGAATTTTCATTTTTGTGAAGATCTGAATAGAGCACTTGTTTAAGCTTGGATGCAAGTTCTGCTCTAGATGACGGATGAAGAATCTCTCATAGTACGTCTGAGTTGAGGGTGTTGCGTACTTCTAAAAACACACAGAATGTTTGCATGCCCTAGACTTAAAAAAAATAAAATAAAAAAAAAATTGGCATGTTTCTTCTTAATTCCAGGATGTGGGTTCCTTTGTAGATATGCGACAGAGGTGGCAGAAAAAAAGGAGGCATTGTTTGTAGGCAGCTATTAAGTGAAGTGACGAGAAGGCACAGTGTGTGTACATTTTTAAAAGTGGAGACTAGAGGGGGTAACTTGGTGCCTCTCTCTTCCCGCCTTGATGAGGCCCTGTGTCTGTTCAGGCTGCTCCAGGCACTCTGCAGCAAGCATGTCAGTGAGGTACCTCACAAAAGGGGAGAAATGGGTGGTCTGTTTCTATCCTGCCTATGTGTAGGAAGAGGAAACAGACAGAACACTTGGTTTAAAGCTGTATGGGAAACACAAACCCTTCAGAAATACTTTATTTAAATGAAATATTCATATTAACCACTGGGTTAGAAGTCCTGGGTTTTTTTGTTTTGTTTTTCTGACTGTCCCTGAGTTGTTCAAAATTCCGGCCATGAATGTGTGTTGCCCTTTGAGCTGACTGTGATGAGCCCGGGTGGGGACAGCCCATGTTGTGTTTTCTCACTCCCCTAATTGGCTGGGAAGAGAAAACTGTGAAGTGTGCCCTCTTAATTGTAGTTTTGGCAGATGAGTGGCTCTTAGCAGGCCTTTTGGTGAAGGAGGCTATAAGGGCTCAAAGGGAAAGACCCGAACTAAGCTTAGTTCCTTAGAGCAAGTGAATGCCCCCAGGGCATAATTATCTTTGCTGGAGCTGACAGGATGGGGCAAAAGTAGGATTATTACTTGTTAGTACAACAGAAGTTTGCTCTACACTTCCCAGGCCAAATAGAAAAATGAGATCTCTGCTGAGTGGTGCTTTTCACTTTGACCCTGCAAGTTGAGGTAACAGAATGGGGGGTTGGAAATGGTAGAGAAGAATCTTTGATGGTTGTATGTGAGTTCTGTGTATACATGCTCCACATTGGTGAGAGATCTGTTGTCAGCATGTAAGAAGTGAGTTTAAGTAATTTGTAAAAATTAACAGAATAATGGGTTGGGGGAACATGGCTGAGGGTGTTCCGTAAGGCCGGCACAGAAGAAGAGGGATTCCTGAAGACAGGGCTCCTCAATACTCTGCTCGTGGGCTGCCTGCAGCCTGTTTGTTTGCGGCCCACGGTATGGTTTGGATTTACGCGGGGTTCAACATGCGGACCGTGGGTAGGAGCCAAAACAAAAAAGTAGTCAGTATAATGGTCTTCCTGTTGATATGCGTTTTAGTAGTTAAATTTGTGCAGTGTCATTGATCACGAAAAGTGCTGTCATCTGTGTGGAAATCGGGTAAATATTTCATTTTATTAATATCAGCAGAACTGACTTAAATGGGGCCTGCATGTTGGGTAGTCTTGCCTTAATCTTTGTATTCATGCCCAACAGTGTGAAAGAAGTTATTTGCATATGTTTGCATATATATTTGTATGTATATGCAACCACACTTAAGTTGCAGCCCTTGGGCACGTGCTGTGAGTATCATTGTGGCTCCCGGGGCTTCCAAAAGTTGAGTAGCCCTGCATTAGGAACTTCTGCCGAGTGTCTCAACTCTCAATATAACTAGAATTACTCTGTGACGTTGTCAAAGGAACGTAATGATCTTAAAGGGATATCTTTTACAGAATATCTTTATGTTCCGAAATTTAAATCTACAGGTGTTCGGGTTGAAGTGTCATGCCTACCACAATCAGCCAGTTAAAATTTAAAACATTATTTTAAGTAAAACTGGATTAAGAAGCTATATGTAAATGTGGTCTTGCCTCCAGCAGATGACTTCAGCATGTGCTTAACTTTAAGGTTAGGAGTAGGTTCGTTGAAGTCACTTAGGGCACTGGATCCCAGAAAAGTGAGTGGCTGACCAGAACCAAACATAATTTACAGGTATTTTTGCAAGCTGCTGCTTGAATAAAAATATGTGGATACCTCCTTATGGATGTGCTCTGTTACTCCATTTCTTTACGAACTGGGGTGGTTAAATGAGTCAGATACCAGCCAGTGACTGACACACCCTGAATCCTTTTCATTTGATAAATGAGGGCTTTTGATCTGAGTTACCTATGCAGTGATTAAATATAACAGTGGTAGGCACTATAGAAAAAAAATCAGATGGATTGGTGAAGGAAAAGATTAGCGCATTAAATCACAGAAACTTGTGTCTTGCTAATTTATCATGCTGTTTGTTGGAGCTGCATAGCGGGTTTTTTACTCATTTTTATTATGAAACGTTAGCCTTGATTCTTTTGGAAACTTCAAGGCTTCAGCTTCTGCTTTGTATTTAAAAAAAAGAATGTTTAGACATCTACAAAATGCTGTCGCAAAACACTATGAAACCTAAACAAAATTATCATTCTCATGCAAATCTCAGTAAATGCGGAGGAAAACAATGATGAGGTGAGCCTTTCTGAAAGATGGATTGAGGACTTGCATTTTTCTGTTGCTAAATGTAACTCAAACATAAGAGTTACTGACTGAGTGGTGCATCTTTTCCTTTGTAACTTCATGATGAGTAAATTTTCTCTTGTCTAGACTGCCAAAAAATGTTCTGTGACTGTACAGAAAACAGATGCATGAATAGTGAACATTGTTTTAACTGATTAATTTTTGTACTTTAATGGATAATAGGTCTGAGTGTAACAAAAATGAGGAGTGACTGGGTAAGAGTTGCAGTACTTGTTTTCACCTCAATGTAAAACTCAAACTTGTGTTAAGGCTAATATTTCTGAAGTCCAGATTAGGGTAGTGCTTGTCTCAGAGCTATTGAACATAGTCTTTGAATGGTAGTGACTTTTGGAACATTTTTTTATTTCTTACTCTATCACTTGGGCCTAGGAATCTATCTCCTGTCCTTCATTTCCCCTTAGGTCAGAATCAGATAATTTGCTGCCAAGGTTTGTGCTTTTCTCTACCCGAGAACTCTTTAGTTTGCACAGCCCTTTCTCCGAATTACAGAATGTTAGTGAAGCTGTGAGGTACAAGAAACAAATGCTGATCTTGTGTATGCAGGAGTTATATAGTCAAGTTTGTCCTGTGTTATAGGATCCTATTTATATAATTAAGATGTCAGCTGCCATTTAAGGGCTCTCTTCTTGCTTGTGTATGACTAGTTGATTTTACAGAGGGTACGTCTATATAGCAGTATTATTGCAGAATAACATCAGTTATAACTGATGTTATTCCAAAATAAAATAGCCCATGTCTACACTACAAGCAGTTATTTTGACATTATGTCGAAATAATGGCGAGCTGGAGGACTTGTTACTCCGATTCCCATAACACTCATTTCATGAGGAGTAAAGGGAATCAGTGGAAGAGTGCTCTTTCTTGGACTTTCTGATGAGTAGACAGCACCAAAAGCTGAATAAAGCTGTTTCAACGTAAGCTACGTAATTGACATAGCTCAGGTTGCATAGCTTATTTCAGCTTTAGCCCTGCTGAGTAGACGTGCCCTATCTGTTTTTGATGAGCCTGTAAAAATGACACCACAGAACACCCGTGAGACAAGGTCTAGTCCTCTAAATGCAGACCATTTTAAGCTAATAAATGCTACTGCTTTGACAGGGAATATTAAGATAGAAGTCACTTGCTTCTCATTGTTCAATATTTACTAACAAAAGTATGATACACAGTGCTTGTCAGCAAACCACTCTTTGCCTCAAAGCTGATCCATAGTCTTAAGTTGAGCCAGTAATTTACATTTGAATCTAAATGGAAGAGGACTTCAGGCTCTCGAAATATAGTAATATGGAAAATTCTTTCCCCCAAAACTATATATACTGTTTCATGTTGGATTTCTATTTTTTTTTCTTTAAAATGCTGGGTATATGCTTTGCATTAGTTGGTTTTGGATAAGCTGACCTGAGATGGAACCCTATGTGACTGGAAGACTTAAGGATCCATAGTATATATTATTGCATCCTGCTGGTATGGTATGAGATCTTGAACATGATAAAGTTGCAAGATCTATATTAAGCAGTGTTAACTTGGAGGAAGTTGAGTGAAGTTTGCGGTCTTGGTAAAAGTCTGTTTTCAGACTATGAAATAGTCTTTGAGCGGAGAGAGATTAAGAAAAATGTGTGGGTTTCATAGACATAAATTACTTTTTTCCCCATAGCACTAAAGTAGAGTTCACAGAAGATCACTTAAAATGAAAATCAAAGTATTATGATATATGGAAATAGAAGGTACTTTGCAGGTAGCTGGATGGTAATTCTTGCTCCTTAGTTTGGGTTTCAAATGTGAGTATCTAAAGTTCAGTTCCAATGTATATGAGACATTCAAATAAAGGGTAGTGCGTCAAAGGTGCTGAGCATCTGTTGCTGTCATTGATTTCATGGGGAGCTCCTGGTGCTCAGAACATAATGGAAACTACTGGCTGTGAGCTTTCTAAAAATAGCTGATTTTGTATTTCTGATAAGAGCTAGACCGTTTTTTCCTCAATAGATCGGGCAAAGTAGTGGATGGGCAACAGCCCTGTACAATAGGCGAATCAACTACTTGTCTTTTAAAGACACTGGTTCAGGGTGAGAGGGTTATTTTTGATGTTTGTCCTCAAATCGCTCTGGGCCTCGGTGTATTGGTTTGGAGGCGAGGCTCCCTGTGGTAAGACAATCTTTCCTGAAGAAGATGAGTTTCCATGGGACCTAGAGTGCAAATATTTTACAAAGCTGATTGTATAGCTATCATAGAATCACTGCTAATCTGGGAACCTAGAGGAAAAAGTTCTATATGCAATTAACTATTTATTCTCATTGTTAATGCATTTGTTCAAGCATTTGATCCAGTCTTGGATAGTTAAGACCAGAACATAGTAGATGTAACTATTGTAAGCAGCGTTCCCTGTAAGCTGTATGCGTTCCCTTTTCTGGCCACCCAGAAAAGATTTAAATGCTATTCAGCTGATTAACAGAGCGCCCACAACTAGCAGCATGCTTCTCTACTAAGGATGTTAAGGAACGGGTAGTTGACTAATCGTGTAGTCGATACAATTTGTATCAACTGCACGATTATTCAATAAGGGGAGGCACTCTGTCCTGGCTCATGCCAGCTTCAGGAGCTACCCCCACTGCGGCTCTGCAGTTTACATGTAGTAGGAGCTGCTCTCAAAGGCAATTAAACTGCAGAGCTACAGCGGAGGTAGCTCCCTGACCTGGCGCAAGCTGGGACTCAGCAGTCCCAGCTTGCGACATGCACTAATGCAGAGGTTCCAGAGCTTTTAAATGTAGTAAGAGTTGCCTGGCTCATGCCAGGTCCCAGACTGCTGCGCCTCTACCTCCCGTCCCCCCTCACCGCAGAGATGGTGCTGGGGGAACCGACTCCTGCTCTCTTCCCCCCCACTCCGCTCCCTTCTGATATAGAGGCAGTAAGGGGGGGAGGCAAGTGAGTAGTGGGCTTGATTACCCAACTAGTTGCTTACATCCCTATTTTCTAGTGGTGGTGCACATCAGCATATGCCTCTATGCCCATAACAAAATGTATTTTGCACCTGGATAGAAAAAATTAGAGGCAATGCTGATTTGATTGTAAGTTGAACCGCATATTAAATTTATAAAATTTATCATTTATTTCTGGGTCTGCTTGCCAGAGATAAATTTCTCTCCTCTTTTCTATTGCATTCCCTCAGACTAGGAATTAATTTTAGGATATCAATGTAAAAGTCAGAAAAGAAATTGCTTGCTTTTCTTTATTAGGTTGATCTTAAGTTATTGAGGACTTGCTTTAAAATACAGGCCCCTATGTAGGGCCATATAAAGATAATCAAGATAGCCAAAGGTTTATAAGTCCTCTGACTTAAACAAAGAGATGCAAAATCAATGTACTCTGAAGTATGACGTGGAGAGCTGTTCAGACTGCTTTATTATTGCCAATAAAAATAGTTGTTTTGAGTATAAAGAGTGACACTGCTTTGTCTTTATTGAGAAGTAGTGATAACATTTTTTTTCTTCTAGGTTTTTATCTTTTATAGTCTGTCAACAAAAGCTTGACTTTGGAGGCATGCTGCTTTGTGCATTCAGACAGTTCAACTATTCATTGCGTCTCTTAGCCAAACTGAAAATTCATTCTAGACAAATCAGTCTCTTGTTTCTCATGAAGCAACCAGGTAATATATCGAGGAGGGAAGAAAGCTAGTAGCTAAGTAAATTTTGAAGCAATGCCCATATCCTGTTTTCCTCACAGCAACTTAGTGGGGCTGATTTAACTATATGTGACTGTCACTTGGTTACGTACCCTTTGAATTATTGTTATTTAAGTGCTCAGGACTATACAGCAAATTGATGGTAATACCTCGATTAGGGTTAGTCCATTATTTTTTGTCAAGGTTCAGATTTTAAACTTGGGTCCTATAGATGAACACAGTAAGTTCAGAAGCTGACAATGTATACCTGGGGGTTGGCAAATGTCTGTTAAATGGCTTTATTACCACTTGAGTGGCTCTTTCACAGGCTCAGTGTTCGGATAGATCTGGCAGGCTTTGTCGCTTGTAAGTTCATTAGATCCTCCCCAGAGGAAGATGAGCCAACAGGGATTAGAAGAAGTGGGTGGGTGGACCTTAAGACTCAGTGGTGACTCATATTTTCATATGCCCTATGCAGAAAACCTGAGGGTTTTTCAAAAATCAAAAAAGGGGCATGATGCTGAAAAGTTTGGGAACCACTGGTCTATAAGGTGCCACAGGACTCCTTGTCACTCTTGAATAGAGAGAGTGGTGAAATACCAAAAAAAAAAAAAAAAAAGTGAATGGCATTTTAAAAAATGCATCCCTTGCCCTAATATACTCAAGTACTGATGGATCATAGCTATAGACTCCGTTTAATCTGGAAAAAATAGAAATGCTACATAGCTATGGTAATAGGTAGCAGTCTTCTAAGATATGACTTGAATGAAATATGGCCCATGAAGTACCGTGTCAGTTAAATAGCTGCAACTATTGGACTTAAGAAACACATATTTGCATTATAAAGACACAATTGGGCTTTGAGCAGTGTCCAGATGATATTTGCAGTAGCATACATGTGGCTAGATTGTTTTGTTTGTTTGCTTTTTCTTAACTGATTTAACCTAAATGAGTGAGAGTGGCTTTTGTTTCTGTGTTCTTGAAAGGGTCAAATGGCTTTCCTTACCTACATGTTCTTAATGCTCGGAGATTTTTGGGGAAATATTGATAGTTAGTAAGAAAAGAGAATGATGCCATAATCTCTCTTAAAATTTCAAATTACTCCAGCTTCTGGGGAAGATGGGAAAGAAACCTCATCTGTGAAGTAGCTAAGCAGGTAGGAAGAAAAATTCATTAGATGTGAATTCATCTTTTCACAAACCGCTTTACAGGCGATTATATTTTTAAAAAGTAACTTCCTATCTGCTTGTTCTCTGGAAAATACAGTTAAAATTGAATAACTTTATAGTGTTGGGAATAAAGTTATAATTCTGATAGGTTTTTGGTTATAATCAAATTACATCTTTTGTCATCTGTTGGTAGCCCTTGGCTCCTGATTTAATTTTCATAATTAGTTTTGTGGACTAAATGTTCCTAAAGGTTTTTTTTTTTTTTTAAATTTTCCTGTGTTAACCATAATGTGACTTGTAGATTGGGCACTAATAATGCAATTGGGTTGTTCCACATTGCCTCTTTTTATCTGACATGCACTCTTTCCTTAAATAATAGATTTTGGAAAAGAGAGTTTCTGTTTACAACTACGAACAAAGTGTAAGACAGCACCCGTGACATGTTCATACAAATACCATCATAGCACGTTTGAGCCTTGTTCTATCTGTTTCGAAGTCATAAAATACTTTCTGAAGGAAAACTGAAATAAACAAAAACATATACCAGCAGGTTTATCTACATAGTAATGTGTATGTCAGGTTTGGGAAAGCAGACTAATTATATTACTCTTAAGCAAACATAATTTGAGACTCTTGTTGTTGTTCTTTAAATCTCATATGGTTTTTCTGTTTCTCTAACTCATGAATGCGTAAAGAAAGGACAAAGGCAATCTGTGGAAAGTCAGGCAGACTAGAGAGATGCTGGGTGAAACCCAGCCTTGCAGAATTCCTCTTGAATGACATGCAGGCACCTCAGCTTGGTGAGTGTCAGAGTTAAAACCCCCTCTTGGTAAACAAGCTTGCAAAAGGCTCAAGTTTTCTTAAACACCATGAAGTTCAGCAATATGTTCAGAGGAGGGGATGTAGAGGACCAATGATCTGTGAAAAAGGAATAAAATGCAGGGGGGAGGGTTTCCTATTCCCCCAAGCCCTCCACCTCTTTTTATTTTTTTATTTTTTATTTTTTTTTAAGATAAACCCCACCACACACTCTGTGTCTCTTGTTTCTGCAGCTGAGTTCCTGAGCAGCCATTTATGAATGAGACACCAGAAAGGGGAGGGGGGGGGGGATTTCTGTTACAATAACAGTCTGGTGCTAGGTTTCATTCACTGGTCGTAATCTGAGTATAATTGATGCTTTATTTTAAAGCATTATCACATTCTTTTATTTTTCAAATCCAACGGCATTCTGTGCTCTCTCCTGAGTGCAATTGCTATGGCTTTGTTTTGCTCCCACCCTCCCAGTTAAAATGTGTGCAATAAGGGAGAGAGGAGATCTGACAGAACTCCTGTTTTTAAAATTGCTTTGGCTTCTCTTCCCCCCTATTCCCCAGTTAGGAAGCCAACCTTAAATTGTGGACTTCACAACACTGCTCCCCTCCAGGCCACCTTCTTCTGCACAGTGAACAGTAGTGTTAAAATTTCCATTGCATCAGGAACCTCCGAGTCGATTCTTGTTAAAGCAAGCCTCCCTCTTGTTTGAGGAATTCGGATAGGGGATGAGAAGGAGTATGATGGCTACAGCGGAGGCCCCATCCTTCCCCTTTCCAGCTCGTTTAGGTAGCCCATTATTTGTGGCACTTCAGGCCTCTTTGTTGTTGTAACTGAATTGAAGTCCTGTGACAATAGCACGCACCCTCGCTTCCTATTCACAGCAAAATGAAGAGACAGGCCATTGTCCTGAGCATAATTGAGCCTCTATCAAAACAAACACACAAAGAGATGGACAGCCCTGTTAAAGCTGCTTGTTGGAGCTCTAACAGTGGTGACTGCATCGGACTAGAAACCTAATTACTAACAATAAGCTCTTTAAAGCCAGGGCAGCATCCTCTTTTTAGATAAGGGCATGCAGAATAACTAATTTTTTTTTAAATTAACATGGGAAACTGGATGAGAGTCAAAAGTGTGCCCTTGTTGCCAATAAGGCTAAGGGCATATTGGCCTGCATTAGGAGGAGTATTGCCAGCAGATCTAGAGAAGTGATTATTCCCCACTATTCAGCACTTGAGGGCACATCTAGAGTACTGCATCCAGTTTTGGGCTCCCCACGACAGAAAGGATGTAGATAAATTGGAGAAAAAGGGCTGCGGCACATGACCTATGAGGGAACGAAGCTTATGTAGTTTTCAGAAGAATTAGGGTTTTTTTTGGTTTTTTTTTTATAGCAGCCTTCAACTACCTGAAGAGGGGTTCCAAAGAGGATGAGCCAGGCTATTCTCAGGAGTGGCAGATGACAGAACAAGAACCAGTGGTCTCAGGTTACAGTGGGGAGGTCTAGGTTTGGTTATTAGGAAAAACTATGTCAATAAAAGGGGGGTGAAGCACTGAAATGAGTTGTCTAGAGAGGTGACGGGATCTCCACCCTTAGAGGTTAAGTCCCGGCTTGAGAAAGCCCTGGCTGAGATGTCTTAGTTGGGATTGGTCCTACTTTGAGCAGGGGATCAGACTAGATGACCTCCTGAGGTCTCTTCCAGCCCAATGATGCTACGAATAGAGGACTTGGGCATTGTGCCCGTTTGAAAACTTATACTTAGCTGTTAATTTTTACACATGCACAAAGATAGGCTAAAAGGCAACTTTACAAATCTAAATGTACAATAAGTAAATCTGCACAAAAAAAAAGGACGTGTCTTTCCTTGCAGTCTATTAGCTATCACCAGGGCTGAACAAATAATACAGTCTACTCGCCTGTGGCGAGTAGATTGCTACCTGGAAGAGCCAGGTTCGGGCGATCTGCGCATGCGCAGATTGCCGGACAGCGCAACTGGCGACCGGGCCTTGCCGCGGTTCGGCGAGCCCTGGCTATCACTCACTATGAAAGTTAAATCAGTTGACTCTAAACTCTAAATGAATCAAAGCAACACACACTTAACTAACCAGTACATTTGGAGGCTTAGCTCTAGGCAGTGACAGTGTTTGCCCTCTATGGCTGAGCTCTCTACTAATAAAACATCTCTCTTTCTCCACCCTTGGGATTATATAGCATGAGGCACTAGTACTTGAGAAAGGAAGGGGAAGGAATGTTTCCATGGCAGTGCTGTTTCAAACATGTTCTAGGGGGAAAGGGGAGAGAAGGTTTACAAGCTATGTAATGAAAATGAACTGAAATGAAGGGAAGGGAAATTCCCTTTTAGTTTTCCTTTATAATGCACAAACGTTTAAAACCCCAGGCCCAAGCAGCAGTTAACCTCTCATCTTTGCTAATATTATGTTAAGCACAGAAATACTAATTGCTTATTCTTCGAGTGATTGCTCATGTGCATTCCAATATAGGTGTGTGCGCGCAGCGTGCATGCACCGTCAGAGACTTTTCCCTCAGCGGTACCTTTAGGGCCAGCAGCGAGCCCCCTGGAGTGGCGCCGATATATCGGCCCATATATATCCCTGCTGGCCCCCTCACTCACTCAGTTCCTTCTTACCGCCGTGACGTCATTGGAACAACCCTCAGCTCATCTTCGAGTCGTTCTCTTCACTGTTCTTCTCCTTTGTTAGCAATCATCTGTTACGTACCTGTTCATTTAGTTAAAGACTTTCATTTGTAGTTTTCTTTTTACCCTGCCGTGGCGTGCCGTGTGCCCGCAGCAGGGCATGCCCGGCCCACAAGACTTTAAGCCCTGCAAGGAGTGCAGCAAGTCTATGCCGTTGGTGACCCACACTCATCGTGTTTGAAGTGCCTGTGAGAATTGCACATTACAGATGCATGCAAGATTTGTAAGGCGTTTAAGCCCATAACTAAATGAGAGCATGAGTTGCGGCTCAAGACGCTCCAGATGGAAGTGGCACTCTGGCCGGCACCGGCACAGGACTCGGCACTGAGCTCCAACAGCGCACCGGCCTCTGTGCGTGACAGCTCTGTACCCTGTGCCTCCCCGGTACCATACAGGGTCAGATGTCACTCCCAGTCGCCGGTACTGATATGGAAGAGGAGGCCTGATAGGGGTCGGTCCCCACCCAGGCACGTGCCCTCCATGTGCTCTACAGTGGGGCATGTGGCACCAGCCAGTCCAGAGCCCAGGCCTTCTAGGTCTAGTGACTACTCTTCCCACAGGAGGAATGTGAGTCCTTCAGAGGATCTCCCGGACCCATCCACCCGGGAGGCTTTGGAGGCAGCAAGGGTCCTTATAGACTCCTCTCCCTCCCCTCCGCCAACTCGGGCACCCTCAAGACGGCATGGGGATACCCAGTACTGCTCCCCTCCTAGGATGCCTGGCGAAACGGTGCACGAGGTGGGCAGAGCCAAGTGGCACACGTGGCACCTCCCCCAGCACTGGCTACTGTCATGCCAGTCATGCCAGTGCTGTTGGGACTAGCAATGGATCCAGCACCTGGATACAGTGTGGGCTACCCGCATGGCACCGCTTCCGACCTCCAGGGAGCCTACTGTCAGGGACCCTGTCTCGGTCATGCCTCCTCCTCCGCCCCGGCACCATGGGAAGCCAGAAGCCATGTCTCGGCATGCCGCAGGACAATCAATATCAGCATCAGCACCGACATGATCTGCCTTAGAGTAGTCCTCCGATTCCGATGCGAAGTCTGCATGGTCGTACCAATAGTCCAACAGACGTGGCTGCCCCAGCTACCTGGGCAGTGGCCTTTTTGGACCCCATGGGCCTACCATCAGGGCTAGGGTGTGAACCCTCCTATGCCAGCTTCTGTCATGTCAGGTCCACAAGTTCCTCCATTGGCGACTCCTTTGATCTGGTCCCTCACGTCGGCCCACTCGCTACCTCTGGCCAGTCGTCACCAGTCCCATGGGAGAGCGCAGTTCCAGTGAGCCAACCTCTTCCCCCTCCTTCCGTGACCACTTCGGATGATCCAGGCCATACTGATGCCCCTGTGGGCAATATGGCAAAGGGGTCATCGTCCTCCTCCCCGGATGAGGCTCGGGCCTATTTTGTGCCCTCCATGGATTCCAGGGCCCCACCAAGACCTCCTCTGCCCTCTAGCCCAAAGTCTCCAGGTCCAGGCGGACAAGGTCTCTGAGGACTTGGGCCCCACTGTTGACATCTTGCACACACACTGCCTCCAAAGTGGCGTTGCCGTTCAACAAGATGGTAGCCAAGATTTCAGCAGCCTCGTGGCAAACCCCGGTGTTCATCCCGCCCACTGATAAATGTGCAGAACAGAGTTATTTTGTCCCTCAGGAGGGTAATGAACACCTCTTCTCCCATCCTCCCCTGGTCAACCAGAGGAGAGGCAGGGACAGCCCATTGCCACCCCTGAGTACAGGGAGGCTAAAAAGACTGACTTACTGGGCAGAAAGGTCTATGCATTCGGGGGCATCCAATACCAAATTGCCAACCAACAAGTCCTTCTGTCCGGATATGCCTACAACACCTGGGCATCATTGGACAAGTGTACGGACTTGCTCCCCAGACACTCCTGGGTGGAGTATAAGGCCCTTCAGGAAGAGGGGAGAGTAATTTCCCAAACGGCATTACAAGCAGCACTTGATGTGGCTGATGCGGCTTCACAAGTCTTGGCCACCGGAGTCGTCCTGCATCGCAGTTCTTGGCTCCAGAGCTCTGGAGTGCCACTGGAAGTCCAAAACACCTTATAGGACTTCCCTTGCAAAGGCATGTCGCTCTTCTCAGAGCAAACTGACCAGCGGCTACATGGCCTGAAGGACACGAGAGCCACATTAGAGTCCTTGGGCCTACACACACCTGCCACTCAGAGGCGGTCATATACCATCAGGAACATTCCTAGACTGCTTCCACAGATCCCACATTCCGACTTAGCCCTGTCCCTACATTGGGTAAATAATGGCAGGAACAATAGGTGCTGCCCTCGCCCAGCCCTGGATTCTAACCAGGGGCCTCCCAATAAGCCCCCCGGACCCTGACAGGAATTTTGATGGGACCCGCGAGGGCTCCTTACCAGTCTACCCGTTACTCTTCCTGGACTGTTTATCCCGTTTCCTCCAGGCCTGGAGGTCTGTTACAGCAGACCGATGGGTTCTGGAGATAGTGGAAACGGGTTATGTAATCCCTTTCCACTCACCTTCTCCTTCCCAACACCCTTTCCTGTCACTTTTCAGGGACCCCTCTCATGAGCCTCTGTTACAGGAGGAGGCTTCCCACCTTATCAACTTGGGGGCGGTGGAACGAGTTCCCCTCGAATTACAAAACGGATTTTTATTCCCACTACTTTCTGGTCCCAAAAGCAAAAGGGGGCCTTCGCCCAGTTGTGGACCTCAGAACTCTAAACCTCTTCGTCAAGACAAAATTCAAAATGGTGACTCTGGCGTCCATCATTCCTTCCTTAGCCCCCAGAGACTGGTACGCTGCCCTCAACGTTAAAGACTCTTATTTTCATGTTTCAGTCGCCCCCTTCCACCGAAGGTTTCTGAGATTCACTGTGGGCCAGGACCACTACCAATTCATGGCCCTTCCCTTCGGTATTTCTACGGCCCACCGGGTCTTCACCAAATATATGGCAGTGGTGGCCGCCGAGCTCAGAAAAAGGGGAGTCCCAAGTGTTCCCTTATTTGGACGATTGGCTCCTCCGAGGGCAGTCGGAAACCCAGGTGAGAGACCACATTGCCATAGTCTGCGAACTTTTTCAAGAACTGGGTCTTCTTTTAAACCTAGACAAATCCACCTTAACTCCTACTTTGACGATAGAATTCGTGGGTGCGATCCTGGATTCCTGGTCTCAGAGAGCCTCTACCCAGCTCCCGCTTTCTCACACTGCAGTTCGTGGTCAGGTTGCTCCAGAACTTTCCAGTGATCACCGCCCGGGCTTGCATGCGTCTACTGGGCCTCATGGCCTCCTGCACTTATATAGTGCAACACTCCAGACTGCGAATGCGCCCTCTTCAGATGTGGCTATCATGAGTCCACAATCCGGCTGTCCACTCCTGGGACAGTGTTAACCATCCCAACCCCTGTCTTCCTTGCGCTGGAGTGGTGGACCCATCGAACGGAAGTCTGCGCAGGGGTCCCATTCTCCTGGCCAGTCCCATCTATCTGACTGTCAAAGACGCGTTGCACATGGGCTGGAGAGCCCACCTGGGAGAGCTGCACACTCAAGGTATGTGGTCCTCCTGTGAAACGTTCCTGCATATCAACGTCAGGGAACTCAGGGCGGTCCGACTGGCTTGTGCGGTTTTCCTTCCCCACCTGAGGGGCAAGACTGTCCTCATCCTGTCAGACAACACCACAGCGGTGGCCTATATAAGCAAGCAGGGTGGGACTCATTCACGTCGCCTGTGCTCAGAGGTGATCAGCCTATGGAAACTCTGCATTGGGGCGGATATCCACCTGATGGCCTCGTATCTCCCGGGCTCTCAGAAAGTCCTAGCATTTCAGCCCCGACCCTTAGAGCACACTCCACAAGAGCTGTGGCAGTTTCCATAGGTTTTGCAGCGCAGGTTCCCATCCTGGACATCTGTAGGGCTGCCACATGGTCCTCTGTCCACACATTTGCCAACCATAATGCGTTGTCCCCATCAGGCCAGAGAGGATGCTGCCCTAGGTAGGGCAATCCTTAACTCCTCCTTGTTTTCGACATCCGGCCCTCTGCTTAGTTAGATTCTGCTTTGGAGTCCACTTATATTGGAATGCACATGAGCAATCACTTGAAGAAGAAAGAACGGTTACTTACCTCGTAACTGTGATTCTTCAAGATGTGTTTCTCATGTCCATTCCAAATCCCTCCCATCACCCTTTATCCGGAATATGCCGGTAAGAAGGAACAGAGTGGGTGAGGGGGGCCAGCAGGGGTATATATGGGCCGATATATTGGTGCCACTCCAGGGGGCTCCCTGCTGGCTCTACGGGTACTGCTGAGGGAAAAGTCTCCGACGGCACGTGCACGCTATGCACACACACCTATATTGGAATGGACATGAGCAACATATCTCGAAGAATCACAGTTATGTGGTAAGTAACCGTTCTTTCCATCTTCCCCACGCACCCCCACAAAATAAATGTGACACATCTGATCATATTTTAATGTGAACATTGAAAGAAAACACACAACCCTAACATATATATAAAATTAATATTTGGATCAGTATGAGCAAGGCCCATGCTATAATAAACCTTTGCAATTGCATGGTACCATTAGCTGATTAATTCCTTTTTTTTGGTAACATACTAGGAGAGCTAAATTTCCCAATATCTGTGAAGTACATCAGCCTGATTATCCTCATTTTACGGATGAAAGTGTGCAAAGCGCTGTCATTGTGCAAGTAAGAGTGGTGTGGGGGTGTGTGCAAAGGCATGCAAATTCTTGAGTTGCCACACAGTGTTCTGTACACTTTGTGGTTGTGGGAGTATGTGCATGCATTTGCATGTACACAGATGTCTGAAAACTTGGGCTTAAGGGACTTGACCAAAGTCAGTGTATTAGTGGAAAAGTTGGAGATAAAACTTCTAATCTCTAGAATTTTGGCCCTGTGTGCATTCAGTCATTGCTGTCTTAATATACAGAACTGTTTTGAAATGCTTCAAGGTTAGTTCTTTATTGGCAAAACACAAAACCACTTACCTGAATCTGTTTTCTTTTACTTACCAATATTTTAGTGTGACACAGGAGTTGCCCTTACTTGTTTATATCTCAGTGCAGGAACTCTGTAACTACGGCTCAGCAGTACGGGAATTATAAGTAAAAGGATAGTGCTGCTTGATAATATATTTTATCGATCTAGTTTTTAGTTAGTACTGAGCTACTGCAGGAAGTTTTTAATTGCCACTGACTGGAACACGGTGAAAAAAGTAGTCTCCTGCGAGGTTTCCCCTCCCCCCCCTTCTGTGCATGCTGGAATATGGCTAGGAGATCATTAAAAATGTACCACTTTATAATGGGCTGCTGTAATACAGCTGTAGCTTATGCTAGCACTACATGCATGGCTGCAGCTCTACGCAGGCTTGCCAAAGGGGCAGTTGCCCTGGGGCCCAGTGACTTAAAGGACCCAGGACTCTAGCCACCACTGTTGCCAGTGGTCCTTTAAATCACTGCCAGCGTGTTGCGCCGCTGACTCTGGGCAATGCTAAGGGCTGGTGGGAAGACCTTGACGTGCCACCACCTGGGAAACCAAGGAGTGGGACCAGCTGCTCTTGGTCCCACCTCTTATGCCCTCGGACCTATGCCTTCTGGGAGTGCAGAGCAGCCCCCCCACACCTTGGACGGCACCCCTTGCTGGCTACGCAAAATAGAATTGTGTTAAGATATAAACAGCAGTATGTTTAGTGGAATTTATTTGCGAAGTTGTATGCATCAGAGCAGGCTGGACCACATTTTCACCAGGTTACTTTTTGAAGCAGCTTGAGTGAGATGGTCTTTAGCAGAAAATTTAGGAAACGTAGTCATTTTGGGACATTTTCCTACCTCCATGTTTGACACTGGGGGGAATGTGTGAATGAGGAAGGAGAGTATTTAACTAAATAAAATCTTGGCTTCTTTCTGAAGATCTCCTCATTTGCCTTTGGAAACCATCAGTTTTGATTAGTTGGAGTTTTTCCCCCTATTCCCCTATCACTTCGTTCAGGTGATGGCTTGACAGCTTACTGCCATGGGACTTCACTGTAGGATAAAGTGGGGAAGCGTAGGAGAAGATGGTGGACCCTTGTCTAAATGCTGAAGCTTCAGCAATTTTCATACATGCTAGTAAAAATGAAGGCAAATGGGAAAAACATGGACCTTTGTAATTAAGATCGAAACAGACACTTGTCAATATCAACATCTCTCTTTACTCTTCCTACAGCACTGAGATATTTCATAGTATTACAAGATGCTCTTCTCTTAGGGCTTGTCTACACTATGGAGAAGATTGATGCTGCTGCAGTCGATCTTCCAGGGTTCAAATGAGCAGGTCTAGTGAACAGCCGCAAATTCAAACTGTGAGGGCACTCTTTTTGACACTGGTAGTCCTGCTTCTCATGAGGAGTAAGGAAAGCCAATGGGAGCATGTGCTCCCGTTGATCTTCCACTGTGTGGATCGCGCCAAAACCTGATTAAGATACTTTGACTCCGGATACTCAATTAACGTAGCTGGAGTGGCGTTTAAGTTGACTTTCCCCTTTAGTGTAGACTAGGCCTTACAGTGGCGGCGGAGGAGGGCTATCTTTCACTCTGAGTATGCTTGACTCTCACCTCAAGGATACTGTGTCATTCAAATATGTTAGTAACATTCTGCATTTTTAAATGTGTTGATCACCTGGTCCATAAGGGTAGAGGAGTGGTTTTCTGGGGGAAGTGAGGATGTGTTAGAGGTTGAAGTAACTGTGCTACCATAATCTCTTTCTTGCTCTATTGTTTCCCCCGTTGTAAAATGGGGCTGTGGGTGGTATGGATGGACTTAGCAGTCTCACTGGTGTGCTCGGAAGGGAAATGTTTGCACTGGGTTGACAGCCCTAGATTATAGGCATGTTGTGTACTTGAATCGTCCTGTAAAAATTTTAAAACGCAAATAGATTCTTGCCAAAACAAAGAGTATCAATTGTGTGTCTCCCTTCTCCTTCATGATTTTTTTTTTTCTGGCAATGCTGCCAATTCAAAGCTTAATTGCAAGAAGATTGTAGCTGCCCAAGGCCAAGTTCTTGTGTGTGTGTTCTGCAATTGTGATAGTGCTGGCACCTAATCAGTAGAGGAGTTGTATTCATTTATTCCTTGCACTGCTGCTACTTGTTAGGCTGTGGCAGTGGGTACACAAAGTTGGTTCAGGGAAGACTCACACTGTTGCTCCACAACTGGTGCTACTGGTTGTAAGAGCATCTTGGTAGATTGGTTCCCATTTACTACTGCTGTTTAGCCCTTCACTTAGTATAAAATCATAGTACAGTAGAATTGGAAGGGATCTTGAGAGGCCATCAAGTCCAGTCCCCTGCTCTCATAGCAGGACCAAGCACCATCTAGATCATCCCAGATAGATGTTTCTTCAACCTGCTCTTAAATATCTCCAGTGATGGAGATTCTACAACCTCGCTAGGCAATTGATTCCAATGTTTAACTTCCCAGACATTTAGGAAGTTTTTTCTAAACCTAAACCTCCCTTGCTGCAATTTAAGCCCATTGCTTCTTGTCCTATCCTCAGAGGTTAAGAAGGTATAGTTGGTAAAAATGCCAGCATGTGATCTACACTAGTGCGTTCACCAGTGGAGCTACACCCATGTTAGTGCCACAAAATAATGCTAGTTTAGAAAAGGTTGTAGAGACTATCATCTGCTGTCTTACAAGAAAGGTAATGTGCTAAAGTTTGGTAGGGTGCATTACATTGTAACACCTGCATCATCTGGAAGTTGGTATGCTTTTATGGTACTGATTTTTGGATCTTGAACATTTTTTTTTAAAGATATTCCATTATCTTTTAAATGTAAGTGTGTTGAGATTAAACATGACTCTTTCCCAGTGCAATACACGTGCCCTGTGTGGTGTGGAGCCCAAGTGGGCAGCAGGGAGGAGCTGCTAAGTAGTCAGTCTTCACATGACCCTGCCTGTCAGAGGCCTGGGTAGTGCTCTCACAAGGCTTCCCAGCTGATTTATTTCCAAATGGATGAGCATTCTAGGAAATGATGCAACATCCCAGTCAGAGTGGGTGGGTGGGGGGTTTTGCTGCTTCTCTGGAAGAGGATACGCATGAAAATATGCATTTTATTTACATATGGAGATATGGGCTGTGGGTTCATGTCTGGGGCAACTGTGAGAAGAGAAGGGAAGAGAAGAAAAAGGAAGAGACACTTCGATTGTAGCACCGTCAGAAAGTACCCCATACTTAAACTGTGTGCCTGGAAGTTTTCTGTGTCTGTAGTAGAGTAAATACCTAGACTCCAGGAACAAAGTAATATAGTCCTGAATGCTCTAATAAAGGAATATGAATAGAAGGCATAAGTTTAAAGCAATGAGCTCTTGCAGGCCTTAATGTTCATCTGTTGGAAACCAAGCAATGTGAACATGGAAGTTTGTTTAACTGCCCTGTAGTACTGAATGTACTGGATAAAGTAGTACATGCTGTTTTTCCTTCACCACCATCTGTTATCTTCCCTGTGGTCCTTATCTATTACTCTGCAAATCGTCTTAGAATTTTATTCTTGAAAATAGTGAAGGGGAAAAGCTAGCTTAAGGGTAATTATATTGTTTCATGGGGTCCATCGTTTTTCTGGGCAGCCTTCTTTTTACACTCCACCTTCTTAATTTTATATAAGGCTCTCTCCTGTAATCCCATATTTGATACGAAGCCAGTGTGATTGGTTTGCCAGTGACAGCATAGAGATATAGAAAGAGGAACAAAACAGAGATAAAATTGAGAGCCACCTGTGCCCACCCCCTCACAAACAGAAGGCTAATTGTGTGGTATATGCCCATTTAATTTCAACACTTGTGGTACTTGATGAGGGCACCAAATACAATGATGTGGCAGGAAGCACATGTTGAAACATACACACCTACCCTCACCCCAAATTTGATGGTCTCTGCAAGTGAACGACAGTGGTTTAACAGTGGTTTAACATTTAGGTCCATTTATACAGGGAGATTACTTTGGATGTCATTGTAATGGTCAGTATTTTGGTGAATTCGGTAAGGACCTGCAAGCCCAGAGAGTTTTGAACAAGGATTGTAATCATGGGGTCCCCCCCAGTGTATTTAACTTGAGGTATATGTGTGTGTTGTGTTTTGCTGAAGCTTTGTAATTTCTATAATTTGTTGCTGTTGTAGAATACTCTGCCCTTAAGGTTCAGAGGTGGATGAGTGATGATAGTTGAATCAAATCAGAGTGTGCGTTAGAGAGTATTATAAAGGGTGTTAATTGCACCCCCTTTATGTATGTGTGTTCCCTTCAGGATAAGAAATGCTTCTCAATTCACCAGTCCTTATGGCTGCGGAGCTTCTGGTTATTTCAAATTAAATTATCATTACAGAGTGAGTGCTAACTGGTTTTATGAGGGGTTTCAAAAGACGGGTGTGTGGGGGGGGAGGGTGTGAGAGCGTGTGCATGCACGTGCATCCATGCATATTGTAGGGTATATTTTCTTCCACAGGTTTGATCATTAAGGGTTTTGTATTTTCTGTGCATCCTTCAAATGAAAGAATGATATGATAGTTAAGTACTTTGTGTTCCAGTTATAACAGTTTTTCTTTCTGTTCCTATCTAGCAGCTTTCCTGTGAGTGGGAAGCCAGTGTGTTTGGCCTATGTAACTGCTGTGTGGGCTGCCATTAGAAGCTGTTTTGTGGAAGGTACTGAATCCTACCCTGACTTAATAATAAAGATAGCACATTCAACTTCTTACCATTTATCAACTGGGACTATATTTGGGTGTAAGCTTGCCTATTATGCATTGTAACTTGCTTAGAATTGCTGCACTTGCATCCTAAATCTTTTTTATGGTTAGTTGGGTATCTGGTGTTGAGAAGGGTGCCTCGTTATTGTGAGAAATAGTAACTTGCCAAAGCAGGGTTTGCAAATTCCGTTAAGCCAAAATACATGCTACTAAGCGTTTTCTTTCTAAAATATTGTATCTTGTGATTGGAAACCTTTGAGTAAGCGGGAGGGAAGCTAATGAAGGAAAATATGGTGAGTAGTTAGAATGTCAACACCATGAAGAAAGATAAAGTTATCAGATCAAAGAATGCAACTGTAAGGTACTATATTTAACAGAAAATTATGAGAAACATCTTGACATGGCAAATATCTAGCTCACTGCAAAAGACCTCAAGAATTGGAGCATGTCAACCAATTAGTGCTTAACTCATCAAACTTCAAATTAAGTTGCAGAGGAAAAACAATATGCTTTTGTCAGTTGACGCTTCTAAGTCCTGATCTTGAAAGCTCTTAAAAAGTCAGAACTCAGCTACTTCGGTGATGATGCTCAGGAGTTTGGTATTGAGAGAGTAAATAAATAAGTGTTACTTAGTTCTTCTAATACAAGAACTAGGTGTCACCAAATGAAATTAATAGGCAGCAGGTTTAAAACAAAAGGAAGTTGTTGGTTTTTTTCCATACCACACGCAGTCAAATTGTGGAACTCTTTGCCAGAGGATATTGTGAAGACCAACAGTAACAGGGTTTAAAAAACAAAAACAAAACAAAAACAAAAAACCGTAGATAAATTCATGGAGGATAGGTCCTCAATGCCTTTTATCTGGGATGGTGTCCCTAGGTTCTGCTTGCCAGAAGCTGGGACTAGATAACCAGTGATGGATCACTTGATAATTACCTGTTCTGTTCATTACCTCTGGGGCAGCTGGCATTATATGATGCTGGAAGACAGTATACTTTTCTGGATGACCCTTTCTTACATTCTGTATTTACCAAACTCTGGATCTAACCTATCTGGAAAATGCTTAAATAAATGCTGGGTGCTATAGAAAATCTTAAGAATCATAAATTGTGTTTTCAGTATCCCAAAAGTATACTGGGATATTGGCTTGCTGTTTATCCAGTTCCTCTTTATTTAAAAAAAAAATGTTATTCTACTCTGGAAACATTCAGGAGGTAGAAAGTTGGAATGAAAAATAGCACTCCTGGAAAAGACTTGCTAAAATAGTTCTGATGAAGATGGATCTACTTCGTGAGCGCTCTCGGAACTTTTAGCAATGGCAGCGTTAAACTCAAAATGAGCAATACGCCATGAGAGAAACATCTCTGCCCAGTGTGCTTGCACATGGCAGTGACTGAGTCACAAACACACAAGAGAAAATGTTCTCTTTACAATATAAGTGTTGTGAGGGGGAAAAAAACTGGGCCTTATCAGGTATTCTATAGATAGCAAGCTGGTAATGTCAGAGTTGCTCCATATTAAGGTATATTCTAAAAAAGAAAATGTTAAAGCCAAAAGTGCTTTGAGGGCATTATATTGTATTATGCATTCCAATCAGGTAATAAGTCACAGGTGTTTTGCATTCCCATTATGCATGTGCATCATTACAGTAATCTTTAATTACATGGTCACACACTAGTTTTCACACATGATATAACATCTTACATTTTTCCCTACAACCTTCACTACAAATGCATCATGACCTTTTTTCATGCTTAATATACTTTTTTTCAGTACCATGATGGTCTTGAGTATCTTTATCAACTTAGACATTCTGTGAGAGAAATTCTCTCATCTTAAATCATTTTGACAGGGCCTTTTAATATGCATTTTCTATTTAACCATCATGGTGGGGTTTTCCTTAGCTTCTGCAGTTCTCAAAGGATAATGCAGTTTGAGCTAATTTACTTTCACACACATACACTTGCAGCCATCTTTTTGGGGTGGATTAGATTAGATTATACTAGTGAATTTTTGATAGTACTCTATGGCTATATTTAAGCTGCTGTGTGTTGTATAAGAATAATTTTGCTGTTTACCTTTTGCACAGATAGCTTGCATGCATTCTTTGGTGTACGTAGTATATGTAGTGCTATCATGTGAACTGTGCATGTTAGGTTACAGAACAAATATTGTGTGATACTAAAGTGTGTCTGAGCTAATGGTAATAGTGTATTCAAAAAATGTTTTACTCCCCACCCAACACTGGGCAGAGTTAAGGTTACATATGTAAGTTAACTTGGTCATTTTCTGGGTTGAGTGTTAACTACTGCAACCATAACATTCTCTTAACATAGTATTTTTATGCAATTGACAAGGCAGGTGAATGGCTTGGGTGGAATAAACGTTTTATTTTTGGCCTCAAGATGGATAGAGAAGTATTTTGACTTGAAGTAGTCTCTGATAAGATGTCAGCAGTGGACTCCTTTAATGGCTGTCGTGTTACTGGTGAAGGCAATTATGTCTTTGATGTTACTCAGACAGGTTGTTTTCTGATTTCTGAGGTGGAAGAAGGTGAAAGAGTAGGAATGAATTGCAGTTTTCTAATTTCCCAATTCAGATGAGGGAGTATTTCAAAACACTATGTGGAGAATGAAGATCTTTTTTTTTCCCCATAGTTAAAATCCTTCTGTAATGGGAATGATTTTGTAGCCCATGGTGATCTGTCTTGAAAAAGGTTTTGTCTTTTAAAGGGTAGTGGTGGTGGTGGTAAATTAGTTTGCTCAGATATACTGTACTAAGTCTGATGGTATTTATTTAATGAAGAACATAGCATGAAGATACTGGATTATAAAAGCAGGATTATATTAAAAAGCTAGTTATTACAAATCAAATTCACCAACATAAAATTAAATCCCTCCCCCTCCACACACTTTATTTCTGAGCAAGGGCCTCCTTCTGGTGGATTAAGAAGTTGTGAACTGTGTGAGGTCTGCGACAAAGACTAATTTAAATCTCGACCAACCCCCCCCCCCCATTAGAGCAGGGGTGGGGAGGGAGCTGTGTTGAGGAACTGAAGAGGGGGGAAAATGCCCAGGGCTCAGTAGTGAGAGGCCCCACGCTCACTGAAAGCAAGTCTTTGTGTCCCCCACTCCAGGCGCCCCCCCTCCCCTGTGGCTGTGCCTATGGCAAAACGTTACACAATCCAGCTATTGTTTGTTTGGGAAAAAACTACAGCATCCTATTGCAATTATTTATAGAAGAAAATATTTGATGTTTTTGTAGGCAGTGAGAAGGGGACGGGGAAGTTGGATTTTACCTCTCCTGTTACTCTTTCTAAACACTTTATTTTTGACTCCCCACACACACAGTCACTCAATTTGTGCTGCATTAATATTCATGCAATGCAAAATATTGGTTGAACACCTTGTGTCACCATTAACAAAGATACTTCCGTGAGCTGCTGCTGGGATCTAGTTTGGGTCCAGTTCTGCGAGATTTGTATGATGCATTTGCTTTAACTAGTGTTAGTTTTTAAAATTTTTAATTTTTCTTTCAACTTTCCCCATAAGTCTCACTGTAGATTCTAGCATGGCTGGTGTATTATTTTTTGCTACACTCAGGTTACAGTTCCTTGCTTCACAGTAGAAATGTTCTCAGGCTTGTTCTTGACCATTCAGTGTTGTTCTCTAGTTCAGTGGTAGTAAGGTTTTTCCTAAGGATGTTAAATACCAGTTAATTAATAGTTGAGCAGTCGATGGAATTTCCACCAACTACTCGACTAGTTGATAGGCACTTCTGCATTCCTCCTTTGAAATGTACAAGAGCCCCTACAGGGCCAGTGAGAAGTCCTGCTGACTCTGGGCTCTACGTGGATGTTTCTGCTTCCCCAGCTGACGGCGGGTTACCTGGAAATGCTGCATGGAGCCTGGGATCAGCTGTGCAGCACTGCCCCTTTGAAATGCTGCCATGGTGTTTTAAAGCTGCAGCAATGTACAGCGTCCTTACTGGTCTCCGTGTGGCGCTGCCACTTTGAAGTATTCCCTCTCCTTGCTGCCTCTATCTGATCGAGGCGGTGGGGGGGGGGAGAGAAGAAGGGGGGCAGAAAACGCAACTAATTGACTCCACTATCTGATAAGCATTTGCTTATCAAATAGTTGACTAGTTCTTAACATCCTTAGTTTTTCCTATATAATCCTATTTCACGGCTCCCATTGAAAAAAACTCCTTAGGACATTTCTATTGGGCATGTGAATCGGGGAAGGTCTTCAAGGCAGTTGTCCCCTCTAATCTTTGAGAGTGATTCTGGGTAAGGGAATGGCAATTGTTTCTGTAGAACCTTATTATGATTCCCAGTGATATGAATGTTCCTGCGATTGACTTAACCAGGCTTGCCTTTGCTGTCCACCTCCTCAAATGGTTTTGACGCTAATAATATTTGGAATGGTAGCATCAGCCTCTGCCATAGTGCTAGTTTTGTCATTATGTAAGGGCAGATTGGGACTTCAAGTTGAGCTGCAGAAAATGGTGATGCCAGAGGAGAGGCAAATATGTTTGGTCCTCTATGTCTTAGTGGCATCTTTTAGCTCAGATGTGAGGAGTTTGTAGAGACTTTGGATCATGCTTGCAGAACTAAGGCAGGTTATGGATTTCTCTTTGGAACCCATGATGATTGGTGCTAGAAGCTGCTTGCTATACATCTGCCTTCAGAGAGAGTAGGGTGTAGCTTTGATGAAGGTACCATTGTCCTAAATGGGGGTGGGGAACCCTTTTTGGTGGCCCCCGACTGAGAAGGAGAAAAACACACCCCACATTTCTCTCGCACACGAGACCCTTAGTAGATTTTGTGTGCTCCAGCCTTGCAGTGGGGGCAGCGAGTGGGCTGGCGTGCCAGCGCGGGAGCCCCAATGCTGGGGGGCCCGGGGGCCTTGGGAGGCTGGATCCACGCAAGCTGGGGGCCTGCGGTTCCTCACCTCTGTCCTGAATTCCTGGAAGGAGCTGTGAGCAAAAGCCTAATCAGAGTTGAGACCTGTTGCAGTGATGGAATCATTTCTGGTAGCTTGGTTTAGTGGAGGTGAGAAGAGGGAAGCAGATGCACAGGTGAGCAAGGAATGGTTTAAGTCAGAAGTGGGGAACCTAAGGCCCGGGGGCCAGATACAACCCCTGGGTTGCCTGGATCTGGCCCCTGAGGCTCAGGGCTTCCCCCTCCCTAGCATTGGGGACCTTGTGCTGGCATTCCAGCCCCCTCACCATCCCACTGGGGAGCTGGAACACACAAAATCTACTTACTTAGGCTCCCCTAGTCTCTGGTGTGCAAATGTGGGGAGTGTATTTATCCTCAGTCAGGGGCCACATCAGTGTGAGTTTGGTTACTATAATGGAATTACTACTATGCTGATGAAATGCTGAAAATTATACAATGGGTGAAAAAAAGGTAGCATTTAATATTCTCAGAGGGGTAGCCATGTTTGTCCCTATCTTGAAAAATGAGCAGTCCTGTGGTACCTTAAAAACTAACAAATACATTAGGTCATGACTGTTTGTGGCTTTTACTCATGAAAGCTCATGATCTAATGTATTTGTTAGTTTTTAAGGTGCCACCGGACTACTCATTGTTACTTTTAATATCCTCTTTAAAGAATGCCAGTCCTGTCTGCTGAGATTAGGAAAAGCTTAGTAAAGCAGAAAGTTAGCTACTAATGCTATAAAGATGTGTACTATCCTTTGTGATAATGTAGGAGAGCATATATGTTTTCTAGTAGCTGTCATGTACCTGATGTAGGAGACTAAATTGTTTAAACTTCAAGGTCTATGCTGCTGCTAATGTATGTGGGGTTTACAGTAGTAACTTCCATGAGCATTAGTACTGATGAGAACAAGCTCTGCTTTCTAAATCAACTTCTTGCATAACAGTGGGGAAACTTAAGTTACACAGCGCATGTTTGGCAGAAAATGTCCATTGTTAGCTAGCATGTCCCAAACCACACAAACTAACCAAAATAAAACCACACTTCAGCTTTTGCTTATGATATTTTTTTTGCACATCAATGGTCTAGTGGTTGCAATAAGGGCACTGGGGATTAGCAGGAGGGTTCATTCTATCTATTCTGTTGGCGATTTTGTCATTTAAACACAACATTCTTCAATTTTCCTAAAATAGAAGGTGATAGATCTGTTACCCACCTTGGTAAAATGTGCAGAGCGCCATAGGCTAAAAAGCAGTTATATAAGAGCGGGTTATTATTGAAATGGTGATGTTTTATGACTGACTGACTGAGTGTGCTGTTCTACGAAAGAGTTTTTAATGCTGCTTTATCCATTAGTACTGAAGACTGTAAAATGGTGTGTCACCTTGCAAACGGACAGTCATGCTGGTATTATCATACCAAGTTAGGTGACTGTTAGAGTTTATAATTGGCTTAGGTTTGTGGTGGCTTTTAACACTTGCTCTTTTATGTACAAAAGCACTTTGCAGATACTTTTCTTTCTAGCACCATTGTCTGGAAGTTGTATACTTGCATAACAATTTAGACAGTTTCTGCTGGGCTTAGGTTCATATTTTGTGCTTATTTGAGCCTGTGGTCATCTTTCCTATTGGTCTGTATTTTTGTATACGTGTTACATACTGCCATTCCTCCCCCCCTTTTTTTACTTACACACACCACACACACACACAGAGAGAGAGAGAGAGAGAGAGAGAGAGAGAGAGAGAGAAGCAGTTATTTTCAATAGAGCGTAAATGTTCAGATGTTTCTTTGTCTATAAATACATGCTAGAATACATGGTCATCCCCCTTGCCCCTCCCCTTGGGAGGTTGGGGGAATATTTAACTACTTCCATTATGTGCTTTGTTAGGAGATTGCTAAGGAAACTAACAAAAAAAGGTTTTGGAATCAAGTTATGGATTAGTGCGTGTCTAAGAATAAAGCAGAACACTCAGTCAAGTTTAAAAAAAAGCCAGCCATGTGGTTATTAAGGGGAAAATAGAAGATGTAAGATCATGTTAGCTCTGTTCACATTGTAAGTAAAAGCACACGGTGTTCAGTTACTCAGAATGAAGTATTTATTGAAGGAATTTGCCTTGTTGGTTTACTTCTATATGTGTGTTGTATTTGGTGTCTGTGTATATACGTATGTAATTCTGTGTGTGTGAGTTTTGTTAACTGAGTCACATTGTTGTATTCCATGTGGTTTCCATTTTCTAGTCTTTGGGTCTTCTTTTAAACAAACTTTCTAAATTTATTTATGTGAACTCTTGCTCAGTTGCAGCAAAGCACTGACCTTTTTTTACTTCACCTTACTCAACAGTATTCTCTTTCCCCAGCTCCACAAACACCATTTAAAAAGGGAAATCGGGTCCTTCCATTTTACTCATTCTTTCGTTGAATACAAATCCCAAGGTGGGGAATGCAGCTCCCACATCTGTGATGTTACTGCTTGAGACATGCTTCCTTGCTCTTCTAAACAGCCTTGGCTAAGCTGTGTGAGGTCTGGAGGTCCCTGAAAGGGGGAAGCTGAAATGCAAGCACAAAGATGAATAATAAAATGATGTCACTGCCAGCCAATCAGCAGTTACAATGTCGCATGCCTGGCAGCCACTTCGTATGCCCACAGAAGAAGAGTAACGGCCTAAATTGTCCCTCTCTTGCTACCAATCAGCTGAAAGCTGCTCGGGATCAGGCTTTTTGAAGTTTATTATATGAGACTTTGATGCCCAATGAAAAACGAATGATGCATTTTTCTGTTAATGAGTTGTTAACCTCTTGCAGAACATTAAAAAAAGTAGTGTGTCAGTCTTTAGAAAGCCTTTATTTGTGAATGTTGCTTTTCGAACATATTAAGAGCAGATGAGCAGATATTTCTAAAACACATTCTGTACAGCTCTTTTCTCTGCCTAGGGTGTCAGTCTGTATATTTGCTTCCTTTGACACATATGAGTACCTCAGTTTTTATCTTCTTTCTTTCTTCTTTTTATTCCCATTCGATAAATTAAATTCTGAGATTTTTCTGCCATTGGTTCCTGAAAGTACTCTTGTTTAGCAGACTGTTCTGATAGGTATAGATAAAACATGCAGACCCCTCTGCTAGATGAGTATTTGTTGCCACCCTTTCTGTCCCTTCTCAGTTGATGACATTTAAACTCTGCATCTAACCAGGGTGATGATAGAGGCAGTTCAGTCCATTGAAGGCTGAATGAACTGTTTTTGGTGGATGGATCAAATGAAACAACATATGAGACTAGCAGAATTATGCTATTCTTGCTGATTTCCAGAAGACAGGAGTAATTTATGTATGATCCTATACTGAATTATTTGATGGGTTTAAACAAACATATACTGGTGGAAGCTTTTGAGATGGCACGGCTGACTCTGGGAAGGCAAAAGACACATGACCAAAATGGTTATTAAGAGAGTAGTATGTAAGCCTACCTTTGTCAGACCTTTCCCTTTGTGGGGTACCATTTAATTTTTTTAAAGAGGTGTTTCATCATCCCTTTCTTACATTGACTGAGGTAAGTGAGTTTGTTTTATGGCGTTGTAGAAGGAGATAATTCCTGAGAGGCTTTCCCTATAACTCCCACATCAAAGATGGCCTTGAGGGCATAGCTCATTAGCTTTCTGTCCTCAGGAGTTAAAAATGTTCATCCTTTACTGAGGAGCAGTTGTTGCTGATCTTGTAGTTGGTGGAGGGCTTTTTCTTCATTTCATACCAGGACAAACGGTATGAAAAGGAAGAGTAATCGGATGGATAAGTGGTAAAAGAAGTGGTACCAGAAATTAAGTTTATAAAGTTAATTTATTGGTGATACTTGAGGACACAGAGTGATCTACAGCATTGCTTCTATAACAACAAAGCATCTGAAGGATGGTTCCTTATAGCCCAGTTTCAAGTCTTTTGACTGACACGTTTAAACTCTCTCACTAAATTTTCCTTTGCCCTCCTTTGAGTCCCTCAGTGATAGGAGCAATTTCAAGCGACATCAGATTAAATCCGTGTCACCTTTGAGAGCAAAAGAAGATGCTTCAATCTAAACCATTTAAAAGTGTTGGACTGGCTTTAGCGGAATTTGTCACAAAGAGCAGAGAGATCACATTTTAGTCCTTGACAACCAGACAAGAAAGTTCAGTACAAAATATTCTTAGTTATTTTCTCTGTGTGGTGTAAAGAGTACTGTATTTTACATTGTGAGATGCTTAAAATTAACCACTGGGATAGGAGTCATATATAATGCTATCAATTCTTAATCATTCAAAGGCTGTATTGAAGTTAGTGTGTTTACTTAAAAGAAAAAGACCCCCACCACCCAAGGTCACAGGCTGAAAGGCCACATCCCTGTTGACATGTGGCAGCTAAAGCATGAATTTGATTTTCTGCAAACAGGAAACTCAGTGGGGGAACAGATAAATATTCTGTTGGTAAGAGCCATCGATGTTGCGACTCAGAGTATTTGTTTCCATAATGCAATATAAAAATGATTTAATGTTCCGTAATTATTTTCTTGAAAGCAGAAAAGATCTTTGTGAGGTTCAGTGAAAGATGCAGCAACTGTAATTCATCTCCGAAGGACTCAGAATTTTTAAACGTTTGGAACATCTAAAGCTAACTGTATTAAGAAGCCACACTGGAGCTATAAATCAGGAGGCATTCTTCATATTTTTTTGTTTTTTTGTAGCCAGGTGTTTGGAGACCTCCATGGTTCTTAACTATGTTGTCAGAAGACTTAAAGATTTCAGTAGTACATCGATATTAATTTTTAAAAATTTGCCATTATTTCAGAAAGTGGGTAATGTCATTGTAAACACGTCACCTGCTCTTGGTTGTGTGACAACGTCTGTGCTAAAGGTAGAAAGTAATACCATATTTTAGAGTTGAGTTGACAGGATATCTTAAGTTTTTAAATCTTCCAAAGATAAAACCTGTAGCACTGCAATTTGAGAGAGTTGTTGTAGGTATTTGCAGGGGTGTGTGTGTGGGTGTGGGTGTGCGTGTGTGTGTGTGTGTGTGTGTGTGTGTACATACACAACACATTTTCCTTTCAAATGTGGCTAAAAGTTAAGTGAATGCACAGTATATGAAATTAGTCATCTGAGGTGATTAGTGGAGAGAGGAAAGATCCATTCCAATGCAGTCATTCGCTTTGAAGTGTTCGTGGCATTTCCCAATCTTAGCAATAGCTGTTGACTACCCAGATGTTGGGTTTACCTTCTTGGACAGAGGCAACAAAAAGCCAAATCAGATTTAAGCCCACTAACACGCAAATACATGTAAATATGTGGGTAACAGAAATAACTTTGCATGCTTTTGCAGACATGTATTCGTGAAAAGTTGCTATTGGAATATGGGAATTAAGAAATAAACTAAAATTACTATACATTCTCTTCATGTAACAAATTTCATTCTGTGTCCCCCCTACCCCCCGAAGGGTTTTTGGTGTCCTTGAAATAAAAAAATCCCTAAGACAATCCCATATGAAGTTTAAAAGAGATACAAAATGTCCCAAGTGTTATGTATACGTGTTTACAGTTCTCTTGTTTCTTGAAAGACATTGACTAGCTACAGATTTTAGGGGAACAGCTAAAGATTAGACCTCTTAATGTCTTCAGTTTATGCTTAAAATGTTCTAGAATTCCTGTGAACATCAGTCCTGGGTCAGTACATGGGGACTCAAGGTCACTTTTGACTGCACTGTAAAACTTCCCACTTAAATATAGCAAAGATTGTTTTGGGGAATGTTGAAGTTAAAAGAAAGGAATGCTGAAGTCCTGTATGGGAGTTACTTGTTGAGCCTTCACTTGGCTTCTAGTGAGTATTGGAAGAAAAATGATTTTGTGACCAACAGGAATTTAAAAATAAAAAGCATTAACACTTTGTGTTAGCTTGTTCATTTGACAGGCACAAAGATACCACACTGAATTGGAATGTTATCAGTTACTTCAATGTCATATGAGACTTGAGTAGGTTCCCTTACCCTAGGGCAGTGAATCCCAATTGGTGCAAAACGAGGGATTCCGCGAGGAGCGGGCACTCCCCCGCCCCCTCTGAAAAAGAGAGAGAGAGAGAGAGCGAGAGAGAGAGAGCTGGCTAGCCAGCAGAGGCATGGGCGGTGAGCTGTGTGGGCTCGTGGTGCCCATGCTCCAGCAATATTTGGAGTTGAAGCGGGTCCCGCCCCCGCAAGTCCTCCCACCCCGGCCCCAGAGTGTGTTTCCCCCGTCCCCGTCCCCGGACCTGTTCCTGCCGTGCACAACCTTCTCTGAGCTCCCCCTTGCTGACTGCTGCTGTCCTGCGCAGCGCACTCAAACCAGTGGGTGGGGAGACGCCCGGACGTGAAGTAATGTCATGGCCCGGGATTTTAAACTTGCTGGGTGCTGTGTTGCGCCGCATGGCTGA
>JANRFK010000875.1:27347564-27364368 GCA_030068395.1 Apalone spinifera | reverse complement strand
AAAAAAAAAAAAAAAACCACACCCACACAAATGGCTTGCTATATGTTTCGGCTGTCCTCATTTTCTGTGCTTTTGTTTTACTCCTTTCTCTCTCTCATTTGTCTTTGGGTTATAAGCTGCAATCACACCACTTGCAGACGTTTCCATAGACAAGTGACACAGTCGACTTGAATTGGCTGAGAGCTACAAGATTGCTTAAATGTTTTCTTTCTTCTAAACTTTGCCTTACCTTAGGGCATAACTGTTCTCTGGAAGGACCCCACGGTCTTGGGTTAAGTTCTGTTGGCTTCAACTCCCACTTGGAAAACAGTGAACGATGTATAAACGCTACATATGCTGATCATATTGCCCACAGTTCAGTCCCATGTTCGCCACCTATTTGAAGGTTCCCATGCAATCCCATGTAGGGATGTAAGAGGGTAACGGTTTCAACGGTTAACCAATAGGCATCAGCTTATCTGTTTCCATTTTGGTTTCACTCTTTGCCAGCACGGGCAGGCTGCCGGTCCTGTTGTTGAGGGACCGGCTGCTGACCCAACTTCAGGCTCTGCAACATAAAGTTTATACTGCACAGCCCACAATGCAGTAACTGGTAAGATTTTTAATGGTTACATGGCTACTTTCTAAATAGTTCTTCACATCCCTAGTCCCATGTTGTGCTGTGACATGCACAAGCGTGTTTGACAGCACCACGGTTTTGCTTTACTTTAGCGAGAGCTGCTGTTTCCAGAAAATAACTTCTTTCTGTTTTCCAGGTATTATGCAAATAGATCATTAAACTGCATTCTTCAGAGTAGATGATGAACAGGGAGTTGATTTTAAACGCATATTTTGCAAGCAACCCTATAGCTTGGTGAAGCACTTGAAAGGTGTTTACTATAGGGGGCGAGGAGTAGGGATATTAGTGAGTAGTCAGCTAGTCTACTGGAGTATCGACTACTCGCTCCCTCCCTTTGCTTCCTCTCTGAGAGGCAGCAAAGGGGTGGGAAACAGGAGCCTGTGCTAGGGGAAGTGAGCTTAAACACTGGTTTCCCCCAGCACTCGCTCCATGGTACCCCCCTCGCCTCCCAGGAGCCCCAAGCAGGCTACCATCAAGCAGCCCCTGTCCCCGGTGACCCAGGCTGGCTGCATGCAGGAGCTGCTTCGGCAGCACCCCTTGTCCACAGCCAGCACTGGCTTCAGCAAACGGATTGGTGCTAGAGCAGCATCTGTTAGCAGTGGCCAGGGCTGGCTGTGGGCAGGTGCTGCTCCGGCAGCAGCCCTTGGCGGTGGCCAGTCCTTGCCGCGGTGAACAGGGGCTGCTAGACTCCATGTGAGCTCAGTCACTGTTTGTGTTGATCTGGAACGCTGTGCCTCTGCATTTTAAATGTAGTAAGAGCCAGGGCTCCTGGAGCCAGCCCGAGCCAGGGCTGCTCAGTCTTGGCTCAAGCCGAATCCTGGAGCTACTCCTGCTGCGACTCTGAAGGAGCAGTCCTTTATTGACTAACCATGTAGTTGACACAAATTGTATGGATTACACGATTTGTCAGATAATGGCAATTTAACATCCCTAGTGAGGAGTGATTGTGTCAGTTCATTTTTTAAAACATTTTTGTTTAGCGCTTGTGTTTTGCAATGTAGAACCTAAAAAAAAATTGTTTGATACCAAGAAATCCTAGCTCTTGAGGACTCCATGTTGTTTTGGAACATTCTGTGGCTTTTACCTCTTTTAACATGTACTAGTTATGACCTTAAAAGAGGGCAGCTATATTGGCATTAGCCAACTGGAAATTTCTTCTTGAGTCTGAGTGTGCCAGAGACCAAAACCATTTCAAATGGACCAGAGATGACAACTGCCCTCTTATAAACTCAGTGACTCAATGAAACTCAAATGGTGTTGCTTCACTTACACATAATTTGTTAATTATACTGAAAGAAAAAAGGCAAAAGGAAGTTGAAGTTGTCTGTACGTATCAATACAGAGGGGAGCATATTAGAAGCATCACATTTAAAATCAGGTAATTGTAAACTCCGTTATAAGAGCCCTGGCAATTATTTAACATTCTAAATATTGAAGTCAATGTTATTCTTCATCACTTTTGTTTAAGAGAATCATACAATGAAAAGACATTGCATTTTTTTTAATAATGGCAATGTTATGTCCTGGGTTTTTCTTAAGCAAGAACCACTAAGCCACTTAGCTCTCTGAGTAGCAATTTCCTAAAGTCTTGAAGAGAGGAAGATTCTTCTTTAAAGAGGGATTTGTGAATTGGTAACATTGTCAGGCAAGTGTGTGGTTAACTAACAAAATTAACTTAGGGATTCCTTCCTTGCTTTTTAAAAGTACCTCATATGTTTGGCACTGTGTATTAATATCTGGATAGATGTTAAGTATTGCATTAAAATTACAGCTATAACACACAACTTGCACAGCCTGCTTAAAACTGTAATCAGACTAACTAGAATGAGTACTGCCACAACTGTCAATTACCTTGATAAATGTTCCAAGGTGCACAATCCATTATAAATTCTGTTTATCATGTTGACAAATGCAGACCATTTTCACCCTTGAGTATTCCATGTGCATCATTTTAATTTTACAGTGAGATTCTCTTGATTCTCTGTGGCATAGTATAATGAATTTGTGTCTGCGGAGTTCAGCCCCAGAATTCCATCCGTAATAGTGGTCACTGATCAATATGGTGCTCGCAGACACACATCGTAGTCACTAGCTCAAGTTCACACATGCAGCAGTCAGACATTGGAACTTACTAACCACTGTTTTGAGAGTTGAAGATCCTACTTGCTTGTGTGTGGTTTGCTTTTGAATTTTGGCTCTGAATGGACTGAACTGCAAAGTGTTGATTGCTAGTTCTTATTGAAACCTGCGCTGCCACATCTATGCTGCTATTGTTACCCATGCTATCTAGATTAATGCTAGCATGGATATGCCCACCCATGCTACAGTCACTCCTGTTGCAGCAGAAGATGTATTTTATTCTAAGGTTGGATAAAAATTTGCTATCAAAATTGTTTTTCAGTAGAAAATTAATTTTTCAGCTAAACAAAAGTTTTTACAAAGTGCCAGCTTTCCACAGAAAATACCAGCTTTTCCCTGAAGAAGTGAATACCTGAAAATTGCAAAGGGCTAGCTCCTAAACCAAAAAAAATTAGCTGTAACATAAGGATTTCAATATGGAAAATACTGCCAAAATGCACCATGAGATGTGTAGTTCACATGCCACATGCCCTCATTCTTCGCTGTAGATAGCATATGTATTCCAGGTGATGAACCCCTATAATGCACTGTGACCTGGGGTCTCCCAGAGTGCACCATGACTACTCAAGTAGAAAGACGGGTGCATCCTGGCAAATGTAGTCCAGACAGGAAGCCTGTTTTTGTTGTATCTTGTATTACATCATGTTGGGTAGATTGGTCAGCTCTTACTTCTCAAATAGAGTTTGGGACAGAATCTATTTTATAGTACTGTTTATTTACATTGTATTTATATAAGTATAGCTTGGATTTAGATAACAACCTTTATTTAGAGAATGCAATAGCTCTTTCCCCTGTGTTAGGTAAGATTTTATTTGTTTCAAATTAGGGAAAATATAGGCATATAGGTTATGACTTGAGCAACATGTTACAGAAGGTAATTGGGCCAGGAATCCTTACTTTAACCACTAGTCCATGCCACCACTTTTGCAGATTATTAAATAATCATTTGTATATAAAAATAAACTCATGTTCATGAGCCATGCAAATTGTTCATGTGAGTTTTTAAAATGTTAATTCTTAATATAGTAACTCAAATTATTACTTTGATAAAAAAACTTGTGAATTAAGATATTTCCATATAATTGTAATGGGTCATCTCATTAGAAATTGTTCAGTGAATGAAGGAGTCTCTTGTCGAGTTCAATGGATGAGCGGCAGCAAGGGTTCTCAAACTTCACTGCACCACAACCAATGTTCCTTCTAAGATTTTCCATCTATGTGCAAAATAAATTTCATGTGCACCAAGGCATGTGTGGATGCCTGAATCTTTCCTGGGCAACTGCCCAAGCACTCAGCTTACAGAGAACACTGACCACAACCCCCCTTCTGAGAACAGAAGTTAGTACGCAACCCCCGGAGTGGGTGGGGCGAGGGATGAAAGCCTGAGTCCACCTGAATCCCACAGGGAAGGAATTAAAACTGAAGCACCAGCAAGTCTAAACCAACTTTGGTGACCCCGTTAAAATGGTGTTGTGACCCACTTGGGGTTCTGATGCACAGTTTGAGAACTGCTGAGCTATAATCACTTATGGCTACTGAGATGAGACCGCAGACTGGTTTTTACCTGCAGCTCTGTCTGCAAGTGGCATAGTTGAAGACAGTTAAAAATTGGTGTGTTCTCCTTTAGCATCATCTCTCATGAGTTGCAAGCTATTGAAATTTGGCAGTTGGAGGGGTCAGAGCTGCCACCAGTAGATTTTGGTCTGGGTTAAAAGCTCCCTGGTGCTGAGGTCAACAGGACAAAATTGGAGGTTGGCCTTGTAAGTATCTTTGTAAAATGCTTTCTTAGTCTGCACCTGGAACAAGTTCTAGTCTCCAACTCTATATAAGATGGTGAATATTATGTTTTAAAAAAAAACAACCCAACTTTTGATTGCATCATGAGCAGTTTACAGCACAGAGAACTCTCCTTTCAAGTTAATCAGTAAATATGAAGGTTTTGTCGTCTTGCCAAATACTAGAAGCAGACAGCCCAGGTTTTGAAATAGCTTGTACACAAAATCTGCAGTATTGTAAACGAAAGCCTACTGTTTAGTCTTGGACGTGGCCCTTCGTTTCTAAGTCTGATGAGAGCTGTACATGCTATGACTGAAACTCTACACTCAGACTGGCGAAGAGACTTTGTCAGCTGCCATTCCACTAACCAGTTGAGGGCTTGTTTTGACTGGATCCAGAGAGAGTATTGTACAGTGTTCACCTAGAAATGTACCAGCCATGGTGAGACATCTAGATAGTTTATGGGGAGTTCAGTGAGAAACACTGGGTATTATCATCCATCTGAGTAAGACACACCTATTAAGTCAATAGTGAGTTGTAAGAGAACATGTTAAACTATCTCTCCCCCCCCCCCCCCCCCCCCCCCCCCCCCCCCCCCCGCTTTCAACTGAACCTATAAAATAGCTAAGCAGGTTTTCTTCTTGAAATTGTATAAACACAACTTTCTTTTACAGGCCCATGCACTTGCCGAGACCATTTCAGCTTATACAAAATCTTCTAGGTCACATTGTAAACTGATGTAAAAAATAGGTTACTGATGGGAACACAAAGACCCATAACGTATTCTAAGAGGCAGCAATGAATTGCCTCTCTGAAGAGAAGATGCAGAACCTCAAGGTAGAAAAAACATTTTAAAAAGGCACTATTTCAAAGGCTGAGGTTTTTTAAAAACAATTCGGTGCCAGAAGCATAACCTGTTTTTCATAAACATGGTTGCTAGTTGCAGCCAAAACAAACAATTTAGGGTCCTTAAATGAACCTAAGTGTGGAATCATAGTTACTGAAGCAGACGCTTAAAATTATAACCAAAAGCTAGAAGTCAGAGAGCAGAATCCATGTGCCTTAGGAGGCTTTTGTCTCTCCTCAGCATTTCTTTTTTTTCATGGTGGTATGGGGTGCAAGAAGAGTGCTTTAGAAGCCAGATTTGGCATAGGTGTCCTATGGAGATGTTCTAGCATAGAAACTAAGAAGTTACAAATAGAGAAGCAAGCCACTATCGACTGGATGATGTTAGAAAGGTCAGATAGGTGTAGTGACTGGAAGGGATGAAGTTGACAAATGTCTTGTAACTGATTTTCATGTGTGTGCCCTTCATTTTCATGTTGCCTTTTGCTCCCGCGTTGGTCTGCCCATTTCAGACTTGATCCAAAGTTTACTGAGCTCACTGAAAAGATGCCTATTGACTTGAAAGTGTCGTGGATCAGCTCCCGCTTGGATGTCTATATGGCAATGGTGAGCAAGCCTGCTAGGCCAGGAAGAGAGACTCTGGCTAGTGGTGCTCGATCTAGTGTGCAGTCTGGAAATGGTGACTCAAGCCTACTTTAGCCCCTAGGCCTGAGCGTCCAATCTCTGGCCTGAGAGAGCCTGTCCATGCTGCTATTAGCATATGTCAGCTGACGCCCTGCTAATATGGGTCTGTGTATCATGGCTCATCCCCCTCATGTCAGTCTGTAGACACATCTTTCTGAGCATCCTTGTGACTAAACACCTTGTTGGGGATTGGCGCCTCTAATTTTGTCTGAGATACTTAACTACTTTCCGAGATACTGAGGATTACATACGAACACACATGTTAAAGGGTTATCAGCATTGAGGATTTAGAGGAGGTGTCTGTCAGTTTGATCAGTTCTTAGCCACACAATGTAATGAGAGAACAGTGTTGTGTTTTGTAAAGTTTTAACAGTAATCCTTCCATTTTTCCCTTCTAAGTATTATTTATATTGCGCCACAGCATAATTTTTTCCTTTCTGCAAGAATCTTGAGTTTTCTGCAGCTTTGACAAAAACCCTAACTTCCTCTATCGATCTACCATAATACCACCTGTATTCCCTGCTTCACTTCTCTTTTGGATGAAAATTAAAGGTTGAAATCCTGCTCTGTGTATGTCAGCCAAACTTTAGTGAAACTTTTTCAGAGTTAGGGAATTAATCTTGAGTAACCTGTCCAAATTCTGACGCAGTTCAGAGGTGGTTTTCTGTATTTCCCTGTCTATTTTTGATGCTTATATTTGTCTTAAATCACCATTAAACTTTTATGTTCCACCCAGAGATGATTGCATTTCAGTGGGTGAAGTAATTTGTGGGCTTGTATTTTATATGCACATTGTGATAACTGTTACTTCCCAGTTTTCTCCCCGTACTGAAATAAGTATTAAAACAGGAAGGGAACTGGTGGACTTGGGCTGCTGTACAACTTGGCTGGTGGAATGAATGATGTCTTTTTACTTCAAGATGGCTTCCAAATATCGGCTCTTGAGCAAAACTTTTTTTCATGTGGAAGAGCATTTTGAGATGTGTGTGTTCAGTGGGTTATTCATTTCATACGGTAAAACTCCAGTTTGCAGTTTTAGGGAAAACAGGGCTACAAGTTTCCTGAGAGCGTGCCTTTTGCTAAGAGGGCAAATGATTTAATTCACTGAACAACCTCTTCACCTGGCGTGTTGACACCTGGAAACTAGCCGTGACCACAGTTTTGACTTGATATCCAGTACACTGCCAGTCTGCCAGGTGCTATGTAGTATAGCGTTCAACTCTTGTAAACTTGTGCTGCCTTTTCATTATGGGTCTGCTCTTAGAGTGGGAATATCAAGAGGATACGATGTTGGGCTTTATTCTACCCTAACTACTTGGGCAATTACTTGGATTTTTAGATTGCCACAAGAAATGGTAAGGTTTCAACTTTGCATTCATTTAACGTTAAGGCAAGAGGGAGGTTTTCTTGTTCATGCAGATGCTGCTACTGCATTCTTGCCTAGAGAAGTAGGTGTAGATGACAGAGCTACTATTAATATGATGTGGATGATCATCCGCAGGGTTCTTTTCTTGAATGGTAGAAATAAGTTGTTCTCCAGAAGAATGCATGCTGGGAGTTCTTCATTTGCAGTTAAAAAAAAAATTAAGATAGCCTAACAGAAAGGTATTCAACAGAATGAACATGCAGCTATTCAGTGCCCAACTGGACAGAGGAAGCCTGTGGCAGAGCAGTCAAGTAAGCCCACTTCTCCTGAGTTCAAATCCAGTGCATTAATCATAAGGCCACCCTTTCTGAAGTGGAGGAGGGAACACCGTTTATTTAAACAGTGCAAACTGAATGTCTGTAAGAGTATGTCTAGACTACAGGTCTGTCGATAGAGAGATGTAGATTAGGCACATCGAAATTGCTAATGAAGCAGGGGTTTAAATATCCCATGCTTCATTAGTATAAACATGGCCGCTACTTTTTTCGACATGGAGCCTTTTCGGGGGGAGGAACCTGGCAATCTAAACAGGGATCTGTTGAAAAATAACCCCTTTTTTGACAGATCCTGTATTCCTCAGGGTGTGAGGAGAGAGGGCAGGGTACAACTTTGTTCCAGGGAACAGGACTTAGTTAGGAGAACCTGCTTACATTCTTGACTTCCAGTGACTTTCTGTGGCATTTCATGCAAGTGGCGTAGCTGTAAGCACTCTAATGTAACCGCTCTAAGCCAATGGGAATGACCTCTTCCATCGTTGTAAAGAATTCACCCACAAAAGCATCGGTGACAGAAGCTTTTGCACTGACTTAGCTCTGTCCACATCAGCACTCACGTCAGTTTTAACTTATGATGCTCAGGGAGTGGCATTATTTCCATTTCTGAGTGACACTGATTATACCAACATAGGTGGTAGCACGGACATGGCAGACAGAGCAACAGGGGACACTGGAAACAAGCATCTAGCTCTAGGAGATACCAGGAAAGCAGCCACCTTGTCTATTGTCTATTTCAACACTGTATGAATGAAGGAGTGGGGGGAGCTGAGGGTTGTTCACACCTACAAAAGAAAAGAAAGCCTGTGAGACTAATTTTAGATCTTCCAATCTTAACAAGATCCTTTCTAATGTGATGAAGAAGTAAAGCTATGTCTACACTGCAATTTTGTCATTAAAACTTCATTGTCTCTCTGGGGATGAAAAAAGCATGTGAACTCCCACCGATCCACCCACACACAGAATGACAAAAGTTTTTTCATGATGAAAAGTGCTGGGGTGAACAGTTCTTTGTTGGCAGGAGACACTTTGCTGCTGCTGCAGCTACCACCTCTCATTGGGGGTGGTTTTATTGTGTCAGGAGAGCTCTCTGTAGTAGCAGTCGTGCTGTTGTAAGGTGCCTGGTCTAACGGTAGCTCCACCTCATAAATGCCTCATCGAGGAAAAAGGTGTAGTGCTTGAGTTTATTTCATAATACTGAGACTCTCATGGATGTGCCCTGGGAATCAAACTTTTTACCATGGAATAAATGGTGGAAGCCTAAAAATTGCCTCTGTGATCTCCCATGAAGACACAGTGCGGTGCATTTAGTTATCTACAAACAAAATATTTGTCTTAAAATATAAACTCCAGAGGGAGGAGATTGCTAATATTTCCTCTCAAGTGAGGATTAAACAACATTGGTCTGTCAGTTCTTTCAGTCACAACCATCTTTTGTGCATTTTTAAAAACTAATCCCTACATTTGGAATGCACTTGAGTTAAACCTGACACATTCGTGCTTGTTGTAATGCTGCTGGTGTGTGTGTGTGTGTGTGTGTGTGTGTGTGTGTGTGTGTGTTTAAGCAGAGTTCAGTAGTCAAGAACTTCTGGTTTGTGTCGAAACATTGCTGGAAAAAATATTGCCTAGAGAGAACTGGAGGTGGCAGAAAGAGCTAGGTTGCTGTCTCTGTCTCTCTTCTACCCCGCCTTCCCCACACACACAATACCAGTGAGTCTTTGAGCTTTCATTTGGCTGGAAATAACAGCTGTACTTTTTTGAAGCCCCCACCGTTTTGGACTGATAACACTTTTTACTTGGAGTGACAGGCAGCAGAGATCAGTGGCCAAGTTCCTTCTTCCTTCCTTCCAGTCACCTTTTTGTCTCTGACTGGAATTACCCACAGCTTACTGTGCCTTAGTAGGAGATACAGAGCATCATGCTTCTTTCTAAAAGGCTTGTTTCCTTATTGAATTTCCTGGCATTATTAAGGGTGGAAAGAAGGTTGCCTAGACCGGAGCACTTGTACAAATGACATCTCATCTGGAGAGCTTAGTTTCTCAAACATCTAGGGTCTCTGCTATAAGCAGTGAAGTATTAACAGATACTATCAAAAAAGCAGTTTTCTTACATATTTCAGAACCCACATGAATGAAGTAGTGCTAATGACCTAAAAACTATTATACAGCAAAAAATGGTAGACTTTTTGTTTCCAAATTTTAACGTCAACCTTTGGAGATCAATTCTGTGTGTTATCCAGAAAAAAATAACCTTTCTCTCATAATTTAAGCTCTGATACTTCCTGCCTTTCCTAAACTGAGGTCTGTCTGCTCTGCAGATAGAAATATAGATCTCAGGTACCATGCAAAACGATTATGGCTCATTTGAGTAGTTTTGTCTGAGAATAGAATGAATCCAGTGTTAAAATTTGGGGTCCAGAAGGCATTGAGGCATCTTCAGGTGACATAACTGGGGCCTGGACCACTGATGGCCACTGAAGATTGTATGGCACATTTTCAAGTGCTAAGCACACACTGCTGTTCAAATGGTGCTAGGTAATCACATTCTGCCTTCTTAAAGGTAATGCAAAAAGTATGAGTTATTTCCTCTAGTAGTGTTGCTTATGTAAGAATTGCTGCAGCATTCTGTCCTAGAGGTGGCTGCAACTGTGATGATGATGTAGCAGTCCCTACAAACATAATTAGTAAAGCTCTGCAATGAGGAGTCCTGTGGCACTTTAAACATGAACAGATTTATTTGAGCATAAGTTTTTGTCAGATGCACCTAGTGGAGATCCAGAGGTTGGGCTATATCTGCATACTAGTATATAAAAAAACGGCGTTTACTTACCAGTTTTGACAGGCCAATTCAGTCAGGGTGGATGTGGCTCAGAAAATTTTAAGTTTTTTAGAGAAACTTTATATCTATTCCTAGAAGAAAGGTCCATCAATGACTGTTAGCCCAGATGGTCAAGGATGCAACTCAATGCTTTGGGTTTAGGGAAATGTCTGTCAGAAGATGGAACTGGACAATGGGATGGATCACTCTATAAATTGCCATGTTATGGTCACACCCTCTGAAGCATTTGGCAACGGTCATAACCACCACCATACTGGGCCAGACCAAAGGTCCATCTAGCCCAGTATCCTGTCTGCCGACAGTGGCCAATACCAGATGCCCCAGAGGGAGGGATCACAACAGGTAATGCTCACGTGATCCCTCCCCTGTCACCCACCTCCAGAGAAAGAGGCCTGGGACACCATTCCTATCCATCCTGACTAATAGCCATTGATGGACCTAACCTCCATGAATCTATCTAGCTCTTTTTTGAACCCTGTTAAAGTTCGAGCGTTCACTGCGTCCTCTGGCAAGAAGTTCCACAGGCTGACTTGTGCTGAGTGAAGAAAAACTTTCTTTTGTTTGTTTTAAACTGGCTGCCTATTAATTTCTTTTGGCGACCCCTAGTTCTTATATTGTGGGAATAAGTAAATAACTTTTCCTTATTCACTTTTTCCATACTAGTCATGATTTTATAGACCTCTATCCTATCCCCCTTTAATTTCCTCTTTTCTAAGCTGAAAAGTCCGAGTCTTTTTAATCTCTCTTCATATGTTCCAAATCCCTAATTATTTTTGTTGCCCTTCTCTGAACTTTTTCCAATGCCAATATATCTGACAGTCACTGTCAGAAGACAAGATACTTGACCTAGATGGACCATTGATTTGATCCAGTATAACTGTTCCTATTTTTTTCCTGTTCCTTATATGAACCGTGACTATTAATAAGAACAGTGATTTGGAAAGTACCAACTTTTATGACAAAGGGAAATATGTACTGTAAGACTTGATTAGCAAGCATGGATTTCTGATTTTACTGGGAAACGAGAAGCAGTTGTTCTAGTTGCCATAGACTTACCAGAGGGAGTGATTCTTGACCCTGTACTGGAAGGGTATAAATCGGACACATGCTTGAGGAGAGTACAAATGTGAATTTTATGTTGAACAGGGTTTGCAGTTGTTTCAAAGAAACACAATATCACACATTTCCTGTTCTTCATCTCTCAGCCAACAGATGCTACCCAGCTTGCAGTGGTAGAGCCATGCGAGAGAGAGATTGAGATTTGGCATCTTATGAGAAAATTCTTGAAATAGTTTTTCGTTTTGTTTTGGCTAAAGCCACATTTTCATTTTGTTTAGCAAGTGGTTGGTGGGTTGGGCTCTTCAACATACAGGAGCAAACAGAATGGTCAGCTTCTAATATTAGATTAGTACTTTGTGATCATCACCGTAATTTTTTTTTCCTCACTGGGGAAAGATGAGCTGTGCATGTGAATAATAAAACTACTCTCCCATCTTGGAAGTGGAAATAAAACATTATTTTCCTACCACCTAAACATACACACTTCCATCCACACTTTGGCTTTCCTAACTTGAGTTGACTTGGTGCTCATAAGAGTATGCGTCTGGAAATGCCCTCTTTCACAAGTGGGTGCTCGCATATTTAGGCCATTTTAGTGCTTTAATAAGAGAGCTGGGGTTCCTCCCTCTTAATATCCAAAGGAGTAGGTCAGACTTCTTAAACAGGAAGATCCCCAGAATAGTGCCTAAAATGATCTTCTTAGGAAATGCCATACATGTCGCAGAACATGCCTTCCTGCTGATCTCTTCTCCTGCATAAAAGGGGCAGTGCGGTGCAAAGTAGTCTGGGAAACCAAACAAAAATTCTTGTGTACAAAGGAGGCTCTGAATTCTGTGGTGTTCATACGGGTCTTTCTGCCTTCCTTCTTTAAATATTTTTCTTAGCATTGTAATCAGAGGAAACTTTTCCCATTAATTTACTCTGGATGAGGGAAGAGAAAGGGGGAAGAATCTATTGTTTAGATAGAAAGTCAAGGCCTTGGGCAGCAAATGGGCCATTAGTTGTCTGAAATTCCAGTTGTAGGACTGGAAGGAGGAGCAAGAGAGAAACTTTGTGTGTAATAATCTTCCTTTGTTTACCTGAGCGTGGGCAGTTGGAGCTGCTTGTTTTTCCTGAAGGACAATGAATTGCAGTGTTAGTTATAAAAGGATGATGTCATATATTTTAACAGAGCTTGTTTGTGGGATGCTTTTGCCCCTCCTCCCCTCAGCTTATTAGGATATGGAGTTATTTTTCTAAAGCCAAAATCAAAACCGTCAGTTGAAGGCAGAAACAGGCCTCAGGAAACGCTATTTCTTCTGGCAGCAGGAGACAAAGATCCTTGTTCTTAAGGCCAGTTTTTGTGTGCGTTCCAAAACAATAATAATTTCGAATACATGCTCTGATTTTTTTTAAAAGCATTCATTACAGCAGTATGTTAACAGAGATATAGTTAAAATTGTTTTGCTCCTTCCTTTATATACATTTGTTATTGAGGATGATTTAATTGTCATAAAAATTACTCCGTATTTACCCTTGGCAGAGTGAGTGAGTGTCCATAAAATTTTGAAGAAGCTCGGTTCTGCTCTCATGGCGATACACAAATTAAATATCTCCTTTTTCACATTGGAAAAGGTTGAAGCCCTCCTCTCTCCATTGTTTCTGTCTTGCATCAAGTGTTATGCAGGGCTCACCCAAGCAACTTCTTTATTACCGTAGTTTCTTATCCCCCTCTTAGCCTATATAGTAATTCTAGATTTCTCAAAATACCCTCAACATTTTTTCACATATGCATTTGCTATGTATATGCTGACTAAGGATGTTAAAATGCAGTTAATTGACTAGTCGATGGAATTTCCGCATTCCTCCTTTGAAATGTACAAGAGCCCATTCAAAGGAGGAATGCGGAACTCCGCGTACAGCCGGGGGCCAGCAGGAAGTCCCACTGACTCCAGGTTGCACGCGGCATGCCTGCTTTGAAATCCACAAGAGTCCCCAGCGGGGGCTCTTGTCCATTTCAAAGCCATGGAGCGCCGGGTCAGCTGGGAAATCCCCAGCTGACCCTGGGCTCCACAGCAGCTGCCCCTTTGAAATGCGTGGAGGTGGTGTTTTAAAGGGGCAGCCTACCGCACAGCTGAACTCCTCCCTCCCCCCTCTGCTGTCTCTCTCTGATAGAGGCAGCAAAGGTGAGCGGGGGAAGATATCGACTAGTCAAAATACCATCCGATAAGAAAATGCTTATTGGATAGTCGACTAGTCTTTTATATCCTAAATGCTGACCAGTTACTGACCCAGGGTTACTCAACTTTGGAAGGCCCGGGGACCACAATGATACTCACAGCACATGCTGAGGGCTGCAACTTAACAGTGGTTGCATATACTTGCAAATATGTATGCAAATAGCTTCTTTCACACTGATGGGCATTTAATACAAAGATTAAGTCAAGACTACACAACGTGCAGGCCCCATGTAAGTCAGTTCTGCTGATATAAATGAAATGCAGTGTTTACCTGATTTCCACCCATATGACAGCACTTTTAATGAGCAATGACAGTCCTGGAATTTAACTACTAAAATGCCTGTCAACAGAATACCATTATATTGATTTGCTGTTGTCGAGTGTTTTCCTAGTGGAGGCCATGTTCAAAGAATCCCACCTGTGGGCAGCATGTTGAGCCCTGTGTAAACCCAAACAGCACTGCGGACCACAAACAAACGGGCCCTGTTGAGTAGCCCTGTACTAACCCATCAGGATGGCAGTTGGTTGATGTACAAAATGTCTGACCAGAAAAAGTGCAATTGAGATTTTACAAAAAGCTACATCCAGTTAAACAGGAGCATGCATGTTAGTTAAATAGAAGCATTCTGATTTCCCATGGTTTAGATTTTTCATTGTGCTGCATGAATGTTTTATGTTGACTTTGCTTTGTTTTTGTTTTTTTGATTCTCCCCTATTCTGACTCTCCCCAACTTATTTCTCAAAGTAGAAAATGTGACACTGCTTACCAATGTGAAATTGAGCAGTGCTTTTCTTTGTTTTTAGTTTGTTTTTCACTAACTATAACTTAAGCATCCATAGGCAACCCTATTTTTTTAAAGTTGTTGTAATTTACCAGAAGAATGATGTCAATGAAGGGGAATCAGCAAGATATTTGCCTTCTAGTCTCTCACGTATTATAGAGGCACCTATCTGAATAGTAAAAGGAGAGACTTTTATTGATTACTTCTAATTTTTCTGGGCAGTTGAGATTTAAAATGCTTACTCCTTTTCTTCCACGGTGGAATCTTTATTATTTTAAAGTAAATAATCGTGTTTTAAAATAGTGGTTCCCAGAGGAAATTAACTCTGGCTATAGTTAAGTGCACTGTCAACAGTACTGTATTGTCATAATAGCAGGAAAGGAAAGACCCATTATCGTTATCTAGAAATAGGCAAAGCCAACACTCAAGAAATTCCCATGAACAAGGCTTTCTGTTCCCTCTCCCCCCCCCTTTTTTTTTTGCACAGATGGGTCTGTTTGTTTTTGATGAAACATTAATAAAAAAATCAACGTATGACTCTTAGTATGTGTCATTAGATAATTATCTTTTTAGCCATAGTAAATAAAAACATTTCTCTCGCGTGAACACAAAGCAGTATTGGCTGGAGTGGAGTTAAACAGAAAACCAGTGATTTGAGGTACGATAATGAAAATTACAGATGATATAATGTTAGACTTTCTTGATGCATTGGAAGGTGGTGAAATTGTTTAACTGCATTGGGAAGGGAATTCCAGGAGAATTAAAACTCTGATTTCTGAAGGATCAAGAATATATCGTTCTTTGAAATCTCTCCCTAACACAAATCATTGTATTTTATTATTAGAGAGGGGATTCCTGAATAGAGACAATGTGTAACCTTGAAAATTGTGAAAAATGTGTACAGGGCACAACATATTTAAGACTGAATATGTTGTTTGACTTTAGGGATGCTATAATTTAGTCTGACTGCTCTAACAAACAAGTTCATTTTGAGTAGAGACGTAACATAACTGAAGATAACTGAAGAGATGCTGTCATAACCTTCATGCAGATGTTTTCCTCTTCTAGACTGGTTTACCACACCACTCCAAGTAGTAGTCCTTATTATAGAAGTATTATTTTGGATGCAATAGTACTTGGGATATTTTAGGTGTTAGTCTTTGTAAATGGCAACTCTGGCAGTGAGGTATTCACCCGGGGCGGCTCCTGGCCAGCAGCCCAGTGGGATCCTTGGGCAAGCTGTGTGTCTGCTGCATGCCCCCATGATGCTCAAAGTGGCTGGCTGCTGGGCCAGCATTTATCTCCACAGTGTGCCTTTGGGGTGGGGGAGAGGTCTCTATCTGCCTGTGCCCGCTAAGATAGCCTGGGCAGTTTTCATTGGCTTGTTTCTGGTCAATAGCAGCCGTGAGGATTGTGCTAGGAGCGGGGGCAGCATGTGGAAACCCCCTCTGCCCAAGGAGTACGCCATACTGAAGCTGGCCCCAGCAACCAGCTGCTTTGAGCATTGTGGGGAAATGTGGCAGGCCCGGAGCCTACCTCAGGGTCTAGTGGGGCCATGGGACTTTAGTGGCCCAGAGGATGATGGTGGGCCAGATTTCCTGAGAAAACTACAATGCATTGGTGATGTTCCAGAAAACACTATCCTAGCCACCAGGATGTAGAGGCTCTCTACACAAACATCCCACATGTAGATGGAATACAAGCTGTCAGGAACAGTATCCCTGATGATTCCACAGCACAACTGGTGACTGAGTTCTGCGACTTTATCCTCAAACACAACTATTTCAGATTTGGTGACAATATATACCTCCAGACCAGTGGCACTGCTATGGGCACCCGCATGGCACCACAATACGCAAACATTTTAATGGCTGACCTGGAACAACGCTTCCTCAGCTCTCGTCCACTTACGCCCCTTCTCTACGTACGCTACATCGATTACATCATCATCATCTGGACCCATGGGAAGGAGACTCTGGAAGAATTTTACCACGATTTCAACAGCTTCCATCCCACCATCAACCTCAGCATGGACCAGTCTACATGGGAGGTCCATTTCCTGGACCCCACGGTACAAATAAGTGACGGTCACATAAACATCACCCTATACTGAAAGCCTAATGACCGCTATGCTTACCTGCGTG
>JANRFK010000875.1:27336607-27347464 GCA_030068395.1 Apalone spinifera | reverse complement strand
GCTCCAACCCCTCAGACAGAGACCTACACCTACAAGATCTTCAACAAGCGTTCTATAAACTACGATGCCCACATGAGGAAGTAAGGAGACAGATTGACAGAGCCAGACGTGTACCCAGAAGCCTCCTTCTACAGGACAAGCCCAAGAAAGAAAGCCACAGAACACCACTGACCATCACCTACAGTCCTCAGCTAAAACCTCTCCAACGCATCATTAGTGATCTACAACCCATCCTGGACAATGATCCCTCGCTTTCACAGGCCTTGGGAGGCAGGCCAGTCCTCGCCCACTGACAACCCGCCAACCTGTACCATATTCTCACCAGCAACTACACACTGCACCATAATAACTCTAACTCAGGAACCAATCCATGCAACAAACCTCGGTGCCAACTCTGCCCGCATATCACAGGACCTAACCAGCAACACCATCACAGGACCTAGCCAGATCAGCCATATCGTCACTGGTTCATTCTCCTGCACATCTACTAACGTAATATATACCATCATGTGTTAACAATGTCCCACTGCTATATACATTGGCCAAACTGGACAGTCTCTACGTAAAAGAATCAGTGGACACAAATCAGATATTAGGAATGGCAACATACAAAAACTTGTAGGGGAACACTTGAATCTCTCTGGACACACAATTGCAGATAAAAAGGTAGCTATCCTGCAGCAAAAAAACTTGAAGACCAGACTTCAAAGAGAAACTGCTGAGCTAAACTTCAAGTTTTTGACAATCAACTCAGGATTAAACAAATACTGTGAATGGCTAGCTAACTACAAAAGCACCTTCTCCTCTCTTGGAATTTACACCTCCAGATCAGCTACTAGAAGTGGGCTTCATTCTCCCTGATTGGATCTACCTTGTCATCTCCAGCCTGATTCTGGCCTGCATATTTATTTATACCTGCCTCTGGAAATTTCCACTACATGCATCTGACGAAGTGGGTCTTTGCCCATGAAAGCTTATGCTCCAACACTTCGGTTAGTCTATAAGGTGCCACAGGACTCTTCGCCGCTTCCAGCAAAGTTATACTCAGGCCATGTCTCCATTTGACGCGTCGGAGATTGATCTTCTGGCATTAGATTTATTAGGTCTAGTAAAGACCTGCTAAATTGAATGTTGAGGGTGGTCCCCTGATTGGTGCCAGTGCTCCTCACAGTTGTGAGGAGTAAGGGAAGCCGATGGGAGCATTTGCTCTCATTGACCTCCTATTGTGAAGACCGTGCTAAGCTCAGCTTAAGGGATGTTGACTGTAGTTACTTTATTTACATAGCTGGAGTCGTGTACCTTAAGCTAACCTTCAGAGTCTAGTATAGACGTGGCCTCAGTGATGCTGCACTCTCCTGTGTGTGTTACTAGGACTTGGATTGGCATACCCCATGGTTCTTTCTTGCTGAAGCAAGCTAAGCTGCTGTGAAGTTGCTTTAGTGAGTTGTAGGAAGCATTGGATGACTGTCGGCTCTTGTTCTCACTTCATATCTGGTGGTTGACTAGGCAAAGTGAAACTGTCACCTGCAATCTAAGCCACACACCAGCCATGCCAGCTAGCCTAGGTTGACACCATCACTGAACTCGAGTGGAAATGTCTTCTATGGGAACAGGAGGGGGATTAGGAGCAACCTCTGGGGGAGCTGAGGCTAATTCTGCATTGATGGCGCACACTGAGGCATTGGCATTTCTGCAGGAAGAAATCTTCTAGCTCATTCAGTCTGTAACCAGTTGCTTGGGAATGATTCCTTTTAGCATGCTGGATCCTCAAGGATCCATACTGTGCTGTAGGGGCAGTCCCATGGCCTCCATGACGCTAGAATTCTGTTTTCAAGTGCTAGTCATCTCTACCAAGCCAGACTCCTGTAGCAGACTTGTTCCTACCCTGTCCGGGTGCAGTGCTCTCATATCTACTGTGACTCTAGCTAGCCTTTTCAAAACTAGGTAGTAGTTTGTTGCGCACCTGGCATACAGAATCTGAAAGTCCTTAAGTTTACAAAGAGAAGCAGACGTTAAGATATAGCTGAAATTGGCCCTGAAGCCATGCTGGTGTAAGAACCATATTTGCTGCTTCTCTCTATCCCTGTTCTTTTGTCTCAGATCCCGGCCGAAAGCCAAATCCTTGTGACTCTGTGGAGATGGCTCTTAACACACCCTTTTCCTCCAGCCTAGGGACTTTGATCCATCTCTCTGCCGTGAGGTTGGGGGAAATGTCTTTCCTCTTTACGGTTGGTCACTTGGTGCGAATATCCTGAAAATGGCATGTCCTTCGTCTTTCTCCGGATCTTCTGTTCACTTGTGTAGACTGCAATCAATTAATGTCCCTGGACTCTAACCAGGTTGCTACAGAAGTCCAGCACCTCATCTTTTCCCTTTACATTTAGTGTGTAGCAGTACACAGAGGGAAACTGAGGCATACATAGTGGGGATGCTAAAAATCTTGTAATACAGTGACTGTGTAACTGCTAAATATCTCTTTTAGAAAGGGAATTCACTACAGCCTGCTGAGAGCTCTGTAGTAGGAGCCCTCAGGCTCAGTCCTCCCAGGCTGCTCCTGCTGTGGCTCTGCATTTTAAAAAACTTGGAGCCGGCAGGCAAGCTGACTCAGTCGTCGCATGGGCCAGGTCCCCACAGCTACCTCCGCTCCCAGGTTACCCCCACTGTGGCTCTGCTCTTGTCCACAGCAGGCTTGGGTGCCCCACAAGCAGCGGCTGCTCCTCTGTCCAGGGGAGCCAATGGCAGCCCCAGCCCTCTCATGGGGGCTGGAAGCCAGCCCCATCATGGGGCTGCGGGCTGCTCCAGCTGGGCTGAAGCAGTTCCCGGCCCAGATCCTGTTTTAGTCAGTTAACCTGTTACACGTTAGGTTCAATCAATGTTTATGGGGGTTTTATATCCCTGGTATGGAGTTAAAATGGTAGTTTTATTTTAGTATATTTTGTTTAGAAACCATATCCCCCGGTTACCCAGAGCTTTGCCCCAGATGACATCAGAAATGATACTCAGAAATCGTGTCTTCATTGTTAAGTATTGCATATTTTTGAAAGGTAGCCAGTTTGGAGACAAACTAGCCAGAAATTGGTCCTGACTTATGTCCTTCTCCACCACACCCCCTATATTAATGTTTTTGTAAGGTGAAGAATAAAGTGTCCTACCTTACTATTTGGTCATTGTTTATATTTGATAAATATCAGAGGTTAAAGGGATATGAAGATATTGTCAAGGCAATTTTTATTGTATTTGTTAAGTGTTAAGATACCCAGGCTCAGGAACTCTAAAACAACAAGATAAATGAGACCCCTTTCCATTATGTAAAAAGGGAACTCTTGTAAATGACAGGATTTAGCCTTGGTATTCTAATTATTCCAGCATCTTTGCTTAGTCCTGCTATGGTAGGAATGAGCACTGACTTCAGGGTAACAGCCAATACTCATCTGTTCTCTCATTTGGAGTAATCTGTGACTCAAGTCAATAATCTCTCGCCTTTATGACCAGTATATATCTACACATAAGTAATTGAGTAACAAGGGAAGATTATTTTAGCAGTATAGCAATTAGGTCTTCAGTAGTCTGTATCTGAGCTGTAGCACTAGGTTAAAAGATTGTAGATCAGTCTTTGATTTAACTAGAACTCTTTTTGTAGTAATTGGAGATTGACTGTAGAATGAGGGAAATCTGTGTGTGTAAGATGTGTGCATCTGGGAAATTAATTGAGGAGAGAAGCCTTGATTGCGACAAGAAGTGGGACTTCTAGCTTTTGAAATAGATGTTCATGTTTTTGGACTCAAGTAGGGATGTGAAAGACTAGTTGACTGTCGGACTAGTCTGTTCCCCTAGATGCTGGTTCCCCGCAGCGTTGCGTGGTGGCCGGGGTCAGCGGTGGAGTCCTCAGCTGACCCCGGGCTCCAACGGATGTTGCCACTTTGAAATGCCACGAGGAGCCTAACGCTGGGCTCTCTGCGACGTTTCAAAGTGACAGTGCTTCATAGAACCCAGAGATAGTGGGGAGTCCTCCAGATGATCGCAGGCTCCAGGCGGCGCTTTCACCTTTGAAGGGTAGCAACAACTCTAGGGCTGTTGCTTCACATCAAAGGTGGGGGTGCCCTATCAACTAATCAAATAGTCAATGCAAAATTGATCAGTCAAGGGATGTTAAATTGCAATTAATTGACTCAAATCAGTTGAGTCTCTGGATTTGTCTTCACTACCAAAAAAAGGTGTGTGTTTACTGCTGGATAACTAGTGTGCATTAATTCTTCTTCTTAAACGCCTTAGTAGAGAGAAGGTGCCTGTAGTTTTTACAAGAAGGAAGCTAGGTGACATGAGCACTGTGCTGTGTGCCTGTCCATCTAATTTCCTGTAGTAAAATGAATCTTTTTTTCCAAGGGAGACATAGCCCTCATTACAGTTAACACCAAATTCCATGTCCTACTTAAGCAGTGACTTCAACTTACATGCAGGTTTGTTTGATGTAGCATTGTGAAAATCATGTTAAAATGACGCCTTCAAATTTATGTAATGATGATGACATATAAGTGTTTATATAGTAACAATTATGGATATTTGACAGGATTTCAGTTACTATAAGAATTGATCAGTTTAATTTCTCAGTGCATCTTAAAAGTTAAGTTTCTTCTTTGTTTCTGGGAGCTGTAGTTGTCTTGCAAGATCCTCATTCATTGATTTCAGTGGAGTGACATCAATTTACACTACAGAAGAAATGGGACATGGTAAAGTAGGCACTTTTGCGTGTTCCTTGTGCTGTTTTTAGTCATAACTCATTTTGGTCTGTATTTCGTGTGCTTGTTTTTTATTCTAGAAGACAATTGATTTTTGCTAAATTTTAAGAAAACTGTATCCCTTTTTGAGTTAATTGGAGGCAAAATCAATTTGAAATTAGTCTCACTTAAAAAAATAAAAGGTATTTTTGGGTGCTTCTCCTACCTTAGTATCTGTGGGTATGGCTACACTTCATTCCTCTTCCGAGGAATGCAAATGCAGACACCCAAAATTGCAAATGAAGCACGGCTTTAAATTTCCCGCGCTTCATTTGCATAATCGCATTATGGTGCTATTGCAGATTAGCACTATTTCGAGGAAAAATGAGGTTATTTCGAGATAAAACCCTTCCTAAAGAGTAAGGTTTATTTTGAAGGAAGGGTTTTATCTCGAAATAACCCCATTTTTTTCTCGAAATAACGCTATTCCGTAATAGCTCCATAACGCGATTATGCAAATGAAGTGTGGGAAATTCAAATCCATGTTTAATTTGCAATTTTGGGTGTCTGCATTTGCATTCCTCTTTCGGAAGAGGAATGAAGTGGGTCAGTTGTGATTGTATTGGGGAAATATTGAAACTTAGGTTATGTCTACACTTAGGCTACATCTACACTGCAGGCTTCTTCCGCAAGAGCTGGTTTGCGCAAGAGTTCTTGCTCAAGAGTGCGTCCACACAGCCATGTGCTTTTGTGCAAGAGTATCCATAGCAGTGTGGACACTCTTGCATAAGAAAGCTCTGGCGGGCCTATTGCCCGTCCACACTGCCTTCTAGTGCAAGAGCGCTTATTCCTCGTGAGGAGAGGAATAACTCTTGCGCAAGAAGCCCTCTGTTCTGATGCTTTACTGTAAATTTACTTGTGCAAGAATGCTCGTGCAGTGTAGACGCTCCACAAGTTTTTGAGCAAGAACAGTTGTTCTTGTGCAAAAAGCCTGCGGTGTAGGCATAGCCTTAGAGTTTTTGCACTGTCTGTTTCATCAGTGCTAGGGAACAGATAAAAGAGAAGTGGTCTGTGTACTCACTAGGAATGTTAAAATGAGTGTAATTTGCTAACAGTGTAACGGCTGCAAATTCAAGCAGTTATATGGTTTCACGTGGGGCGGCACGTAGCTCCCTGGGAGCTGGACCAGGAGCTGCATGTAATAGTTTGGGTCACGGATAAGCCAGAGCTAGTCAACTTTGGAAGCCCTGGGGGCCACAATGATACTCAAAGATTATGCCGACGGCCACAACTTAACTATGGTTGCATATATATATATATGCAAATAGCTTCTTTCACACTGATGGGCACTAATACAAAGATTAAGGCAAGACCACACAACACACAGGCCCCATTTAAGTCAGTTCTGCTATTAATAAAATGCAATATTTACCGGATTTCCACCCATTTGTCAGCACTTTCAGTGAGCCATGACGGTTTAGGAATTTAACTACTAAAACGCATATACACAGAAGAGCGTTATATTGACTACTTTTTTGGTTTGGCTCCCACCCGTGGTCCACATGTTGAGCCCCATGTAAACCCAAACCGCATCGCAGGCTGGAAACAAATGGGCCAGAGGCATGCGGGCCCCACATATCCCTGCGATAAGCGTTTACCTGTTTACACGGCTACACTCTTACATCCCTAGTATTCACTTAGGGTCACAGGCATTAGAGTGCAAGAAGCTGGGTTATTCCGTATAGAAAAGCTACATATACAGAGCACTGAAAACTTAAATCTGTCATTTATGGGTGCAAAGCATGTGGAAAAATTATCAACATTTCAAATCACTTGATACTTCATTGTGATTTGAATGTTTCCTTTTATGTGTGTATGCTAAATGAACGTAAGTCTGTGTATATCCACCTTGTGAAAATACACACTTACTTCAATCATCAAATGTTTGTGGTGTTGTTTCATTTGGAGTCATAATAGCATTATTGAAATTCTTGAAGACACATTCAAAACACACATTAGCACATTGCTTAACTTTATTTAATTTAAATGCAAAATATTTCAATGCGCACCAGTGCATGGAGCCCTGAGCCTCTGACTGGGCAGGGCTGATTAATTACCTGTGAAGCTGTGCTGCCATGCAGCTTAGAGGGAACACTGTGCACTCCTTCTGCATTAAAGTTGTAAAATTTAAGATTGTGAGTCTGTCACTTTACTCTCTTGTGCTTGTAGATGTTATTACTCGATAGTGTTAACCTTAACGCTTATAAATGTGAAGGTATGCAACTAATAGCACCCATTTAATGCAAAAGACTGGGGGCAAGAGGATTAATATGCTTCATGGGCACCAACGTGAAATTTCTTAGGTTCTCTAGGGATTTAAATTTCAGACTTGAAGTTACATCCAACAAAGTCTCACTTAAACAAAACAAAAACCTACCCCCACTGTGTTTTTCTCATAGGGATACAGAACAGGATGTCCTCTACAAGAAGATGTGGTAAACACAGTTTCTTGAGAATACAAACTGTGTGACTTTTGTTTAAAGTAGGATCATGCTAACCAGTGACAGCGGTATAATGTCAACAATCTGGTACAGCAACCAGATCGTGGATGTTCATGGACCAGAGAGCCCTGTGGTCAGCAGTCCAGTGGCAGGAGAGCCTGCAGCTTGGAACCCTGCCAGCCTCGGAGCCTGGCCAGGCTGACGGCAGCAGCACCGAGGCAGCCTCGTCGAGAGGGGACAGTAGGCTAGAGGGCCAGTGGCAGGGATCTCCTCTGATCCGGCAAATTCCCTCATGCAGGACCAGTCAGGTCCTGCGGGTGCCGGACCAGGGAGGTCCAACCTATACAAGCGAGGTCCATTTCTCCTGTTCCTTACCAGATAGCAAATATAAGTCAGCGTACCTCTGTTACCTAGCAGCCTCCTCGTCGGAACACATCTGATAAACTTACCTCTCTGTGTGTGGTGTGTATTCCATCCTTTCAGCAAGCGGTTCAGGTTACTTTGGAACTGTTTACAGATGTCTCCATATCCTATAGCACTGCAAAGTCCCACTTTGGTGAATGAGTTTTTTGAGGCCATCTGTTTGTATACCGGGCAGCCTCTTGTTGTTGCATTAGTAATAGAAGTGGCAGTAATAGTAGGTACGTTAGTAGTTTCAGTCCCCGTCCGTGGCGCTCCTTTTAAATGGGTGTGGTTACTATATCATCCATTTTGCACTCATGATTTAGTATTGCACTGGAGCATTGTTCACAAATTAGACGTGGCAGTTCAATTCTTATTTTGTTTGTGTCTGCTAGGGGAGGAATGCGAAGAGGATCGAATTAAACTGCAGTATCTTTATAGCTACTGGACCAGCTCCTGCAGATACTTCCATTAAATTCAATAGGCTATTTGTAGAAGTAAGGACTAGGATTTGACTCATTGTACAATAATTGCATCCAATGTGATTGGTAGTAAATTGGATTGCCAAAATACTGATCATATTATAAAAACGAGTAGTCCTGTGGCACCTTAGAGACTAACATGAATATATAGTATCATGAACTTTTGTGGGCAAAACCCACTTCATCAGACAATCATAGTAGTGGCCAAAATAGCAGCATTTGAACTTTCCTCTCCCTGCAGGCAAAGAAGAATGGGTTTTCTCTACACGTAGCTGCTTCCTGAGGTTTTCCTTTTTCCCCAGTTTCACCTGTAAGGCTGTGCATTGTAGGAGATGGAAATTGGGTAGTAAATCAGACCAGAAGCTCCTGTTGTCTTGTATCCTATCTGGTAGAGTGACTTAACAGTAGATGTTAGAGTTTGGACTCCAGAGGTTTGCAGCCTGACTTGCAGACTTTTAAAAATTCTTAAGATAAATCCTGTATGCTCTCAGGCACATTAATGTTCCCACTTTTAATCTCCTTGCTTTAAGGATAATGATGGCGTTGCATGAGCTAGCTGTATTGGAATGAATTTTTTTTTGGGGGGGGGTACTATCCACTTGTTTATGTAATCACAAGAGAGGGGTAAACAAAAGCACGTAACAAAATTTGTGTGTACCCTTCTTTATTTTGTCTTTGGCACTATGGCAACTACTTCTCTGCCTGTGTGAAACAGATGATTCCTTTTGTAGACCTTGGACAATGTACCTTAGAGGGAAAGAATTAGATATTTGCCTCCTTTCTTGGTATCCTTATATAAAATAATATTTGACTCTCTTAGCTAGTCCTTTTCATCTGTAGATCTCAAAGCACTTTACAAAAGAGTTCAATGTCATTGTGCCCATGTTGCAGATGGGAAAATTGAGGCATAGAGGATGGAAGTGCTCAATCTAAAATCTTTTGAGCCTTATTTTGAGGGGGGGGGGACTTCATGTTCTCTCCTCCCCCCATATACTGAAAGCTGATTTTCTTTTGTTAAAAGGAGAAGATTCTTGTGCTCGATTTTTTTTTTTTTTCTCTTGCTGCAGTTTGCCGAGCAGCAGAACCAAGCCTGTCAATCAGGGTAAGATGGGAGTAGCCACCTTTATTCATTCTGTCAGTTTTGTTCTGCGCCTAGCATAGGGGTGGATAATAATTTTGGCAGGGGGGCCACTTCGCAAATGTTGGTTGTGGTCACAGGCCAGCTTTGCCCCCGAAGAGGTGGGGCCTCGAACAAAAAGGGACAGTTCCTTTTAGGCCCTGCACGCCCCTGGCGGGGCAATGAGATTTTGTGCGCTACTCAAACCAATCGGAGCCTAGGGGTGGGAGAACGCACTAAGTAATTCGCTGTTCACAATGGCTGGTGGCTCTCTCTAGGTGTTGCGTGCCCCTGTTGGGGGGAGCCAGCCGCTTTGAACAGCAAATGACTTAGCACACTCCCCTATGTCCAGCTCTTGATTGGCCTGGGAGCGGGTTGGGGCGGGGCACAGCAAGATGTCCGTAGGTCGGGTCAAACAGCTTGGCAGGCCAGAGTCAGCCCATGGGCTGTATTTTGCCCATTCCTGGTCTAGCAGCTGTAGGCAGGCTCCACTGGATCTCTTGTGCCAAGCGGCTGCACTTAAAAACAAACAGACCTTACCTTCTAATCTCTGGTAAGGCAATCCTTTGTGCAAAGCGTGTTAGTCATGGGAAGAGATGCACGGGATGTTTTTTCTTCCTTGCACTTTTCAGCTCTTAGCTGGCTAGAGGCACTATTTTGTGCCTACTGCAGTGGCAGAGGAGAAATGCAGGTGAAAAACTGTTTAAAAACCTCTACTCTGCTTACTGTTTTGATTGAGCTCTGTGTCTGATCTTTGGGGAGCAGTCGGCTCCCACTCTCTAACCCAGCAGGGCCCTACTGTGACTGAGGAAAAGCGTCAGTACCTCCATTCTTTTAATTAATCCCAGTGCTCGGTTCATGAACCCCTAGATAGGCTGCCTGAAAAACCAGGAAAGACCTGATGATGTGGAAAAACAAGACAGAGAGCCTTAAAAGCAAACACCTTTTAGATCTTTGTTTGACATTATAAAGAAATGTAATAAAGAAATCAAACGACTCCTGTCACTGTCCCCAACTTTTCATGTTACCTTTTAATAGGTAACTAAGCTGTTGTGCAATATGAGTCTCTCCTTTCTTTTTCAGATTGAATGTAGTCTCTTCTTCACTGTCTTCGTCCTTGTTACAGCAAGAAGAAATGGAAATGCATTTGCCATTTGGCTAGCTGGGAAAAAGTGAATGTCCTTCTCTAGGCAGGCAATGCAGAGGGGAAGAACAGAGAGGTTATTATAAGATAGCTCTAAAAAAAGTGCTATGATGCGCAAACCCCCCCACCCTCTCCGGTTGCTGTTGTGTGACTCAGTACAGATGTATAGACTATTGGATAGAGTTTCACTACACAGGACAGTGTCATTCTCCACAAATGATGGACTTTGTGAAGGATCTGCATCATGTGACCTCCTCCTGGCCTCAAAAAGCTGTTGCACTCCTCTTTCAGATTCTGTTTAGACAACTAACTGCCTTGATCTTTATGGAAGGGAAGGTTATATTTCAGAAGGCCACAGTGTTAGGAGGTAGGCGAGGGCTGAAATTGTGTTTGGAAGGATTTGGCAGCTGAAAAGCCGTAGTGTCTTCAGAGATTTTTTTTATTGGTCTTTATTTTGCTGAGAGCCTTTTGAGGGTGGGTTTTTTTGGGGGGGGGG
>JANRFK010000875.1:27256100-27336507 GCA_030068395.1 Apalone spinifera | reverse complement strand
TGGTGTGTTGTAGTTCTTATGGTATCCTGCCCGTGACGTTTTTTTCCTCCATATAGGATAGTTGCCATGTACTCCACATAGGCTTCCATAAAGGGCAGCGAGACAGTAAAACCTAGCACAGGGAATACAATAGCTCACTTTTCCAGGCCTGCATTCAGCAAGGTATGGCAGCATCTCCCTGCCTTCAAAGATGGGAGCCTGCCCATTGAAATATGAGGAACTATTTGTGTGCTTAAAAGATAGTTAGGAACTTCAGATCCAGGCTTTCATAGAGAGTGTGTTATGCCAGGTCACCAAAGACCAGGCTGAAATCCACTTGCTTATGGGCACATTTCAGTTTTTATAAAGTTCACTGTTAAATATTTATCGTAATGGTTTGGGTTCTTGCTTTCTGAGACCTGTGTGTGTTTGTGTCTGCCTCTTATGGATCTATGGGGTGAAGCATCAACTGGAGTTCATTTTTTTTCATGTGTTTGTCAGACCCTTCAGGCATGGAATAGCACCTGCCTATTTACTTAGGGTTTTGTTTGAGAGGATATTGTGGGCACATTCAGTTTAAATTTGGTTTTTGTTTTTGGAACTCGTTAATTTTTTAAATTGAATTATTTAAAATGTATGATGCTTAGTGACAGCGGTGATAGCCAAGTTGTGTTATATGTGATAAAATTAGGTGCTATTGTCCACTGAAAATAGGTTTGAATTATTAATTGGAAGGCTGATTCCTGGTCCTATTTGAAGTCCTGTGTTAAACAAACCCCTTGACTTCAAAGTAGCCAGTGTTGGTTCCTTTGTGTATTTATGAAAATTTTTGCCACTTGATGCAAGGATTCGAAAGATAGTAAAAGCAAAGGGGCAGTGGGATTCTTCCCACACAGATTTGCTTTTCAGAATTTCTCCTATAGATCCTGGCTGCTGCCCTCTTCTTCGTACATTTATCCTATAAAATGAATCACTGTTAAAACATGATCTGTTTTAGCCCATCATACCTAGGATAGTCTGAATGCTTTCAAAGCTAGTTAGTTATAGCAAAAAACACACAGCTCCAGTACTTGCCAAAAATAGTCACCTGAATATGAAACAGAGGAGAAGATGAAATTGAGCTGCTGTTTGAGTATATCCTGCCTCGCTGTCTCCCCACAGTCTTTGCTTGCATGCCCTTAGATCTGGGGCAGGGCCTCTTGAAAGCAGCCTTTCAGACTCCTGAAGCTACATTGTGTAAACATCTTCAACAATAATTTATCCTCCAGAAAGCAGACCAACTAATGCTTCCATCCTAGTTAGGATTGTTAGATGTTTGTATAAACACTACAATTTCTGTCCCTCACATCATGTGGCATCACAAAAAATCTCAATATAATTTTATTAGAAACATTTTAAACATCATTTTACTCCTTTAATATTGATAGCTAATTTTCCTTACATTCTGTAACCATCAAGCTAAATACCAAAAACTTGCTCTTGTTGCTGTGTGGTTTCTGTATATGTGGAAGAAATGCTGTTTCAAAACTTAAATTTCTTCCTCAGTCATAACCACTACTTGCCTCTCTCTTTAAAACTGATATTGAAAAAACAAAAAATCTCTACCAAAAAAGGAAAGGAGGGATCCTGATTTCATGTAAACCAAAATGGATAGAGGACAGATAAAATGTTTTTAGTCGAGAAAATTCAGAGCAGCTACAAAATTGCTTTATGTTCCTCTAGAAGGGTTTATATGGTTAGGTTATTTGTAATCATTTGCTATAGAAGCAGCATTTTATTAAATACAGGATCATTTGTGTTTGGATTCTATCTCCCACCCCCTCTTTTTACATAGCTGTGGAAGCTTCTCATTGTGTTTGTCTTTTAAAATTCCAGCCTAAGCAAGGTAAAGGGGCATGTCACTTTCAGATTTACCTCTTTCTTCAGCCGACACAGAGGTTGTTTACTACTTTCTACTCTGAATAACATGCCAATCATCTGGAACCTCCCTTCATGCCACCCAATTGGTTCTTTTTGAAATTCCACCTTTAGGCTTGGTCTTGCTACATGACTGGTTTATGGGCTTGTCAGTCAAATGGGCATCCCACCAAGATGCAGTAGTAGTATTAGGAGACCAGTTGTTAACCAGGCAGCAGCAGAAGTAATCCTTTCCTGTAAACAACAGGATGGGACTATCCTTTTAAATAAATAAATATGTAAGTGGAGGGTGGGGGAGAGGGAATGTACATTCAATTAAACTAAGAATTCTGTGCCAGCATTTCATTTTAAGAGGACTAAACAGTGGAAATCCTTTCAGGAGGACGGTGTGTTTAATTATGTTTTTGTTACACTGCAAGTTTTCTAAATCTGATTTGCACTCATTAATACAGGATCCGTCTTAATCTTGCTCTTTAAGAAAGCACACCAGGATGACTACAGTTTTCCTTAGACGGAGAACTGGGTGGAGGATGAGGAGGGTCTTTTTTTTGTTGTCCTTTGTGTGGTTCTGCTAGTCCTCCACCTAATGTACACAATTTGTATATGATATCCTCTGTTCATCTCAAGTTCTGCTAATAAGAGTACTTGAAAAGGATGGTACTGATTTGATATTAATAAAGGAGCTAGAACAGGCATGGTTGCTGAAATGTGCATAATGCTTTTTTCTTTTTGTAGGAGGGGGAAGTGTTATTGTTTTCTTCTCTTCGGAGATGAAGCCTTTTGTTTTTCTCCGGTAAAGTTGTAGGTCTGAGATTGGGGAGCACCGGGAGAAAATAGGGCAGCTTTGTGTTAAAATAAGTGTTTTTCTATCTTTTGCTGTGACCCGAATCAGGTTTCCCATTTCCAGTAGCACAATGTGCTTGTATTCAGTATGATAGAGGAGTAGTGGACATGAATTATTTGTGACAAGGCTGCCTGGAACATGCGGACTGGAGTTTTACATGGAATGGAGTCCTTGCAGTATTGGAGGCTTCTGTGTTTGCAGCAAGGCTCAAAGTAGGAAGCAAAGCTGACATGATATGGTGCATTGCACAGATAAGATTTTTTTTTTTTAGATGGGCTTTTGAACTGTGCTTGATCCCAATTCTGTGCATGGATATATTTATCTTGCATGCTGGGTTGGTTAATTTACAACTATGCTTCCTTTTAGGACAGGGTGAGGAGTCACTGATCAGTTGGCCAGTTTTGTAATTAAAGCCAGTGATTTGAATGTTTGGTGATTAATTCTGTAGGGCATGGCTGTGTAATCCACCGGTATTTTTCTAATGGCCTGTCCAGCCACGGTACATATCTAATTTTGATTTAATGACTGGATGAGACTAGTGTACCAAGACAATTTGCAGCGCTGACTTGCTGGTGCAGTGATTTAAAAGCAATAATTGTGGGTCCCTTCGCTTCTGAGCAAACCACTGACAAAGGTAGATGACTGTAGCTCTTCAAATGTCTTCCCAATAAATTCAAACAGCTATGGAGTAGGAGTAAGGCAAAATGTTTAACTATGAAACTCAAAGTCCAATGGGGTTATTGTGTGCCAAGAGCTTTGGGAATGAAAATTTCCTAGAAAATGAACAAAATTGAGTTGTGAAACTTTTTATCTTTTGACTCTTGCTGCTATTTTACATTATTTGAAATGAAAATAAGTCAAAATCATAGAGTATTAGAACTGGAGGGGACTTTGAGAGGTCAAGTCCAGTTCCCTGGCCTCGTGGCAGGACCAAGTACCATCTAGATTGGGGTGGAGAACATTTTTTAGGTTGGGGGCCACTGACCCACAGAAAAATCAGTTGGGGACTGGACACAAGTGAGAAGCAAAACAAAAACACCTCACTGAAGTGGCCCCCACTGGGAAGGAGAAAGACACTCCTCACATTTCCCTCACACGCCAGAGCCTGGGGGTTCTGGGCCTGCGATGGGACAGCGATGGGGCTGGAGCGCCAGTGTGAGCTCCCCAAAGATGAGGGGAGGTCCTGAGTCTTGGGGGCTGGATCCAGGCAAACTGGGGGCCACATCTGGCTCCCGGACCTGAGATTTCCCCACCCCTGATGTAGATAATTCCTGATTGATGTCTATCTAACCTGCTCTTAAATAGCTCCAGTGTTGGAAAATCCACCATCTCCGGAGGCAGTTTATTCCAGTGATAAGAAGTTTTTCCTAATGTCCAAACTAAACATCTTTGCTTCAGTTGAAGTCCATTGCTTCTTGTCCTTATCCTTTTTATGATGTTTCAGGACACCTACCTTTCAGTAAGTTGACTTAGTTTACCCCCACTCTATTTCAATGTGTTACATAAATAAAGTAAGGCTTTGTCACCAGTATGTTAGGTTTTTCAAAATATATTAACTGAAGCAAAGTATATTAACTGAAGCAAAGTTTTGTGCCAAAATGATAGGGCACGTTTTTGGCTAAAGGAAAAAAGCACTGAAAGAGTTACTTGAAATCCCTTGTATACATGTAAATAAGTCTGTCCTTTTTCAATGTGGAAAGGCAGAAGAAGTGATTCCTGATGAGATCTAGCTACTCACATAGGGATCTATCTACATTTCAGCCATGAACATGTGCTTGGTCTTTTGATGGGCAAGTGGAAATAAAATGTCACTTAGTGTCTGTACCCCAGTATTAGCTTTTCCAAGCTCATTTGTCCACTCATTGCATCTTCTGGTTTTTTTTTTTTTTGAATAATATCTCATGTGAAAGTCTCAGCTGTGTTAGTCTTTAACTGAAAAAAAAAATTAAAAACCCAAATAGTTTTGCAGCACCTTAGAGTCTAACAAAAAAATGTAGATGGTCTCATTTAGCTTTCGTGGGCACAACCCAGTTCTTCAGATGAATGGAGTACGGGCTCCAGGGCAAATTATTCTGGTTGGAAAGTGTGACAAGAGAAGATTCCCCCCCTCTTCCCCCCCCAAACACACACACATACAAAGTTTGTTTTTTCTGGGATTGGTCCTGCCTTGGGCAGGGGGCTGGACTTGATGACTTCCTGAGGTCTCTTCCAGCTCTATGGTTCTATTTACTTAGCTAATTTTCTGAATTGAATTGCAAAAGGATATCTTGAATAGTGAAGGCTGCCAGTTTACTAGTGACTGTGAAATACTTCCTGTCTTAGAAGTGAATGAACTGGCTTAATTCTGAGCCGCGAAAAGACGTTTCTGAATATGTGAAGTAACAAGAAGCAAAACAGACAATACTTGATAAAGAAGAGGCTAATGAAAGAAGTTGTGGTTTACACCTTGGAATGATGATCATCTGGTAATATATTTTGAAAAGCATTTGATAACGTGGAAAAAATGTTCATGGTCCAGTGTTGCTGCACCAAAAGGTTCTGGATCTCAGAGGTTCAACCTGTAATACTAATATCTACCAGTTTAGTATATATTATTGTGTAATTGATTTTTTTCATTATTCATGCTTGGTTTTTACTTTTTTCCACGTTTTGCTTAGCTTGGGAAAATTAAGACTGTCTTGCCTTTTTATAGTGATTTTTCACCTCCTGCTACTTGTATGCTAGCATGCTTCTTTTTGTCTTCACAAAATACCATCGGAATGTTTTCATTAAAAAATATTTTTTTTTCAGTAAATAAAAATGTATTTGAAAACTTGCTCAATTTAACAAACTAAATTAAACTCAACAAAATTTGGTAGTCTGTATAACAGTGTTTTCAAAATTGGTATGAAATTTTATCTAAACATTATTTCCCTGCCAAATTTCATAGTCTGTTCTGAAGTGTCTGGAATTTCTCTTCAGCCATTTCCTACAGTCCACTGAAGGCGTATTCTGGAAACTTGTTCCTTTTTCTGTGGTGCTGTGTAGCATCCTTTGGCCCTGTTTGCAAACAAGATTCCAGACTCTTGCTAGTAGATAACAGATTGGGATTTTGGAAACATGCATTAGAGTTTAGATTAGGTTAACTGGCCACTTTCATTTAGGACATGTAAATATTCCCGTTTTCTATAGAGAGACTCTTAGGAAGGATCCAAAATTTTGCCTGCATTTTACCTTACATTGTTGGTGTTTTTTACATGTGCTCACTGTTTCACCACACCCTTAAAGGAAAAACTACCAAATAGCTCCAAACTAGGTATCAAATCTTAGTAGATGAGCTGAGCCAACCTAAAGAAAACAGTCAGGCTTCTTAGGCACTGGATTCTCTTGAGTCCCTTTCTAGCTTTCGAGCACAATGGAGGCTGGGGGGGAGCAGTAAGCTAATGTGTCTTGTGCATTTGCATTCCTTAGTCTAGCTAGCAGGCCTAGATTCCTGGATGTGCTGCTCAGATCATTAAGATTTCCAGTCAACATTTGTATTTAAGGTGTAGATGTGTTTATAGCTATTAATTAAACTAAAGAAGATCAGATCTCAACTTGCTGCAATGTCCTTCTGAATTTATTTGATATGCACTGACTGGCAACAAGAAAAACAAGTCTTAGCTCAGGACAATAGATCTTTGTAGTTCAGAGTCCTTCATAACAAACAGGCCAAGTATCCGGGTGGCTTGGTGGTATCTGGTTGATAGGTAGCATTCAGTGCAGGGAATAAAGCACAGGTAAAATCTGGCTATGACTTTAGGACTGAGGATTTTTCACACGTTTCTACTAGAATCTGTATTGTAGCTCTGATTTTTGTCATTTTTATCATTTGAAAAATGCCTTGGTGTGATTTTGTTTAACTACTTCCTTCAACCAGCTACTACAGTAGTTAGGCCAATTAGTTAAGCTGGTGGAAATGGAGATTTTCCTTCCAATAAAAACAATAGTTTCAGATTTGTTTTCTGTTGCTTACATTTTGAATGCACATGCGTGCACACAGTTTTATATTTAAAAAAACCCCAACCTGCTCCCAAAATCGATTCCCAATCCCTGACTACACGTGTTAGAATATGCTTTAGAACACATGGTAATGATATATAACACATTGCTAATGAAAAAAAGTTCTCAGAAATCATTAAACTTAAACAGCTGTGTTAAAATATAGGCACAGTTGGCACAAATAACCAACAGCTATTTTTCTGAACCCAGCTTCTATGCCTAGTGCAGCATTTATCTAAATGACTGCAGATCTTCATTTTGTGTGTGTTTGTCTCCCCCCCTCTCGCCCCGCCGCCCCCTCCTCCCCCTTCCCAAGGCTTGCTGCTTCTAAACATATTTTTACAGGAATGTGTTGTTGTGAATCTGAGGCAAATGGATTTTTTGTGTCTAGACTTCGAAGATCAGTGTTGACAATAAAGAAGGGAAAAAATCAGATGAATTAAGAAAGCAGTGTGATAAATGCCTATGACAATAGGTTAGTTGAAAATACAAAGAACACAACTGAATTCTTCTGTTATGGTTCACTCTCCTGTTTTTCAGACAGTTCAAGGTTTTTTTATGGGGCTTACTGCTATGCTCTTATCAAGAAATTTTATGAATATGGAACAAAAATGTTGGCTAGAGGGTAATTTTTTGCAATTGGAACAGAGTACATGTTGAATGAATTATGAAGGTGAAAGTCTAATAGCATTTAATTTATAGAAAACATTTATCGTTCCATGAAATACTGTAGGGATTTGTTTTGTTTAGTAGTCTGTTGATTAAAACAGACACCAAAAGCAGCAGTACTATTTGGCATTAAATTATTTATGCAGACCAAAACAGTTTTCAATGAGTATCGCAGATTTTCATTAAAACCAGTCAGGATAGAAATCCATTGCACCACTTTTTTTTTCCCTTGAAACACACACAATGGAAAGATCGGATCAAGTGTGTGCATCCCTTTACAGTAAAATCTCTTGCCTCAGTATGTACAGTGTACAATTGTATGTCTTGTCTTCAATTCAGCATGTTTTCCTATTTTTGTAACAGAAACATTTTATTCTTTGGTTGTTTTCGTAGCACATGCGCACAGGTTTAAGAACTTTTATTATGATAAAAATGGCATATTACGCAATGTTCATGGGCATTAACTTTATAGCTTGCTCAGAGAAATGCTAAACAATGGTACATACATGTAGGTATATATTGGTGCACTGACAGTGAAGTGCAAAGAGTGGGTTACAACTGACCCTGCTAAGACTTAGGCTACACTTGAAAATTATTGGCATAGCTTCATTGGTCAAAAAAATTACACCCCTCTGTGTAGCTATGCCAACCTAATCCCTTTTGTAGACACAGCTCCGTTGATGGAGGAATGCTTTTGTCAACATAGCTACCTTTGTTTAAGTAGGTAGTGTTCCTAGACTGATGTAAAACCCCCGTTCTATCGGGGTTAGACTGTATCTACACTCCTGATTTATTTGCGCACAGCTATGACAACGCAGTTATGTCGTTGTAGTGTAGACGGACAGCTGCCCTTCATAGTGGTTCCATGAGGTTTGTGTAGGTTTCTGAAATGTCCATGTAAAGAGCCAATGGGTGAAGAAATACAATCATTTTATCTGTACTTGTAGTTATGTCCAAGTAGTGCCACAACATGCTAAGATTTGTGCAGATCCACAGTAGGGATGTGGTAGTGTAGATGTTGAAACAGTTTAAGCGATAAGCTTAGGCTCATCAGTTAAACTTCACGGTCACACACAAGCTTACCCCACCCCCCTTCTCACTGCCTCTGCCTCTGCTTAAAAGCAGGCTCCTAGTGAGCACAGGCTCCCTGGGAGTCGCCTGTGCCTGGCGCTGCTGCCTCTGATACAGAGTCAGCAGCACAGGGCAGGCGGGAGTGCATACTGTTAACATTTAACAACAACAAAAAAGCAAGCACCTTAACATCCCTAGTCCACAGGGGTGTCACATCACCTGTCCCCAAAAGCTTGCAATCTAATAGGGTAAGCAACATAACAAGAAGGGTGAGGCTACAATAAATAACAGCAGCTTTAGAGTTTGGGGCGGGGTTGGTTCCATATGTAAGGGATCATTTCTGTTATCTTAGATGAGTGGCTTTTGATAAGTAAAGCCTTTTACTCGTACTCTTCTAAACAAATTACATCTCAAATTGATAGTCATGTTTTAAAATTCCAAATATTGAGCTTCTTTTTAGAATGATAATTGTGCACGATTAATGGAACATAACGTGTGGAGAATTTTAAAGAAGAGATTTCTGTTAATATCTGGTGCCCTGCGTGCGTTCGGTCCCTCAAAATCCCCTGAAGAATGTGCCAAGATAGTATGTCTCCTTCTGATATCCGGTAGGTGGTAAGAAGGTCAGTGCTGTTTGTGTTGGTGAAGCAGTGAGCCTGTGTGTGTATGGATATGAAGGGGAGGAGGAGACATCATGTGACTTCACTCCAGACTCATAAACAACTGTCATGTGGTCTCTCAGACCTTCAGTGTTCCAGTGCACAGGAGTATGAAAGCAGCAACATTATTTATCCCTTTGGAACTTCTGTCAGTTGCCATCAGCTGATGTTGATATTAGCTTTTAGGACTGAAGTGACTACAACAATGCATCACTTATATATTTCCAGATAGAAATTTTTTTCATTTGGTTGAGACTTAAACTGGGGAGAACGACTCAGGCCTGGGGGGTCGGATACGGCCCCTGGCCTGCTTGGATCCAGTTCCCAAGGCTCAGCATTGGGGAGCCTGTGCTTGTGCTCCAGCCCCCCTGCCACCCACCTGCAGGGCTGGAGCACACAAAATCCACTAGCCTGGGCTTCCCTAGTCTCTGGTGTGTAAGGGGAATGTAGAGAGTGCCTTTCTCCTTCTCAGTCAGGGGCTTCTCACTTGTGTGCAGCCCTCAACTTATTTTTTTCTGTGGGTCACTGGCCCCTGACCCAAAAAAGGTTCACCACCCCTGCCTTAAACACATCCTGTATGTGGTTCATACTATAAAAAAGGGGAGGGCAGGGAATGCACCATAAAGCTATTCGGCCTGGAATAGACAAGGGTTGTTAATTCTATACATAAGTTTGCGTAAGCAGACAAGAGCTGACTAGAATGCATCTGATTTTCAGTTCAGGAGGAAGCAGATTAATAAGCATGTCAGGAGTGTTAGTCCTGTGTGTCATATGAGAGAATTTTTTGATGCACATAGACCAGTGTACATGCTCTGGATTTCAAAAGATTCATTCTGTATATTTTGCATACTTACGAATAATAGGCATTTTAAGAAAAGTGACTTTGATAGGAAGTGTTTGTTGTTCAGTTTCTCTCACTATAACAAGTGAAGTCTAGCACAATGGCTGTTGGGTTGCTTGCTATAACATTCTGTTAACCTTGAATTTTGAATGATTAGATTTCAAAAGCATTTTTTGTTTCAAGTTTAATCACTACTAGATTTCTCTTGGGTTGAGCCTGTTGATTTACTTTTATGTGCATGTTGTAATCTTGAATGTCCTCTGAGAGAGCCCATATTCTGTATTTTTTCAGTAAGGGCAGACCTTGGGTCATGAGATCATACTTTCCTCCTAAATAATTTTCACTATGGGTGTGTCTAGACTACAGGTTTTTGTCGACAAAAGTGGATTTTTGTCGACAAAACTATACCTGCATCTACACTGCTGCTGAGTTCTGTCGACATGATGTCGACAGAACTCAGCAGTTTTGTCGATGGCTGTAAACCTCATTCTACGAAGAATAATGCCTTTTGTCAACAGAGTTCTGTTATTGCATCTACGCTGTCCTTTGCGTCTACACTGTCCTGTCGACAAAGCGGCTTGCTTTGTCGACAGAACTGGATGTAGTCTAGACGCTGTTTGTAGACAGAAGCTTTGTCAACAAAACTTCTGATGACAAAAGCCTGTAGTCGAGACGTACCCTTATAGACTTTGTCTTCGACACTCTTCAGCCATTGGAATCTGTTTTGTAGTTTTTGGAAGCTGGTACTAAATGTCGGTAGCACTGTTTTATCAATTTAACACAACCTAAAAAAGTAAAGAAGCCAGATGAGAGCTTCTGTAAATTCGGCATTCATGTTGTTTATCCAGACTGCTATTAATAATATTTTAATAATGCTCTGATATATATAGATATATATGAGATGAATGAATCATGCATATTTCTGAGTATTTCACAGAAACAGAATAAAATCATTTCCTGTCCCCAGTAGCTTTCAGTGGTTCCCAAACTGTGGTGTCCCCCTTCCTAGTGGGGCATGAAGGAACATTTGGGAGGGGTGCACAGGGCCTAGGCCAGCCCCACAGGGGGCAGGAAGTAGAGGACCTGGCTCATTACTCCAGTGTTATTCAGCTTCCAGCCCTGATGCTGACTGCAGGGATCGGGGGACAGACACAGATGCCTTTATGGCTGCAGGGGGGACATGACAGAAGAAGTTTGGGAACCACTGAGCCAAAGGAATGCATGGGGTAGGGGAAAGGGAGGAAATAGCGAACATTTGGATTGAGATTGCAGGACTCATTGTAAAGATGGAATATCCATGTAAGTGTCTGGATTTTCTTTTGCGCCATGGTTTATGGGGAATAATTTAGAAGATGTTTGATTTGAGTGTTCATGGGAGTGGGGGCTAACCCGGCCAATAGGGGACCTTGGGAGAAGGCTGGTGATGCTTGTGGGAGTCAGGAATTGTGGGAAGTGGTAGAACTGGCAGAGAGTAGTGTATGAAAAGGAGAGTGCTGGAATTGAGGGTGAATTAGAATTTGATAATGGGTGGAATGAGGAACCAGTGCATGGTCTGCAGAGAGGGAGGAGGCGATATTTGAACCTTAGTGTGTTAGCTGGTATTTTGAATTACTGCATTTAAAAGAGAGTCGTGAATTGTCACTGCCAGGTTTTTCTTGCGTTGACCCTTTTGAATTTGTTAGCACTTGAGGCTCTTGGTGCAATCGATTTTTAAAATGTTTTCTCTGTCTCAGAGATACTTTAATACTAAACAGCACAGTGACCTGCTTGTCCTGTAAGCACCCGTTTATAAACCAGCGATGGGCAATCTAGGCTAATGAGTAGGCCACATGAGTGCCCCTTCTTCATCTCAGTGGGCTTGCAAGATTGTTGTAAACAAGATGTTCTCCCGCGATAGGGTAGTTTTGGTAACTGCGCAGTCAGCACACACCTCGTTTCATGTGTCCTTGCTTTTAGCGTATGTCACTTTTTTTTAATATTGAAGGAAAAAAAAACTATGCAGACGAAAGCCAGCAGGATCTGGCAACTTTATGTATGGGCAACGGTCAACAAAATGTTTTGTGGGCCACACATAGAAACCCAAGAGACTGTACATGACCCTCAGGTGACAAGTTACCCACAACAGTTGTCCCTGGGAGAAAGGGAGGATTTTAAGAAGACCTTCTACTGAGTCTATAGAGATGTAGGTTCGGTTCCCAGTTCTGCCATAGCTCTGCTATGTGACATTGGGCAAGTCACTTTACACACCATTGGGGAAGCAGTGATGCTATATCCCTATCGGGGATGCTGAAGATAAATTCACTGATGTTTGTGTGTGACCCGGGTATTGTGATAAGTTGCCAAAGAAAAGCCTGCAAATGAATAAACAGTATGACTGTCTAGTGGGAGTAATATGTACTTTGGACGATGGAGAAGGGAGCGGGGCGGGATATGAAAGCCAGCAAGACGGAATGGAAATGCTATGGTGACCCAAACTGACTAAATCTTCCCCACCCAAAGAGAAATGACCACAAACCACTTGCACACGCTGGCAGATATACAAGTAGCAAAAAGACAGATGGAAACACTCTCCTGGTATTAAGAAGATGTTAGCATTATTCTTTTTTTAAAAATAATTATTAATCTGTGACTGAGTTCTAAATATTCAACTAAATTTTGAAGCATTGATATTTGCTTGGTTAATAGTCTGTGGAGCAGTGATAGAGGCTAGGAAACAGCCATATTTACATTCCTGTACAGTATTTAGAAAATAGCAAAAGGTTCATCTACCAAATTACTTAAGAGGGAAAGTAAGAGAGAGAGGGAGAAATTTTAATGGTCTCTTGCATTTTAGGATACATTTCTGAGGTTTGGATGAAAGATAAGATTACCGTATGCACTTGGTTATCACAAAAAGCCTAAAGTTCTCCAGTGTATTGTATTGAATTTTCTTTTCGTTGATGCATTTTGTATTTCTCCTTTTACGCTAACTCTTATGTTAAATTAATCCAGTTCCAGCTTGCATATGTTCATCATGATTTATTACAATAAGGTCATTGGTTCAGGGCCTGCTATATCTGGTTAGACAAACCTCATCACTCCCTTCAGTCGTGAAGATGTCTTTTCTGCATCAAAGGCAGCATCTGTTGAAATGTTTCAAAATTGGAATATTCTTTCTTGCCATGGGGCTTTAGCAGAAAATTGTGTTTTTGTGTTTTTTTGTTGTTTTTTGTTTTTAATCACAGTTGCCTTCCTGAGATTGGATCCGGCTGATTTTAAGTTTTAGAGGACTGCTTTTTAAAAATGTTTTTCAAGTCTTAATGAGTCAGTTCGTTTGCGGTTGCTTGTAAGAATCACTAACTCTCAGAAGTACATCCCTATCCCAAACCAGCCTAGTTTTTAAACTCATTTTTTAAAAATCTGGCTTTTACTTTGTTCTCTCTTTTGTCATGGATGTTCTTCCAGGTGGGTAAGTTAAGCATACAGACCTTCAGGTCCCCTGCGTAGTATTCAGTAATACGATACAGGAGGCTGTAATTTGATTATTAAGGAGGAGCACAATAACATTGTTTATAACAAATGTATTTTGGGGAAGCAGGAATGTCAGGTAATGGTAATGGGGATTGGATATCAATACAATCCAGCTCTTCTATTCTCAGCTCTTTTGCCGATTTGGGTAGCCTTGGATAACTGATCCTCTTTCTTGTTGCATTTATTACCCCTGTTTCAAAATGGGCATAAAAAATCCCTCTTGTTTAGATTTAATGCTTCACAAAGCATTTCGAGAACTGCTGATTAAAAGGCACTGCATAAATGCAAAGTGTATGTTTTCCCATCATTAAGCCTTTATGAGGCTTAATTTGGACGAGTCGGGGCCAAGAGGCTGATACAAGCAAGAGCGTGTTCTTAAAAATGAAAAGAAAGGAACAGAAGTTTGGAAGGAGGAAACATGGGGGTTTAAAAGATTTTTTTTAAAAGAGTTCACAGTGAAACTCAATGGATTAAAAGTTTCTCTTTTGCAGGGGGGAGATTGGAGTGGGTGGACGGGGGGGGCGGAGAAGAAGGGTAAGTCAGTTTCTCAGTTCTGAGATCCTTTTGGAACAATTAATCTTTGTACAGTGATGTGGCAGCAATGTAGCCTACTTCTTTTGGGATCAACTCATAAAAGCAGGGTTTTTCATCTTTTGGGGTGTGTGTTTGGTGGTTGTTTAACAAACCCATTTTTCTATGCTGTGTTTTTTTTAAAAAGGATCAAACTAATCTGGGAGATACTTGAGCTGTATGTGTATTGAAGATAGCAGCTATTACTCTTCCCCCCCTGAAATGTCATCTCTAATTTATAAAAACAAACTGCTTAAAAAGAAAGCCCTTGAACTTTGCACAGAAATCTGTTGCTATGTAATTTGCAATTTAAATGATACTTTGCTATATTTGACTACAGGCAAAATCAGCTATCTTATTCCCATCCAATTTAATGCTTTTAGCTCTGGGTGTATGGTATCATTCCCAGGAGGGGATGATTTTGGATTGACTTTTTCTGATTTTGTTGTTGTTGTTGTGTTTTGAGACTCTGCTACCAAAGTGGCTCTGCATTTCCCTTTGTTAATCTTCTACCAGAGTTCAGCTCTGGTTTACATTCACATTTGTATTGAGGCAGAGGTGTGATTTTTTTTTTTTTTAAACCGATTTGGCCAGCCAAGGAATTCATATTGTTATAGCAAGTTGTTTTTTCAACTGATTCCACTTAGTCATGTGACCTGTGTGGTGTGAGGACACAAGACATCTATCGGTTTAGGAATTCAATGCTTGATTTGTTACATGAAGCAGCACCTTACCTTTATTAAGAACCTTGGAAGGGAGAAAAAGGAATTTCATGGTGAAAATAGACATAGCTTTCCACAGAGGAGGAGGAGCAAAGAAGAGCTATGGTGATCAGTGAGAACACAATCCACTGAGTACATGCTAAAACTCATAGAAGACCAAGATGAGATGCTGAAGTGTTTTATCAGGCTGCAGAGCAAACACAGCCAATGGGCCTCCCTGTCAACACATGCAGAATTCTTTTCACAGCAACGGTGTCTTCACACCCACATATCATCTTCCATGGCCGCACATGCAAAATTCTTCATCCAGCAAGCCTCCCTCTATGCCCACAGACTTGTTTTCCCAGCACACTCCAGTCCGTGTGAACACAGCTGAGAGTTTGAAAGCTGGATGTTAACCCTATTGTGAGGTTTTCCAGTAACCCTTACTATCCCTTACCACCAAGCATCCTCTTGGAAAGACATCAATAAAGACCAATCTGACGTGTTTAGTGTGACACAAACCAACCATTCCCCCGTGGAAGCCTGTAATATCCCTTGGTGTCATGGGAATGTCTTGCTTAGGATGACCAGTGGGTTGAGGCAGTGAAGCAACTGCAGTGCAAAGAAATGTCAGGTGCCCCTCATTGACATAGTGGTTCCTCAGAGCTCCCTGATGTTGATGGCTGCCCTATGGGCTTGTCTGGCAATACAAGTGTCTGGCTGCTCAAACTGTGCATCCAGGCACCGTGTCTCGTTGTTCTGCCCATAGCCAAGTGCTTCACCCTTACTCTCATGCAAATTATGTAAGTAACAGCATGCGGCCACCACCTTCGGGATATGATCTTCCAAAAAATCCAGCCTGCCATTGACACGCCTCCATCTCCTTTTCAGACTGCCAATGGCACATTCAGTAGCCTTGCGGCATGGGCTTAGCCTGTTGTTGAACCACTTCTTACTGCTGAGCAAGTGCTCTGTGTAAGGCTTCATGAGCTGTCGGGTAAAGTGTAAGCCGGATCGCTTCAAGCATTTCGATATCCCCCACTGTAATTTTCTGGTCTGGAAAGAAAGTCCTGGCATGTGTGCTTCGTACACCTTTCCGGACCACCCCACATTTGACTGTGACACTTCCACGGTGATCCACAAATGCCTGAAACACCATTGAGAAGTACCCCTTACGACTGATGTATTCGGTGGCACAGTGGGGTGATGCTATAATGGGAATGTGTGCCATCAATTGCCCCGCCATGGTTTGGAAAGCCCACGTCAGCAAAGCCAGCCACTGCGCCATCCACGTTTCCCAGAGTCCTAGCCCTTTCGCACTCAAGACTGGTGTGCAACTAAATGGTAGCTATTGGGAGTCGCCCGCTTCCACAAAGCAATGGCCACGTGCTTCTCTACCGAGAGAGCACATCTCAGGGGCCAGCTCAGCGGACAGCTCCAGGAAGGTTGCTGTGCCCACTGGTCTTCATCCGACACTTGCGTGACAATGCGATCCCACCACTCAATGCTGATTTCCCTAGCTGAAAAGCAATGCTCTACTCTGCGCAGCTGTTCTATGACAGCCCAATGCAATGTCTGTTCAGTGCTGTCCCTGTCACTCACATTGTCTGCATCCGAGTCTTTGTCCCCTGCTATTAATTGCATAAGTAGCGCTGCTGCAACGTGCAGTGTCCTAAGCACATTTAACACTGCATGGAAGAGAATTGTGGGATCCATGATTTCTTACAGCAGATGCTGGAGTTTGTAGAAAGGTCCGTCATTCAAGTGGCGTGAAAGTAAGCCAAAAGCCCAGGGAGGGCTGGGAAGAAAAGAAGTGGCTGACAGGAGGTTTTCCCCATTCCCGAAATGCATAGCACTGAAGGTGATTCCAGGCACATTGCTTACCCACATTGCTTTGCTCATTCTGTCGACAGGGTCGTGCAATGTCGACAAGGGGAGGCAGACAAACAGGTTTGACAGGTTTTCAGTTTTTGTTTTTTTTTTCCTGAGGACAGGATGCTAACAGTCTGGCCATGAAATGCAAGTAATGGGTAGCAGAAGAACAGGTTTGCTCAGTTTTGGCAACTTGTGCATGTCAGCAACACTTGTCACCCCAAACCTTTCCAGTGTAGACATAGACAAAACCATGTACAAACCCTGAATGCAGCTTGTAATTACTGGTTCCATAATTTGGGGATATCTTTCTGTGTAGTTTAGATGACAGGTGGATATCACTTCTTTCCCCCTCCCTGATACCCCTTACCTCGGCTCTAAACGTGTGAACTGTTCACCTAAATGTTGATTTTTTAAGCCCCCCCCCCCCCCCAAAAAAATTGTGTAGGTTAAATTGGAAAGCTTGGAGTTTTACAACACAGATGGTTCAAACATATTTTACAATGAGCATGAATGTTTTTTCCCTGGAATCTGTTACTTCACAATTTTAGAAAGATAGCCCGCACAAAAGATTGCTGTGCTCAATTCAAAGAGACATTTTAAGAGTTTCTTTCTCCCTTGTTAGGGTAGAAGGGAAAATACTTCCAAATATGGTTTATTTGCTCTCTCTCAAAGTGAATAGTGCTTTAATCACCTGGGTTAATTTTATGATTGTTTTCTTCCTGCTGAAGGGGAGGGGGAAACTTCCTTAATAGCTTTTAAAATTTTGGTATTGTAAACAGATATGTCCAAAGTGATTGAAAACAGAATTAAGTCAGTAATTTCATTGTGTAAAGGGTGGAAAAGACTGATTTTTCTTATGAGCATGTCTCATAGTAGATGCTTATTACCTTGGCAGGTTTATGGTGGTTGTGTAAAACACACACATGCACACACTGCAAAAATGATAAAACATCCTGCTTTTTGTGAATATATAGAAAACGTGTAGTATGACGGTTTACCTGGCATGGTAACTCTAATCCTAGGATGAAAGGGAAGATGAGCTGGGTGTTTCCATTTCGCCTCTTCATGATGAGAATTGCATTTACAAGCCGTATAGAATGAGTATGACCATAGTGGTAATTAAGAAATGATGACTTCAGTTCTTGCCCTTTGTTTCAGAATGTGAAAATTGTTTGCAAAACATGTTGTGGATTTCTGTCACTTGCTGACACTTGTTCTGAGCGCATGTAAAACAGAAGCCAAGTGTGTTGCTTTATGCCAGTTCACAGCAACGCCTCTTCTAACAGCTTGTGTTTTAAAGGCAGGGCTTTAGGATGCTCTGCTGAAAGTTGAAGATGGCAGTTGCTTTGGCATTGTGTCCAAATCCACCTTTGTTACATTTTTAAGTTTTATTTTAGAAAGGAGTTCTAAAACATTCAGTATGTATGTTGTGTGACTTTGAGATAAGGCAGCTGAAGGAAGATTTTTATCTTTAGTAAAGGGAAACTTGTTCCATGTTAAGTGTAGACAGTGCATTTCTTGTTTTAGCATCTTTGTTTCTTTGCTGATCATAATTTCTTAAACTGGGTAGGGGCACTTAGACTCTGTCGTTTGTTTTAAACTTCCAACAACTTAAAATTCTCATATGCAAAACTTGTTGACTCCTAAATAAAATCATTTGTACTGGAATGCAAATGGACTGTTTTACATTGTGGGCTTTTTGTGGAAATTGCCTTAGTCCGCATGCCAGAGTGCGGTTTAGAAAAAGAAAAATGTTGGCCAAGCTTCCTCTCCTTATTTTCCATTTGGTGTTGGATTGGTGGTGTTCAATTGCCATTTTTGTCCCAATATGATAGCACAACCTAGTTGCCACACATGATGTAAATAGCCCTTGAAAGTGTTAACTGCTGAAACAATATATTTGTAATGGTTTAATTGGGGTCGGGGTAGCTCGCAGCAGATGACAGAGCTGCTCTGGGTCATGTGGCGGAGTTGCTCTGGCATGCCAGGGTCCTACTGCACCATAGTGTGCTCTGCTGGGCTGGAGCATCCATGGCACAGCATGGTATCTGCATGTTGAAACGCACTAGCACAAAATGGTCTTGGGGCAAGTCTCTGCCTAAATATAAAAAAATTCTGTACACAGTATTTTAAGTTGATGCAATATAATCATGCCAGTTTCAGTTATGAAGTTGGGTAATAATTCATGTAAACTACAATGCAGAAAGTTATTTCCCATACTCTCAGAAGCAGTGCATAGTGTCAGGTCAGCTGGGTAATGGAAGACCGGAGGGAAAGGAAAATATTGACTGAAGGAGCCTGGGAGTGAACCTGGAAGGTTGTTGCATGTGAATGGGAGAAGTGTGGAACAGGATTTTTTGGGGCAGAGAGAGGCGGCGTTAGGGAATTGGCGAGCCTTCTACAATGGAGACTATGGCTAACCCCTACCTTCTCCTATTCAGTCAGGCACATTTGTCCCTGTTCTTGTGTGTGTCTGCACCGTTTCTCATTCAGCCCTGAATCAGTGTTATCACCCCACTAGCTTATGAGACCCAACCTCAGTACTCCCATGTGCCTCAATCTGTCCACCTTACCCACTCTCATATTCTGTTCCTCCCCACATGGCCGTGGGGACTAGATGCTGAGAGGAAGTCAGCCTCTGCCCCCTCCCTCTTCATTGCTGGCTGCCCCAACCAATGAGAAGGTGCCTTCTCTTCCCTTCTTGTGTACCTAGCACTGAATTTCAAGTCACTGCATAATTTTCGTTCAGAACCACATCATCCCCTGGTGAGCAAAAGGTGTAATTGCAGCTTCCCGTTCCTCCCAATCAGAATAAATTATTCGGGGCGGAGGGAGACATGAATTCTGCGCTTTGCGCAGTGGCACATAATTTCCCCGGGACTAAGGAGAAAGAATTTACTACAACATTGATAACTACACAATCCTGTTAGCTTTCAGTTAGTGGGAAAGATGATCTGATGCAGTGATTCTCACTCTGTGATCTGTAGATTGTCTAAGGGGTCCACAAAAATTTATACTCAAAACTGATTGACCAGAATTCAACTATATATACAGAAAATAGATTTCCCAAAGGGGTGCGAACCTCCATTTGAAATTTTCCTGAGCTGCACAAATGGAGGGGGAAAAAAAAAAAAGGTTGAGAACCACTGGTTTAATGAATAAAACAATCTGATAGGACTTGAAAGGTGAATTCCCAGCTCTGCCACAGACTTCCTATGTGACTTTGTGCATGTTACTTAATGTACCCTGCACCTTAGGTTTTCATCTGTAAAATGAGGATACCAGGTCCCTATCTTACAGGGATACCTTGAGGGTTAAACATTCATAAACTGTGGAGCCCAGAGCAAGGCCACAAAAGTTCTGTGTCATTTTGAAAGGCCTGTGAATCTTTCATAATCTTTTAAAGTAACTTTTGGTTTTATCCGGTGCTTTGATATTTGTTAAAATTCACTTGCTGAGAAATCTGCTTGATGAAGTATTGAAGCTTCTCTGCTAAAATAAATATGAAAAGGTGAAGTGTGTAGCAACAGCGGTACAGTGTTAGGTTGTAAATGTGTCTGTACTGTAGATGATGTATCAGTAGCATTGATACACAGTCCAACACCAGTTAGGCATGTAATTGCCCAGAAATGGTCTCTAATACCAGTTTTAAGAGGAGCTGCCAAAACCACAAAACTCAGGGCCTCTCCCTCTGAATTTGAACTCTACTTGGACGAAACAGCCCCCAGTTTGTTACTCCGGGACACAGGCCTGCCTTGTTAGGAAATCACTGAAGTTTGGGAACCCACAATACCTCACATAGCTCTGTGTACAGTAACAGAGAGTGGAAATAGGGCCATAAGCATGAGCAACCAGACGAGTTATAAATATAGAATACTCTCTCAATTCCACTTTCGTTAGTCATGGAAGGACAGTGAGAGTTTTATAAACTTATAAGGAATATACAAACAGTTCTGAATTTAGAATAACTCTGTATAATTTTTTTTTTTTTTTTTTTTTTAAGTATGTGAAAAGAATATTCTTTTTTGAGACCATCCATGTAAGTATCTGCTGTGGATGGTATAAGGATCTGTATTTTATATGTTCATGTCATTTTGACTTGATGTTACAAAAAAGTTCTGGAAGGGAAAAAAAACAGGCGTGAAGCTCTAGCTTGAAAACACAGTGGAAAATGTATTTTTTTAATGTAAGTATCGACTTTCAAAATAAAAATTCCTTGTTCTTTTCTTTTGTAAACACCATCTGATGCCTTTGCTGGCCTCACAGCAGCAAGTCAGCATTGCTGCGTTAGCTATGCTGCAGAATAGATTTTCTGTTGGATACACCTCAACTATCCTTCATTTGCTATTAAAAAATTCTGTCTTGTTCTCCCTAATCTGGTGGCAAATTATCAATATACAAAGGCATTTAGGGAGCAAGAAACAATGCTATGGCTTTAAAAATCACAGTAGAAATGTTTGCCCCCTTCTCCACTTTTCCTCAAGAAGCATATGTATGTGGGTCCACGTAGTAAGATACAGTATATATTCAATGGATTTATGCGCATGTGCGGGCATATATAGTTTATATGTATTATATCCGGTGCTTTTTTTGTGATGGTACTGCCCGGTAGGCAATATTGGCACCTCCAGACGCAGTACCGGCACCTTCAGTCAGAGCTCAACAACTTTTCCCCTGGAGTTACCACCAGCACTTTGGGGTGTGTGTGGTTATTTGTTTTTTGTTTTTTTGTTTTAACACAAAAAAGCACTGATTATATCTGTAGTGTGAGGATATGATACACCCTTGCATCATCTGGGTGGTGACAATCAGAAAGGATTGGCATCCTTCCACGTTGTATTTAATTGTGTAAACAGCCTTACAGAAGATCTTCAGGGCTTTTTAAATCCTTTATAGAGAAGCTGTTTCTACAGAAACAGCTGTAGCCTGAAAGGGACAATGTTATCTAGTGGTTAGATCGGGGACACTTGGAGGCCTATCTGGTATTGCTACCACATCGCCTGCCTCGATTTTCTAGTCTTCCATGATTTTAACCTCTGGTAAGGCCATAGGTGTTACCAAAGAACTGGCAAATTCTTAGCTGGAAACCAAGCCAGCTCACCTGTGTGTTAATTTTGTTCAAGTTAGGAATTAGTTTTAAATAGTGTATTTAATGTTTAGTATGTCTGAAATGCTTGTAAGTTTCTACATGTGCTGATCTCACTTGCAATGTCTATATTCTGTGCAATAAGAAAATATGTAACTTTTGCTTTATAACTTTGAAACTGTTTGCTCCATCCTTGTGCACCAAAGTACTGGAATTCAGGAGTTCACATTTGTTACTGCATTGTTGAAATGGAATTACAGACCATACTGCCTGTTTGGGGTGCTGCGCTGAGGTAAGCCCTCAAGGTATTGAGCTGCTCCAGGTAGCAGGACGAGAGCAAGAGAGAATTTTTTTACAGCTTTGCAGATGGAGACACAGACTCTGCTTAAGCCACTCAAGCAGCCCCAGTGAAGGACCGTAAAGTTAGAAAATTAGCATTCCATCTGAGGAGGAAATTCAACATGATGCTTTCTGCTTCTGGACCAGCTCAAGCCACATCAGTTTAATGTGTGAGAATAGACTCATTTTGATGATAGAATTTGAACAGTTTTCTCCCTCCTCCTCCTTTTGTCATCTGTGCCAGTGGATTTATATTAAAGAATGAAGCTACTATCAGCACCTGGTATTCAGATGGCTTGAAGGTCTTGTGCAAAGCTGTCTCATCCTTTGGGCAATGCAGAGCAGCTGCCCCAGGCCCTGCACTTTGAGGTTGGGAAGCCCATGATGGCCTACGGGATTAGTGTACGATTCGGGGCTTAGCATTGGCAGCAAATGTCGGGCTGGCTCCCACTCACCGGAGGCTGTGGAAAGTAGTGACCCATAGCCTCAGCCTGTTCCTCTCCTCTGGCACCTAGACACGTTGTTCCATTTTCTGCCGTGGGTGAGGGTGGGCGTGGTTTTTAATTCAGAAATTTTTAATTTAAGGAAACAAACACAATCTCTCTCCTTGATATTCTCTCTGGGTCTTACACAACTTGTATCTCATTTGGAAGACAACTCACTTGGTTCCTCTGAAATACAAAGCCTGTTTTTACCCAGTCTGTGTTGATGAGAATTTGACTCGTATTATTTTCTGCTACTCTGTATTATTTTCTGCTACATTCTTATTAGGCATGTTAAAAATTATGTGTTAGAGTAGCCATGTAACCAATTAAAATCTCAGCAGTTACACAGTTACCTGCAGCAAAGCCCCACTAGGAGTTGGCTTTGCTGCTTGTAACCAATAAGCATCTTCTTATCGGTTAAATGGTTAGTCATTTGTGCTAAAACATCCCTAGTTCTTACGCCTCTTTACTCACCAAATGAAGAGAACTTTTCATCATCACTCATGATGAAAGTGGCTATCTCAGTTGCATGATAATAAAATCTTTGTAACATGTACACCCTCATGGTTTATATACATGTGTAGTTTTATTGAAAGTTCTCTTTTATACAGTAGGTGGCTTTATTCCTGATTTCCTTTCCCTTCTCCACTGGAGCAAATCTGACTTTCTAAATTGTATCAAACTTAATTTATCACTTAGTTTCATAAAGATTAAGGCCATTAGTGTATCTTACTCCGTTTATAAATGCAGTGAATAATCTGAAATGAAAGCAGCAGAGAATGTCTCAGAATTGGTGACTTTCTCTCTACAACATTTTGCATCAAAACAACTACATAATTTACGTCAGTTTGATAATGATATCAAAGCCCTCTTCCTCCTTGAAAATAAATGTGGAATGTGAGCAGTATCCTTTCTCCAGTTGGGTCTTTACCATCTGGTGATTGATTTATATTCTGTTTGCTTGATATATATTCATGAAATAGAGTGCCTCTTGCCACCTGCAGCATTTGAAAGTCAGACAAATTTTACTTCAAGAAAGCAGAATCCCACTAATATGTATTGCTTGCAACTTGGGATCCCATTAGATTATCTTTTTTCCTCATTAACCCCTAAATTTGTGTAGTTTAGTTTAGAGCTAGCTATTTTACTGGAGGTTTGTTATCCCTTTGCAATGTTGGGGGCATGTCTACTGTGTGTTTGGGAGCGAACCTCCCCTCCTGAGTCCAAATTCATTCAGTCAGTTCTGGAACATCAGATGTGTTTCTTTAGGCTTGTTGGCAGTTTTTAAATAATGGAATTGTGAACAGCTTTCCTGTGCAGTTAAGAGTATTAGTTCTCTTGGTCCAAGGTCCTGTATTTGTCCATGCTGATATTTTGGCTATTGTTTTGGCTCACTTTTCCACTAGGAAATTTCACTCTTCTTCCTTGCGGAGGAAGTGTTTATAGAGTGATGTAGCAGTCAACATGAAACTTTCCCAACCAGCTTGTTTCCCTGTATTGTTGGTAGGGTACAATTGCCGAGAAATCCACTTCATGTTTGTGTATATGCCTTGGCTCTGTTTGTTTAGGTTCTGATTTGTCCTGGCATGGGAAGCACAAAATGAACTATTTTTTCCTCTCTTCCTCCCCACCCCTTGCTATGCCAGCTGCAGCAATGCTAATGTGAGCCTTATTGAGCAATATATAAACTGTTTTGAAAGAGAATGCAACTCATGCTGCCTGTTTGGTACAAAGAAGACATGTTAATTCAAGGTGGTCATTGGATTTAACTTGTTTGGGGGGAGATTTGACCAAATGTGCACAAACTGGTTTCTTTGGACTGTCATGTAACAGCTGCTTCCATCATTTAGATTTCAGTTTGTTTCAATTGGTAGATATGAGAGGAGTTCCCCTCCTGCTCCTGGAACTTCTTAACAAGTCTGACTGCCTCACTTGCAGAATTTCCATGGGGTTCGTAGGTTTATTATGCCAGCCAGTGTGCTTGAACACTCTGGTCACTCAGACCAAATAAAATGGAGTTAACAGGCACATGCCACTTCTTAATGTAGCTTGGATTCCTGATGTGTTTTTCCCATGTAGCAGTTTTCATGTGGGTTTGTGGTGAGACTATAGAGTCTGTTAAAAAAGCGTGTGAACGGAGTTCCATCACATTCATTCCGCTGTGGAAATCTATGTTTAATTGAGAGAATTTTGGTGTTGTATTTAAAGCACTAGCTATCCTTTATTTTTAGGCAAGATAAAGGATATTGTTTTTGTGAGTGCTTCTGTGGGATTATGAGCCATAGCAAATGCCTTTGGTGATTCAAAGGCATGAGTATCTGATCATTGCCCCCCTTTTGAAGTTCTTATTATAGCCTCTTCCCGATTTACGAACCGGTTACGGACCAAGCAATTGGTCGTAACTCGGTTTATTCATAAGATGGACCCCATAGAGTTACACGTGACCATTTATGACAGCTTCGGTCGTAACTGCGAATGGTCATAAGTTGATCGTTCGCAACTCAGGGACCAGCTATACTAAAAACTACTCTAAGGGGAAGGGAAGATTCTAGCATTGAAGATTGAATGTCTTTGGTGACACTGGGTAGGATGGTGCATGTATCTTTGCAGCCCTTTCTGCAACATGTTCATGCTAATGAATGGAATTCCAGATAATGCACATTTCCTCATTCGGCTTCAGTTTGTGGTTGTCTGTCTTGTAGGTGAAGGGAAAGCTAGAGCTCTTTTAAAGGAAAAAAAATACTTTTGAGTGATCCTAGATGTAGTTTTCTTTTATCCTATATCCAGTTCCTCTTCCACTTCTCTTATATAGAGAAAGAGAGGCTGGAATCTATAATTGAATCAGATCATTTCCATTAGACTATAGGGGCAACCCAAGTTATTTTTAACATGGTTTATCTATTGGTCATAAAGCCACAGGGCAGGTATTTGACATTCTAGCATGTTTACAGTTGATGAATATTTGATTTGGATAATATGTTTTTAAAGGGAATCTGAAAATGCTTATTTCAGGTTGTTTCTGCTCTCAAGTTGTGTGGATTCTTGCAGTTTCCATACATATGCATGCTTTAGCATATTCAAGTTATAGGGCATATTACAACTGTGACAACTTTGGAGTAGTTTGGAAATCCTTAGAAAGGTTTGTAGGACAAAATCAGGCTGGTAGCTAGAACATCAACACAGAAACATATGGCTCTTAGTAGAATGAAGTTGGGTGAAATAGAACTCACAGGCTATAGAATGCCCTCATCTTAATACTTGGCCTAGAGTTTGTATGGACCTTTCCAAATATTTTGTAAGTGCAGCCCGTTGTATGCAAACTGGGGATTTCAGGAAGCAGGATAATTCATTCATAATAGAGTCAAACTTTTAAATAGACCTTGGCAGGTGATTTCAGAAAGTGTTGAATTGTGTCTGTCTTACAGGAAAGGAAAGGAAGTTGAAAAGCATATAGGTGCCAGGTTTTGAGACACTTTGCCTTTCTGTGGATTTTTCCTGAGACAGGTGTCTCGTGTAGTAATTTTGTTGAAGAAAAAAAATTACAAGGCAAAAAGTGTTGACATTTGTGACGGTAACCAGATTTTGATTTTCCATAGCTATTTTAAAACAAAAATATTGCATCTACTGCAGATGCTGTTAATAATTTTTTTGTGATGGAACATGTTATTGCATGTATCTAATAAGTATATTTACTTTTTTACATGCTACATTTGAAATTCAGCACTGGTCGTGAATCACTGGAAGTGGGTTTCTAGGTAATGTCTCTGTCATTTCCCATTAGCAATCACCACAGTAGGTAAAAGGCAAAAATGTCTCCTGTGTGCTCTCCTTGCTACATTTAAAAGCCAGATTCTCTCTGAAAAACTCTTTAAAGTTAATGCTGTTAAAAACCCCTGTCATTTACAGAAATTAACATTCAGAAACTACCTGTCTTTCTGTCTTGATTGATAAATTTTGACACGTAATTTTTACGAGTGCCTGAGAAATAATGTTCTTTCCTCTTCACTCCCTGTTCAAAACTATTCTTATTCTTTATGCAGCAATTCTTTGATGGATTTTTTTTTGAGGGGGGGGGGGGAGAAAGGAAGGATTGAATATCATTTTACTAGGGGAGAGAGAATCTTTTTTAAAAAACACTTATCCTACACTTGGCAACGTTTTGCTGTCCCGCGTGCAGCTGGCGTGACGCCAGGCTTGGCAGAGGCTAGTGCCTGCATTTGCCAAGCAGTCTTCCTCCACTTGCTGCGTTTTTCACTCCCTGTGACTGTTTATTCACCCTATTGCTCTATTTCAGCAGTGCTGAAGTCATGGCTTCTTGGAAATGATAAGAATACTTATTCTGTCCAAACTGTAAAACAAGCATGATGTCAGAACTCTGAGTGATCTTGGAGAGCTTTAGCTTAGTGATCACTTGAAAAAGTTTAAGATATTGGATGTCAGAGGACTTAGGGCTACTTTTAAAAAAGCTGAATCATCCAAAAAGCTGCTGCATTATTTTTTTAAAGAGTAGTGTGCTAAGATGCATGTCTTGAGGATTTTCAAATCTTGCATCTATCTTCTTTTTTTAACATAAGAACAGCCATACTGGGTCAAACCACATCTATTTAGCCTAGCATCCTGTCTTCTGACAGTGTCCTATGCCAAGTGCCCCAGAGGAAATGAACAGAACAGGTAATCATCAAGTGATCCATCCCCTGCAGCCAGCCCATCCCTCTGACTGAGGATAGGGATGCCAGTCCTGCCTATTCTGGCTAATAGCCATTGATGGACTTTATCCTCCATTAATTTATCTAATTCTTTTTTGAACCCTGTGTAGTGTTGGCCTTTACAATATCCTCTTGCAAGGAATTCCACAGGTTGACCTGTGTGTTGTATGAACACTTCCTTTTGTTTTTTTTCAATTAATTTCATTTGGTGACTCTTGCTTTTTGTATTATGAGAAGGAATAAAAAAACCTCTTTTTTTTATTCACTTTTTTTCCACACCAGTCATGAATTTATAGACCTCTATAGTATCCTCCCTTAAAGTAGTCTCTTTTCCAAGCTGAAAAGTCCCAGTCTTTATTATTATTATTATTATTATTATTAATAATAATAATAATAATAATAATAATAATAATTAATAAATAAAAAGCAAACAAATGATTATGATTGGGGGTATGGAATAGCTGGCATATGAAAAGACTTTTTTGTTGGTTGGCAGTGGTAAATCCTCAATAAGAATGTTTTGTATCTTCTCTTGCCTTTTTGTAACAGAGGTTCTCAAATTTCATTTAATTGTGACCCCCTTCTAACAACAAAAATGACTACATGACTCCAGGAGGAGGGACCAAAGCCTGAGCCGCCCTGCTGCCCGGCATGGGAAGAGGCCTAAGCCAAAGCACACTGGTTCAAAGCTGGCTGGCGACCTGTAATCTGAGTCCTGTCACCCAGGCATGAAGCCCTTCTAACTCCAGTCCTAGTGACCCCATTAAAATGGTGTTGCAACCCACTTTAGCAGTCCTGGACCACAGTTAGAGAAAGGCTACTATGAAGTAATCCTGCAGTAGGAGTGGCGACAATTGCATGTTGCATGGATTGTGATGAGAATATTTACAGATTATTTTAGAAAACCTCATGTATTAGTTAACTTGGAAATTCCCTTTCTCTGAGATTTCTTGGAATCCAAGGGAAAAGCTAGGAGAAGCCAACGTTTACTGTGATTCTTTGTTTTGTCCCATACCAAAGTTTTGTTGTAAGGGGGTTTTTTGGGGAGTAGATTGGTGCTGTCTTCCAAAGCTTTCCTACTTTGGGAAGTGTGCTGGCTGCTTAGCCATTCACATAGCAGGTGTATTAGTTGCAGATTTTTTTTTTTTTAGGGATGAGGAGCAGCAGTGTGGCTGGCTGTTAGCAGATATCGAGATTTAAAACAACGCAAAACATATTGGAGGAGGTTGGACACTAGGGACCCCAATTAAGTGGCTAACAATAAATTAATGCAACATGTAAGTATTTCGCGGAGTCCTGAAGGGAACATTAGAATATCTATCCCAACCTCTTGTATATCACAGGCCATTAAATTTCACCCAGTTATCTCTTGATTGAGCCTAGTAACTTGTGTTTGGCTATAGCATGTCTTCCAGAAAGGCATCCAATTTTGACCGGAAGACATCAAGATATGGGGAATGAACCACTTCCCTTGGTAGCTTGCTTCAGTGGTTAATCACTGTTTAAAAATAGTGTCTAATTCCTAATTTGATTTTTGTCTGGCTATAGCTTCGAGCCTAGTGGTTCATATTATGCCTTTCTTTGCTAGATTAAAGAACTGTTTAGTGCCTAATATTTTCCTTCCCTTGAAGGCAGTTATACACTATAATCAAATCATCTCTCCAGCTTTTTTTTTTTTTGATAAGCTCAGCAGAGATTCAGCTCTCTCTCATTGAGTCATTTTCTCCAGACCTCAGTAATTTTTGTTACTGTCATCTGTACCCTCTTGAATTTTTTCTACGTTACCTTTTAAAATATGGACACCAGAACTGTAAACAGTGTTGGTTTGTCCAGTGCTGTATCCAGAAGTAGAATCACATCTTTCTACTACTACCTTTTTGCATTCAGGGATCCTAGTACCTTATTTTCCTGTAGAATTAGACTAGGAGTTCGTGTTCATTTGTTTATCTATTGTGACCTCTCAATTTTTGAGTATATTACTTATATAACTATTCTGTTTATCAACTAAACCTGTGATCTCATCAAGGAGTGACATCAGGTTTGTTGGACAAGACCTCTTTTCCATAAAATCATATTGACTGACATTATGCTTGTATTCTTTAATTCATTATCAACTCAATCCTGTATTACTTTCCATTATTTTGACCATTCTTGATTTGAAGCAATTTACTTCAACCAGTGGTGTGTGCAATTTTTGTTTTTGTTTTTTAATATTGGCACATTAGCCCTTGTCCCATTGTTTTTAATTTCCCTGGTATTCTATTATTTATTATAAATTAATAACAGATGGCCAGAATTCTCCTTAGCCAACTCTTTTATTAATCTTGTGTGCAAGTGTCAAGGACTGCTGATTTAACAGTGTTTATTTTTAGCAGATGTTGTTTAATCTCCTCCTTAGTTACTAATGGCCTGGAAAGTAATTCATCCTCATGTGATACAAGTATTTCCTTCTCTTTTTTTTTCCACATACAAAGCACAAATATTTATGGAATACCTCTGCCTTTTACATATCATTAATAACAATTTTGCTAACTTCAGTATTAATGGGCTTATACCATTGGTACAGTTTTTGTTTCTAATACCCTTTAAAAAAAACACACCCTCCTTCTTATTGTCCTTCATCCTGCTAGCCAGAACTGTCCCATCCATAGGATGGTTCAAGGTGGCCACCTCAGCTGCCCTATGATTAGAATTCAAAGGGCCCAAGGGATTACCTGTGGGGAGGGAGTATCTGCTCTACTCTGTCACCATCTCCCAGCCTGCTGTGCTCTGATTCACCATGGTGGTGGGAAATGGAGTGCCTTGGCCCCAGCTGCACAGCACTTGGCTTCTCTATGCTGTGTTGAAGTGGAGCGACTTGGCTGGCAGCTGGGCAGAGCGGAGCAGGCTGCCAGGTTGCATCAGCTCCTGGTAATCCCCTGGCTCATGTCGCTCGGGGGAGGGATTTTTGGGGAGGGGTGGGAGCAGGGGTGGTCTTGGGAATGGGGTGGAGTGGGAGGCAGAGAAGAGGGATCTTCAGGCAATTGCCTCAGGCCCCTGGGGACGACCTTGCTGCCAGCCATGGATTTTTCCCTGATGTCTTTAGATTCTCTCATCAATTAATATTGGATGCTATCAGTTTCCTTGTTCTCCACCAATTGTAGTATTTTTTTTATTTTTTATTTTATTTTATTTTATTTTTTGGATCGTTGAAATTCTTTTCACCACTGAATGAGGATGGACTTTTAGCCAAAGTCACTTTCTTGGTTATAGAGTCAGCGCTTTCTGACCATCTAACACCTTTCTGTCCATCTAACATCTTTTAAAAAAAAAACCCTCCAATTTTAATTAACATTTTTCTATCTTTCTTCCCAATCATGTTAACCATTGTCATATTAAAATCAGTATGACAGATTTATTTCTGTGTTGCTATTTACATTCTTGTGATGTAAATTTGGGTGATTTTTGTATAGTTAAGCTATCCCCTTCATTGGTAAGGTTCAGCTGAGAGATGCAGGGAGAAATCTAGTTCATATCCTAATTTATCCATGAATGTCAAAAGAATGGAGGAAATGAAAAAGGTCTTCCCCCCGGAGTGAAATAATTTAGAACTCTTTATGCTATATTTATCTGCACTGTTTATGCAGCAGCCTTTGTTTTTTGTAAACGTCTGTCCAATTAAGAACAAAAATCATGTGGCTCTGCTTTGATAAATCTAGTGATGAACGTTGGTCATGGAGGCATTTTTTTCTTAGCCGCTTTGTGAACTGAAAATCTAGTTAACAGACTAAATCTAAGTTTTGGAACCCACGTGGGACAGCAATCCATCTGCTGATGAGCCACATGGCTTAGGGTTTTTTAAGAACTTCTGAATAATCTTGAGTGCTCTTAATATTTGTATACATGAAAATTAGGGACAGTTTTCAGCAGTCTCTAACAAAGCAAGTATTGAGGGGGGTCAAATGCTGTTGCATTTACATGACTCAAGAAACCTATGTTTCTATCCTTATTCAAGTCATAGTAGAACCTCAGAGTTATGAATACCAATGTTACGAATTGACCAGTCAACTACACACCTCATTTGGAACTGGAATTTGAGGACAGATTTGGCCCTGAAGAATCTTTGATTGCTGACAACATGAAGAATTCAGCTTGACACTTGGGTCCCAATCTGTTGCATGTTTAGATCCGTTGGGAGTGGGTAGGTTTCTGATAACTTGAATGTAATTAATGCAGAGACCATTGTGAGAATAAACATGGGATCTCACAGTGCCACAAGATAAACTTTTCAGAGACGTGTACATTAAAGGTGACAGTACATATGCCCTTTTAACCAAGGCTTGGGTGTAGTGTCTAAACCCTGAAGAAATGTGAGAGAGGGGCTCTAGAATATATTTATATTTGCGATGGATATTGTAGTTGTGTCCAGGTAGGTTCTATAAAGGTGTGTTGGAAAACATGCATCTTATCCCAAAGTCTGTGTTCAGACATGTTTCAGTATGGTGAAACAATTTTGTACTTAGGAATGTAAAAGTAACTGTTTAAACAATTAACCAATCAGCCTGGGAGGCAACAGTGCGGGGTGAGAAGGGGCTCCCTGGCAGTGGGACGGGGAGCTCACTGGCTGCCGGCTCCGCCCCTTGGGGGGACTATAGAATAGTTGTGTATCTAATATCTCTAGTCAACCGTTACAGTGTAGGGGTGGCAGGTAGGAACTGCTCTGTGCTGGAAGCTGGCTTAAAAGCTGAGACGACGGCTGCTGCCCCGCAATGCGGGTGCGTTTAAACATGTAAATGCTGAGATTTTCAGCGGTTACACAGTTACCAAATTAATCCACTTTGTAACATCCCTAGTTCAACTGGAAATTTGCGGATGAAGTTTTGCAGCCCATGTTGTGTGCAAAGCTCTTAGTTCTGAACTATCTTGTAGTGGTTGAATGTAGTTTTCTCTTTCTAAATGAACTGTAGTTTTTAATTTACAGCCTAACAGACTCTGCAGCAGATTTGAAGAAAAAATAGAAATGGATAAGACGGAATAGAAATCTTGGGAATTTCTCCTTACAATGTTATCTGTGTTTTTGGTTGTATGCTTTCTGGTCATGCAGTTTGATTAAAGTTTCTTGTGTTGATTTGCTTGGTCTCTGCTGCTGTAGTCCAACTACTGAAACTTTTGTTCTACGCTGCTGTTACTGATACTGTTTTTTAGCTAAGTAAGAAAGTGGAAAACAGTTACCTAATGAAAACCAGATTTCCTATCTGTGTTAATTTACAGAGCCTCTGGCATATAGCTAGCATTGCTAAAAGGCCATAAAACATTGTAATCAAAATGTTGTTGTTACATAAATATAAATGCCGCTGCTTCTTTTGATGTAACAATGGTACGACTGTCTTTTGAAGATCCTGCTTTCTGTTCATTTTTTCCAAATCCTGTGCCCACACCTACAACTTAATGAGTTTTTAAATAAATGTGGGGTGGTTGTGTGGTGTGTGTGTGGGTGTGTGTTTTTGGTGTCGGGGGTGTTTTTTTCGTGGGTTTTTTTTTTTTTTCCCAAATTCATGTCCTGCTAGTCCAATATTTGTGGAGAGGGTGGAAGTGTACTCTCTTCAGGGGAAAAATAGTAAAATCTATGATTTCACTGTATTTGATGTGTAGCATCTGTACTTTATTAAATCCAATTTTGCATACATAAGCAACATGGGGATGCTACAATGGGGTCAAACCTAACCATGTGTGCTGCAGTATAGCAATGCATTATTGTATGAATGTAATTAAGCTGTTTAAAGGAAGCTTGTTTTGTTGCCAATAAAAGACCAATTTGAAATACAAATTGAAAGGACAAAAAACCCTCTCCAAGACAATAAGTCAGCATTCAAAAATGTAACCATAATACTGGGGCTATCAGATGGATTCCAGTCCTCGGTTGTTTCTATTATCCTTATGTTGACATTGCTTTCAACAGTTTTCCTCATTACTTCACTGGCTCATATTTTAATTTAAGTCTGAGAGAAAGATATCTCCAGGCGACTTAAAAACTCTGAGAAAATGGAATTTAGTTGGCTAGCCTCCCAGGTGTCAATGATTTCAAGGGTTGCTCTGGACCCAAGAGAATATGACCTCACAGAGTGTTTACATGGTGCTTTTAATCTATTAGTTGTTCAATCTTACCTTGCTCTTGTCTTTGCAGTGTGCCCCAGTGCTTGTGGCAAACGGGCTTGCACAGACCAAAATGAATGTTGCCATCCCGAGTGCTTGGGGAGCTGCACTGCGCCCGACAACAACACAGCGTGTGTGGCCTGCCGCAATTACTATTATGAAGGAATCTGCGTGCCCACCTGCCCACCTAACACCTACAAGTTTGAGGGCTGGCGCTGCGTTACTAGGGACTTCTGTTCCAAAGTCCCTGCTACCGAAATAAGCGAGTATGAGAAGTTTGTGATCCACAATGATGAATGCATGGCGGAGTGCCCCTCTGGATTCATACGCAATGGCAGCCAAAGGTAAACCAACCCCTGGGGAAGTCTAACACATTTCTAGTGTATTCTGACAAACTGCTGCGATGCAAATTTTGTTATGCAATATAGTAGATTTTGGGAACTCCACAAGCTTGTATTATTCTTCATATACTTCCCTATGTGATTGCAAAAAGATCTCTGCGCGCGCGCCCTACCCCCCCCCCCCCCCCCCCCCCCCAAGTTCTGTGACATTAATCATCTAAGTCCTGGTCCCATCAGGTTCTGATGAGCAGCTTCATCTCCTGCTGATATCAGTGGAGACAGAGTATGGTCAATGCCATGAGGTTGAGGCCTTGAAACTAGACAATAGTCCAGTGATACTGGCAATGGAGTAAGGTAGGAAGAAAGGAGGTGGGAAAGAATTGCCAGTAATCATCGGGAAGGAGATTCTGCTATTGGAGAGCAATGCCACACAGAACAGTACTAAAACTAGTTTTATTTCTTGTATTAATTGGCTGTTCGCTCTTGAACATTGGCATTCTGATTCTTTTGTGTAGGTGTCTCATGTTTATTGCAGTCTTTAGATTTGTGCATTTTCTGCTTCACCATGTTTTTCCTAGAAAATGCCAATGCCATATCAGTTCGGAGCAATAATGGCAGTAGCTGCTGTCCTATTTTATGACTACCGAATTCATGGTCCATTTTAGGCAGTTGCATTGCCAGAGGGACTTAGAATTAGTCTGTTTCAGGTTTTCAGATGTTTACATTTGCAGTTTTATGATGGTGTAACTGGTAGGGGGGAGGTCCCCAACCCAAAAGGGGGTCATTGGGGATTGCAAAACTCTTAAAGGGAAGTTGCAGCTTTGCTATCCTCACTTCTACATTTCCTTCAGAGCGGAGCTTTCTGCAGCCAGAGAAGGTGTACGCAGTGGTGGGTCTGATCTTCCCCTCCCCTAGAGAGCAGTCATGCTGGGGAAGAGGAAGCCCTATTCCCAGCTTGGTGGGTGCTATCAGCTAGGAGCCGCTGCTAGCACCCCCTGGCTAGGGCATTCCCAACAGCATGGTTGGGATAAGAACTTCCTCTACCTCCAGGAGCCCCCTCTGGCAGCAGGAAGCTCCTTGGCTGTGCTGCCTTCCCACCTGGGGGGATGTACCTAGAGGGGGTCTTTCCCAAGGGGTGGGGGAAGAAGACATTTCCTCCCTCCTCAGCCCAGCCAGGACTTGCAGCTGGAGCCCAGTGCGCAGTAGGAAACTCCTGTTAGGAGGCTCCCAGCCCTGCTCTTTCCCCACACCTCCAGTTTCATGGTAGAGGTCTGATTTCACGGTCCATGATGTGTGCTTCATGGTCATGAATTTGGTAGGGCTCTATTTATTGCTAACTGTTGTAAGGAACTGCTTTTTACAGGAATATTACTGTGATTTTTGTCAGTCATGTTCCTGGAATTTACAGTACTTGGAGTGATAGGTATGTTCATTTTGCCAGCAGCCAAGGCAATAATCTTAGTGGCCTACCATTTAGAGCAGTGGCATTAATAAATGTTATTTCCTAGCAATTTCTAATATAAAGGTATTTTCAGGACTGCATTGAAAGCTGTTCAGATGGAGAGAGTCTGTACTGTAGTTTTACCTTGATTTGTGCTGGTTAGTTATGTTGAGGATGTGGAAATATCCACCCATTTGCTTTATAAAGCTAGAGAGAATGAGAGAGTATCATCCAAATGAACATCTTCCTTGGAAAATTTCCAGTTCACATTTAGATGCAAACAGCCGTTACTCTTTGCTAGCTTGAAGCCGTATGTTTACCTGAGAAACTCTGTCCCTGCTGTCTGGCCTGAGCTGCTAGTAAAAGCTGTTCAAAAACACACTCACAAGAGCACAGCTTATCTTATCCTATTTTAGCATTCAGCTGCAAAGGCGGAAAGGCCTAACTCAAGGCCAATGAATGTTCTGTCCCATCGCCCGCCTCCCCTCTTCTCCCCTCCCCCCTGTTTCCCAGAACTGGTATTAACTAACAGTTGCAAATGAGTTTTTAGCCTTCTTTGCACCCTTAGTGGAATACCTTTTGCATGTGTGCAGCGCTTAGGCACATTATGCTGTAGTATTTGAAATAGACGCTCATAACTAAGAAATGGAAGCCTCTTTCTTCTGTTATCTGTGCACATGTTTCTCCAAGCTGAAGAATCAAGTGAGTTAAGTTACCCTTTAGCTAACAAACAGCAAGTCCATTTTTATCATTGTGCTGTCAGTGGCCTTTCTTTTATGAGCTGAGGGTTTCTTTCCTTTAGCTGGTTTTCCTCCTCCCGAAACATAGAACATGAATTTAAGTGAACAATATCACTGGTGCGAATGCAAGATAGAAAAATTGGTACAATAAACCAATGAATGCTGGGGGTGTATTTGACCTGAAAGGAACAACAGTCCTATAGCATCACAGTGGTACTATATACACAGTGCTTAGCATAGAGCTCACTGTTTTGGTTCATGCTTGCTCGACATGGACTTAAGACTTCCATGAGAAGGGATGAGGAAGAATTCATGTAAATGTTCACATTCTGGTGTCTCACTCCAGTTTTAGTATAGGTTGAAACTCGGTGGTCCAGGACTCCGGTCTGGCAACGTCCGTGGTTCAGCAGGACCAGGGATGTTGTTAGACGAGAGAGCTGTTGGCTGGGAGCCAGGCTGGCAGGTGCACAGTCGGGAGCCTGGTGGCATCTCCAGAGAGGCTGGTCCTTTGTGATCCAGCAAACTCCATCCTTTGGGACCAGGGAGGTCCAGCCTTTATTAAACTGTGAGAGCTGGAGTAGGAGGTCACAGTGGTGTTGTATCTGTCTCTAGCACTTACAAATGCATGCTAAGGCTGTGGTTTTTCACAGATGTCTAACCTCGTGTGAAAACTCCAGCCTAATTTTGGTAGCAAAGGTGTTCTCTAGAGCAATTCCTAGAGGGCTACTGATGTCTGAAAGAGGGCAAAGACTTTTTCTGTAGTCCTCATCATTTGTCCTTCAGTCGTACAGTATAGGTTGAACCTTTCTAGTCCGGCGCCCTCGGGACCTGACTGGTGCTGAACCAGAGAATTGTTAGAACTATGAGAGGTCAGTATTGTCTAGCATCATTGCCAACACTGCCACTGCTTTTACTGGACTCTTAGGATACATTAGAGCTGAAGAACAGCACAGAACATTGAGAGCCAGGACTGGTGACTGCAAACGAACTTTATGGGAGTGCGGGAAAGTTGGCCACACCCATGATAAATAGACATCCGGCTAACTGAAATCATGATGGTCTATGGATGTTGCCGGACCAGAGTGTGCCAGACTAGAGAGGTTCAACCTGTAGTAAGTGTAAGAATGCAAGCAATAATGGCTTGCACTTAGAATGCCCTTCGTCCAATTCCAGGGGGATCCCACAGCATTTCATAACCTGGTTTACAAGACTAGGGAGGAGGTTGTGCACAATCACCTTACTTACCACTCTATTGCAGCCATCAGGATGGTGAAATATGGCAGTAGTTTAACAACTGACCATGGGGCTTGAAGTGATTAACATAACACAACAGTGTACAACTGGAAATTAATAAGGAATAGCACATTTTGTGCAACTGATAGAGTAATGAGAGTAAGGTTTTTGTTTTGTGCTCAGTTGTACCTTACTGCAGTTTTTCCAGTTCTCCATTATTGCCTTTAGAATCCAAATCCAAATGATTCCTTACATTGTTAGTTTTATTAAGACAATAGAAACTCTATTCATTAGATTTCTCCAACAATCATTTTTTCTAGAGCACTTATTTATGAGGGTCACTTCTGCTCATAGAACCCATGTACTCCTGGCTGCATCAGATACTTGCTTTTCTGCTTGGCCTCTTCTGGAAAATGGCAACTTTCCTCCCAGTTTGAGGGATTTGTATTTCATTAGATTTGCAGATAGAAAAGTTCTTGCTTTCCAAACAATGCAGTAAGCAGTCTGTTGTGCATTGAGAACCATGTGTTTTTGTTTATTTCTGGTCTCCCTTCCTTCCCAACAGCATGTTCTGCAGCCCCTGTGAAGGGCCTTGCCCAAAAATCTGTGAGGAAGAAAAAACAAAGACCATTGATTCTGTCACATCAGCACAAATGTTGCAAGGATGTACCGTTCTCAAGGGAAATCTGCTTATTAACATCCGCCGTGGGAGTAAGTAATGTTCCTCCTGAATGTAGTCTTCCATGAGGGTCCTTTAATTTCTATTTTCTCTTTGAGTGTATCAATAATAATAAAAAAAAAACAAAAGAAAATCTTAAACTGAGTCCTTAAGAGGACTTTTAATGGCGCTTTAGTCGAAATTAAGGATTTTGACTAGAACCCTCAACATGGCCACATTTTCAGGTATTTAGTCAGTGGCAGAGGTTTCCTCCTTGTGCGTGAGATAATGAAAATCCCTGTTTAAATTCAAACCCTGCTGCACCCAAAACTCATCATTCCTGTGTTGGTCATATCTGGTATGTGTCCTAACGTAAATGAACTCTGGATATGATTTGTCAGAGTAGTGAGTCACCAACGAACACTGAGCTTTTAAAAACGTTGTAAACTTGGTTGTTTGAAATATATCTCCCTATGCATTCAAAGGAGTATGTGGGGTGGAGTGCCTTGAATTTTTGTGCCTGTGCTAGATGGATTGAATTGCCTATGAATACCAGGTTTGCTTCTAATAACCAAGGAGGTTGGAAACAGCTGTATGTGGATTGTTTTAATTATGTGCTTCACATGTTTAAGTAAAATCCTAACTTCTGGAGGGAGATGGTCTGAGGAACTTTTATTTGTTAACCCATTCAGCTCACCCATTCTGGAGTAATTGATTGTATTCCTGAGTACTATAGAGTAACTACAGAAACTGGGTCTAGTTTAGTACTTAAATACTATCTCAAATAATTGAAGCAAGTATTGGAGGAGTGGCTGGGTCAGTCTGTATCTGCACAAACGAGGAGTCCCTTGGCATTCCTCAATGCCAGACACTGAATTTAGCCATATGAAGTAGAAGTCCATCAACTTCATGGTAAAAAACTCTCACAGAGTGCCACATGACATCTCATTTGTTTTTGTTTTTTAAAGAACTGAAGAATATTCCGAATCTACTGCCTCCCAGCTTCTTTCAGAGGATAACTGGCCACGTGCTATCCAGCCTGTACAGAAGTTAATTTAGTTTTAGGTAGGGATGTTAGCGCGTAGTCGTTTCAGAATTAACTGATAAGCCTGGGCTTATCGGTTAATCCTAATGACTATGCAGACATTAGGATAGAGGGGTAGCAGTGTGGGGAGTGAAGGGAGCAGGCAGAAGCTGGTACACGCGGGAAGCTGGCTTGCTGCGTGTACCAGCTTGGCCCCCAAGGCGCTGCCTGCCCACCCGTGCCCCGCCCTGCCTCTCCCCCCTCCTGTTGCCTCTGTGTCAGAGGCAGCAATTTTGGGGGAGGGAGAACAGGTGGGAGCCCGTACATGTGGGGAGCCTGCTCCCTATGAGCACCAGCTCCCACGGAGTTGCCTGCCTCCTCTTCCCTCATGCCCTCTGCCGCCTTAGTTAACGTCCCTAGTTTTAGGATCCTACATAAGAAACAAACACCCCACTTCCCAGGTCCCTGGCCATTTTGGAGAGTGCCTCCTATGCAATTACAGTGTAACAATTAGGGATGTTAAAAATCGTGTAATAGGATAACTTTATACTGCAGAGCCTGCAGCAGAGTCTCTCTGGGAGTGGGGCCACCAGCCCATGTCCGCTTGTTTCCCACGGAGACGGCTCCACTGAGTGTAATCAACACCATTAACCGATAAGCATACGGTTAATTGTTTACACTCAGACATCCCTAGTAGCTACTACACAAGCTGGAGAAAAATTTAGACTCGGAGTCAGCTTTATTCTATGACGTGATCATAGTTTTGCCTTCATTGTTTCAGCATTCGAGGAGCACAGGCTGCTTAAATGATGTAGTTCTATCAACATGATTTTTTTAATAGCCAGTAGAAGTTGTGTGCTTTGCAGTATCTGTATTGTGTGTTGAAAATGATGCTGTGCTCTTCAGTTGATCATTTCAGCCTGGTCTATTTAACGAGTTGTACCTCTGTCACCAAGAGTCACAGGAGTTGCAGTTTCACAGATGCCTAAATTTACAACTTCACATGAATCTTTTCAGCCTTGCCAAATGGTTGGCTGTTGAAAGCTCTGAATTTGGTACTGGCTCTAATATGGAATATTCATGCAAAGGAAACCATATTGGTAAGAAAATTATAAATGGAGTTCTGAGAGTGCCCTGTTCTCCACCAGTCTGCCTGCATAGGTAAATTATACGTGCTGATCTGCAGCAAGATGAAACTGTATTTTTGTTTGCAATTCTGTTATGCTAACCCTGCATTGTGCAAAATGCTGAGCTAAACTTGTATGAACTTGAATTTCCTTTTCTTGAATGTAGACAATATTGCTTCCGAGCTGGAGAATTTTATGGGTCTGATAGAAACTGTAACTGGGTATGTGAAGATCCGCCATTCCCACGCACTAGTCTCCCTGTCTTTCTTGAAGAATCTACGATATATTTTGGGAGAGGAACAGTTGGATGGGTAAGTGTTCAAACATAATGAACTAATGTTTATAGAGGTAGCTTTGCTTTAACTGGAAGTCATGGAACATCAATCTTATGTATACTTTTGGTATTACTTCTGAGAGCGTCTTCAACTCAACTAATATGCAGTATTTGTCTCCTATTAATAACCATTGTACAGTCAGTCATTCACTTGATATTCTACCATGCAAGTAGTTGGATGAAGATTTTAAAGGTATAATTTTGGTAACCCTACCAGCTGCTTTCTCTGATGGATTTTTTTTTTTTTAGGGAGATACACATTTGTAAGCATCGTTTTCTTTGGTATTAGACATGTTCTGGTTTTTGATGTATTAGAGCGTTTAGGAATGAGTATCTTCAGAAGTCACTGTTCTTTTGGCTATGCAGTTTATTAGTGTTGTATCCTTAACATAAGTTTATGGAATGTCAATTGGAAGAAGATCACTGGTCACTAACTGCAACATTAGGGAATGCGACTGAAACTACCTTGCATAGCAGGAAACTGCGCTTGCGTGAGCCATCCTCAGAATACTAACATGGAACTAATTCTCCGTATCTAGAGCCAGAGAAACAGAATATGAGCTTCTAAAGTAATCATGATCCACTGAAACGTTTTCTGATTTGTCTTAATTCTGTAATATTTAGTGTAATATGCTTTTAATAGCACATCGTGCAGTTGCTATCTAAAACATCACGTACCATCCTCACCCCTGAAGGTAGGCAGCTGAAAGAGCAAAGGTAGGTTTATCTCCTGCGAAACTTGGGTTTGAGATGCTGCGCTCCCTTTCTCTCCCCAAATTAAGTAACTTCCCAAGATCAAAACAACACTCTGGAGGAGAAATGTGCCTTTCTCACTAATGAAAAATGCGGTAAAATAAGAATTTTGGAAAATCATTTAGGAAAAGGTGGTGGGAAGGTCATGGGAAAGGTTTCATGTCTCTGATTTATCTGCCCTGACAGGATAAAGTTACAGCATAAGAGATTCTTCACAACCCTCCCTCTCTTTCTCAGGCTACTCTTTGGTCAGTCTTAAATTCTTAAAATTCCACCATCTGACAGAGCAAGTTAGAGGGCAGCTCTTCATTCTGCACTTGAAAAGCACACTGTCTTTTTCAATCAGAACATTGGCTCTTTGGAAAAACATGTTTCTAATTGCAAATCCGAGAGGCTTGTCACTTTGCCTAGAACAAGGCTCTTTCAGCTATTTATGATGTGGCATACTGAAGCAGATACTCCAATTATAAATTGGTGTTTGCTTTCTTTTAGTAAGTTCAGTAGTGATGATGTTTATGGAATCTTGTACGTCAGCAAGCATAACGCATAGGTAAGAAGCAGCAGTGCTATGCATCAGGTGTTATTAATTCTGTCTGCCTGATTCCACAATGAAAAAAACAGAGTGAAACTTAAGACAAGAAAATAGGGGTGCCTGTGGAAAGCAAAACTGATGAACACTAAGGAAATTATTGCAGTTGCATGCTTCTTGGATCAGGAGCGGCCTTTGTTTGGAAAGTACTTACACGTTATGGGCACCATCACAATCTTAAAAGGTAAATTTTCAAAAAAATATTCAGCTAGTTTCAGTGAGGATGTTAAATTTAGTTTAATCAACTAATTGACTAGTCGATGGATTTTCCATCGACTAGTCAATAAGCTGGGGAGCTGCAGTGGGGTTAGCTCCCAGCCCCGCTGTGGCTCTGCCTATTAAATGTATTAAGAGCCTGCCGGATGTTAATATGTTTAAAAGGCAGAAGGGCATTGGGGGGACCCAGCGCAGCCTGGATAGCTGACTGCCGGCTTGCACTGTGTCCCCCGCTGCGCTTCAGCCTTTTAAATGTATTAAGAGCCTACTGGCTCTTAATACATTTAAAAGGCTGAAGTGCAGTGGAGGCGGGTGGGGGGGAACCCAGCACCAGCTAGACCAGCTGATTCTGATAGCGGTGGGGGGGGCGGCGGCGGTGGGAGACTAGTTGACTATCCAAGAAGCTTTTGCTTAACTGATAGGCAACTACATCCCTAAGTTTCAGCCCAAACAACTAGTTGGGCAATATTATAAGCAACTGAAAACAGGGTCTTAAAATGGGAAATGTTAAGTTACCCTATCTATAGCAGTCGCTGCTATCACTGACTGTAATACATACAAATAATTATATTTAAATAACATTGTTTCCAAAGTGAAGCCTTTGTATTGTTGTTTCTTCGCTTTCATGGTTGCCTATTCAAACTTAATTTGGCCCCATTGGGTTGAGGTAAGCCACATTTTGATAGTCTTCAATTACATGACCACAACCTCTTTTTTTTTTTCCCATAGGACCCTTTCCTCATTTTGTAGGTGGTACTGAGGAAAAAGGGCAGCTGTTCAAATTGAATGACAAGGATAAAAATTTGTAAACCCTGCTTTTTTTCCTCATCACCATACAAAGTAGACTGAAACACCTACTTTTCCTCAGAGTGTTTTCTGTAAACGTTCCCATCAACCTTGCATCTGAATGTCATAAACAGTGATTTTACCTTTTCTGCATGAGATGAGCATTCTTCTTCCCATGTAACAACTGGGGAAATGGAAACAGACTTGCCCTTGAGGCAAGGTAGTGAATTTGTAGCAGAGCCAGGATTCGATTTTAGAATTTAGTGACCACCTATCAAAATTTGTGGTGTAAATCAGTCTCTTAGCAGCATGTAGAAAGCATCTGGCTGGCATAAAGTTAGAACCAAGTTCTCCATTTTGACATTCATTACCTTACCCACCATTTCGTTCTAGTGTACCTCAAGTTTGCCTCTGAACCATGCCTGGGAAATATCTGTATGCGCTTAAGCCATCCATTTCCTCACCCTCGTGACCAGAACCAGCACCAAGTGGCCAGATCTGTTGCCACCGAAGGAAGGCAAAGAGGGCTCCCTTCTTCCAGTGAAGTTTCTTTCTTCTGTAGTTATGAGGAGACACACAGTGTAGTCTCTTCTTGTTGAGTCTGGTCTTTCTTCCTCTAAAGCTGCAATCCAGGGGGCCAATTACGATGGCTTGTGTGCTGTAAACTCTTGTCTATGTAAGAATGGAAACTGAGACCCTCCTGGTTCATTTTTTAGGCCGCTGAACAGCAATTAATTAACTTTTGATCCATGCCAGGTTAGCTGAACCAACAACAGTCCTCTAGAGGTGAAAATTGCACTTACCACTTCATGTTATATATTAAACTTTAGAATGAAACCTCCTGGCCTTTTGCAGTGAAACAAAATACATTCATGCCATGGCAGAAGTGGTGTTTCTAGAAGTTACTATTTACAGGTCAGTGGTAAAGTTGTGGCACAGGATAGAATTTTGACTCCTAGAAGGGGCTGTTTCTCCTCTTTGTTTTTGTTTAAAGGGACGTTGTGAAGAAATTGATGCTTTCTTAAAGTCTTCTACCCATAAGTGACCCTTCAAAAGGGAGGTAGAGAACTTGTGCAATGGGGCATAACAGGTTGAATTTACATATGGGTTCAAGTGCCCGACAGATTCCACTGCTAGTTAGGGGAGAACAAAAAACCCCAAAGACCGCCACTGGGTATCGTGGTGTCATGGCACATTGCATCCAAACCCACACTTGAAATTAAACACAATAAAGCAGTCTCTCTCATTTCTTCCCCTATGTATTTCTCAACAGAGACTCAGTTGTTGGTCAAGAACCGCATCTAGCTCATCTACAGTATACAAACTTACAGCAATGCTGCCAATTAAGGGTCTGGTGATGCTTTCATTATAAACTCCATTTTTCTTTTCCCAATCAAGCAGATATTGAAGAAATAAAGGTGAAAGTACTAGTGTTGTTTTTTAATATTGGTTATTTGCTGGTTTCCAAAAGTTTTATTAGGCTTGTTGCAGAGGGAGAAGCAATTCTAAAATAAGGGGAGAGTTTGATAGAAATTTGATTGGTAAATCAGTTGAATAGCATCTGTCTTCTAATGATGCTTTTTATGTGCTAATCCCAGATTTATTTGCCCGTTCTGCAATGTATTTATTGCAGCGGTGCCTAAAACTCCTAGTCAGGGATCTAGGTCGCACGGGGGGGGGGGGGGGGGACAAGCCTCATGCTCTCTCGTGTCACATTAAAAGACAGTTTTTGCCTCAGAAATGCTCTTCTTTTTTAAGCAAAACAAGCATATTCTAGGGATTAGTCTTCTCTCATGCTAATGTTTATAAGGGATAAAGTGATGGACCCACTCTATGCAGGCAGCTGCGACATTAAGAAGAGAGGGTGTGAAGCTCCTCCCACTCCTTGTTCCCCTCCATGATTGGCTGTGATTGGTGTACTAAAGGGCATTCTGACCATCCTAGCCCTTAAAAGTGTCAGTGCCTTCTTCTCTAGGCCCCTCCAGGGGCCTTCTCTTCTGGTCTCGGTTTTCTGTGGCTACCCATCAGATTCTGTTCCTTGGTGATCCCTCTGCAGTCATCTCGTAGACGGCTGGAGTGAGCCTGTTTCTCTCGTACAGGCCCTTTGCCTGCCCGTCTCTGTGGCTGTGCAGTGGAATTCACTTTGCCTTTCCTGGGCATTCTAGATTGCACGTTGCCCTCTCCTAGCAATAGGCTGATCTGGGTGCTTGCCTCTCCCAGCATGAACCAGGTGACCAGGAAAAAGAAGGGGAAAGGGATGCTGCAGTGTTTTTGTTATGGGGATATTCTAAATGTCCGTGCAGATGTATGTAGCACTATGAAAGTCCGTTTGTGGCTTTAGGAGCTACAGGCATATGTAAAATGCGTGGGGTATTCTGAAAATTCAGCTAGTAATTGCCCAGTTATCAGTGTGCCCTGTGATTTAAGGATTTTATGCAGCTATGTGATGACACTAACAAGTGCGTGCTGCAGAGAATATGAGCATCCGGTCAAGTTCTTTCAGTCCTGCCTCAAAAACTCGGCCTTGAAGCTCCTCAAGCTTCTGATCACACATTTAGACTGTCCTCTTTCGGGCCATGACCTCCTCTCTTCTGGTTAGTTTCTATCTCAGTAGCTGATTGGCAGAAGTTTGTTTTCCTTTGGAGATTCTTTTATTCTTTCCATGCTATCTTCCTTGGCATTCTGACCCTCCCCCAGCTGTAAAGGCCAAAGCCTGGTATAACAGTTACTTATAACATGTATCGTTCTCGATGCACCTTTTCCATTTCTGCAACGGTTTACCCTAGCCTATGATTGGAATAGCATACTGTATTACAAATGTGGTTTCACTGGTGTCTCAGGTGGTGGGAGAGTAGGGTCCATTAATTCATACTTGCAGTGTATATGTATACCCATAGAACTTGTTTGCCTTAATCTGCTACTCGCGTGGTGTTAACATACTATTTACAGTTAGTCGCAACTCCTCCTTGACCTGTTTGCAACAATCTAAAAGTGCCAAGGAGAATGGTTGGCTTGGTCCTGTCACTGGATTATCTCATCTTCCTTCATGCCATGCACAGTCAACCTGTGGAACTCGTTGCCAGCGGATGTTGTGAAGATCAGGACTTTAACATCATTCAAAAAATAACTATATAAATTGATGGAAATTAGGTCAATCAATGGCTATTAGCCAGGATGGGTAGGAATGGTGTTTCAAGCCTCTGTCGGGGCTGGAAATAGATGACAGGAGAGGGATCACTCGATGATTACCTGTTCTGTTCACTCCCTCTGAGGCATCTGGCATTGGCCACTGTAACAGTACAGGATACTGGGCTAGATGGCCAGTATGACTGTACTTATGTACTTAAACTTAGTCATGTCTCTTTAAAATAAGAAATGCCACATTTAGCTCTGTTATTTCAAACACCAGATGACACTTTTGTGAGTCAGAGACAGAATAGGAAGCATTAAATTAAGCTTCTTATGTTAAAATTTGTTGTTATAACCTTGGAGGTGCTTAATTGTAGTTGCCGCATTTAATTTGAGTCGTGTTTTAGGTCTGTCTTTAGAAAAAATAATTTGCCGTCCTTTATACACATGACTGTTGATAATGCAGGTTTCATCTGATTAAGGACGTTCGGGAGGTTTCAATCATAGTTTTTGTTCATTGACTAAGACCCGATAATGTCTGAACGAGGGATGAAATACTATAGTCAATTAAACGATTAACCAATAAGCAAAAGCTTATAGGTTAATGCTATAGACTACATGCATTTCCCTCCTTCTCTTCTCCTCCCCCATCAGTAATTTTTTTTGCAGGTTGGCCAGAAGCCCATCTCAGGCCTGGGTCACGGCGGGTCTGGGGCCTAGCCCCTCTGCGGCTCTACATTTAAAGTGTATTAGAAGGTGGGTGGGCAGGCAGCCTGAGTCAGTTCTGGCTTGTTCCGGGTCCAGGAGTTCAGACCCTACCGTACACTGGGGCTGCTGCCACCCCGCACTGCTGCCTCTTTATCAGAGGCAGCAGCACAGGGTGACAGGCAGTCGGTCCACAAGGGGAGCTATTGTTTAAACTTGCTCCCCTCATGGACCAGCTCCCGCCTGGCACCCTGCACTGCTGCCCTTGATAAAGGCAGCAGCGGCAGCCTTTATACACAGACAGCAGCGGAGAGTGACAAGACGCTCCTTGGGAGTGAGGCCAAAGCACCCGGGCTGCTGGCCCTCCCCTGAGGACTATAAAATAGTCAACTAACCGATAAGAATTCTAAGGTTACTCGACTACTCAGTTAACCAATATTTAACATCCCTGGTCTGAACCTTCCACAGTCTCTCAGTACACATGGTGAACTCCAAGTGCACTTGCGCTTAATGCTGTTGTAAACAGTGTTCTCTCATGGTGAAATAGAAAGTCATAGGACTTCAACTCACACGTTATGCTCCGTCTTCAGCTGAATTAGTCAGCAAAAGGCAGGTGTGCTCACTTTGCTCAACCGAAAGCAGTGTCAGGTGTGTTTGTTTTGTTAGAAATAAGTACTAAGTGTCTGGGGACACTGGGAAGTAGAAGGAGCAAGCTGTTTTTGTTTGACATAGCTCTGTAAGTGCACGCAGGACTTGGCACTCAGAAAAACACACGAGAGAACTGCAGTCCTGTCCTGAACAGCTTGTAGCCCCAAACAACAAACAGTTCCATTCTTTTGGCTAATTTGTGGAGTAGTTGGAGGTGTTGTCGTATAACATGGGGGGAAGCAATCCAAAAGGAAAACGATAAATGATCAGGTTGATTTGCTGTCAAACACATGGTTAGTCTGTTACTATCATGCATTGGTGTTGCATAGTGTGTTGAGGAAAAAAAGAAATTTTGACTCCACTGAGAGGGACACACCAATGCAAAACAGGGCTTGCACAAATCACAACGGTGCAGAGCATTTGTATTAGGGGTTTGCATCAGTATAGTTAACACATGGGTACAGATTTCCTGAACAGTATAATAATCATTTAGACATGTCCTTAATTCCCTCTCCAGTCCTTGCCTTTCTCAACCTTAAAATGAAAATACTCCTATAGACTCTTTTCTGCCCTCGACCCTTGAAGATGCGCTGTAACTTGTAACACAAGTAACTTGCATTGGTATTCACCAAATTTAAGGTTCATATGTAACTCCACTTCTGTACTGAGAAAATAGACTCCCTTTGTGTGTTAGTGGCAGCAGCAGGTCTTCAGATTGTGATGGTTCAGAGCTTTAAAGCAGTTTGTGCTGTGCTCGCAGCAGGAATTAGATACGTGTGGCCATTGATTACCAGGCAGTAGTGCACGAGAGGCACAGTGCTTGGTAGAGCATTTGTGATACCTTCTATTGGACTGACAGATAAATTACAATATACTGTCTTTGAGGCAAACACTTCATTCAGCTCATGTAACACAAGAAAGGATGCGCCATTCTCTACCTTTCCATCTTATCTTGATGACCTAAAGTACAGCATGCGTTTTCTGCTATACAATATGCAAGGCCGTCAAATCTCATTAGCCGTTAACATGGAAAATACATTATAGAGATCTCTTTCAAAGGGACATGTATTGAATGCTTCACATCAAGGAGTGGGACAGGAATAAAATACTGTACAGTTGTGTTTTGTGTAGCATCTTCCATACAAACTGCATTGTCAATAGGGATGTAAAATCCCGCTTAATCGGTTAACTGGATAAACATTAGGTTTAACTGGTTAACCAATTAAGTGGGATCCCAGGAGGGGGACTGCTTAAGCCTGGCTGGAGCAACCCCCAGCCTATGGGGCTGCCAGCTCCCACAGTGGGCCTGGTGAGACTGAAACAGTCCTTTGCCGGCGGCATGCCACTCTTGGGCACTAGTTAACCATTACCCAGTAAGCATCAGCTGGTAAAGGAAATGTTTACTGGGTAACCTGTTAGGTATGTTAACCAGTTAATTGTCAACCCCACATTGGAGTAAGAGAAACCTATAAACAGTATCAACCTGTTAGGATGAAGAAGCATTTGATTTCTTCTCAGGAGGCAGAGAGGCTGGGAAGGTGTGATCAGTTCATGTCAATAGGAGGATATTTTGTTTAAAAAAGGAATTGCCCTAGTATTCAGCTAGCTTGGACAGGAACTACCCATGAGCTGATGGTAAAACTAACTTGGCCTTTTATAATCTCTTTGTAGGAATTATTCTTTCTATGTGCTTGACAACCAGAATCTGCAACAGCTGTGGGACTGGAACCACCACAACCTGACGATCAAAGAGGGGAAAATGTACTTTGCATTTAATCCCAAACTGTGTGTGTCTGAGATTTACCGCATGGAGGATGTGTCCGGAACCAAGGGAAGACAGAGCAAAGGAGATATAAATCCAAGGAACAACGGGGAGAGAGCTTCTTGTAAGTTAAAAGATCAGAAAGTGAATTAAATCGGAGTGAGGGTTTATATAAGTGTTAAAAATAAGGACGGCCAATCCTACTGAAGAACACAGAATATAAAAATTAGTGATTAAAAGACACATTATCCATTTGAATTGGGTGATTCCCAAACTGTGGTCCGTGGAGTACTGGTGGCCTGCAACACTGGCTGGTCACACATAGATGACTATTTCCAGTTCATAAATTAGGTTAATGGAAAAAAATGCATTGTTTTACTAATACCAGTTTTTAATGGTGATTGCTGTAGCTATGGGAATGCAATTGAAAATGTCCACATTTATAAAAGAGTTTGAAAATGCCCAGTTCCATCTCTTTGCCATACCACAATATTTCGCAAAGTAATCTTATTTTCCTTATTTGTGGTATAATCTTGTTTTAAATATCTTCAGCGTTGGAGCTTCCACCACTTCCTTTACAAGATGGCTCCATGACATCATAAATATTAGGGGAGTATCTGTTAAGTTTCCTAATATTGAAGAGACTGCAGAATTTTTTTAATACTTCTGGCTAACCTCTGGTGTGCACTGCCGCTTGTCTGTTGCTAGAAATAATCATTGGAAACAAATCACAGCAGATTATTCTCTGTTGGACATAGAATAAATTCCAGAGAAATATTTCCAGTTCCACAATACTTAAGAGTTAAAACTTCTTTGTGTTTGGGCTGTGCAGAAACATATTAGCAAAGAAGCCCTTTAAATCAACAGGAAAACTCCCATTGCTTTCATTGGTCTTTGCATCAGGCTTTTTTATTTACAGTTTTAAAATCAATATTGTCCTTTTAAGAATTGCATAGAAAAGAAGGTTTACAGACATGGCTTTGCCCCAAAGCCCGTCAGCTGATGACATGTTTTGTCTGTTAAATTGTTTGTGGTCTTCTTGGAAATGAGTAAATTCAAGATATGGTGTTTATAAGTAAAACCCCCTTGTGCTGGACGGTGTTTACAAAACTAGGACATGGACACAGCTGAACGTCTCTTAATGCATGATGCATAAATGCAGATGGTGGAGATCCTTGTTGTGCAAAGGAAGGAGTGTGCTTACATTCAATAGACTGAGTGCTGACAGTTCTGGAGGAGTTACAGATGCACAGCCAGGCTTTACTACCATGAGGCCAGTGCCAGCCACTGCCTGTTCCTTAAAACTATTACAGAAAAAGCTTTCTGATGCTCAAAAGGGAGAGAATTAACAAAAGCTAAATTGCCTTTGAAAAGATAGCAGCACCATTAGTGCCAGTGTACATGAGGGTGAAAACCTCTTTATTTTTCAGAGAGTTCTACTAAGATGTTAAAACTCACTCACAGTTGACATTTAGCACACAAGTTCTTGGTCCAAGAATTAACGTTTTAAAAACACTGTTTTGTTTCAGGACTGGATGGCTATTCATCTCTAAATTGCTGGCTCAAATCCAGCCCAGTGCAGTATAGTGACTGGAAGCTGCTGCCATCAAATGGCTCAGATGCGTATAAAATGAGTTTAATCGTTCTCAGTCCAGTGCCTAACGAATAGAAATGCAAAACACACTGTTGCAGTTGCCAAGGATCACATGGGACATAGAAGCTGATCTCTTCTTTTATCCCAGAGAGTGTTCACTTGAAACTTGGTGGTTAAACGTACAAGCAGAATAGAAGGAAGCTTGCAGTGATAACATAGTCCTGTAGATAAACAACGCCTTCCATTTTCACAGAGAGACCCTGAGCACCTTTTACCAGCATTCTAAACACACACTTGAAAAATGTTTTCTTTTTAAGAAATTTAAGTGTTTCTATGCATCTTAGTTACTGAACCCTCACTAAATGCTTTAGAATAAATATAGCATATGTAGCGACTAATAAGTTCCCACAGTGCAGTGGTCATAAGAACTATCAGGATCCCCTAAACTAGATAATACGGAGGCATGCAGTTTTAAGAAACACAACAAAACCCAATAACGAAGATGGGAATTGAGCTAACTTTGGCATGATTTATGTCATTTGTTTATGCTGTAGGCGAAAGCCACATTCTGAATTTTGTCTCTAACACCACCCTGAAGAACCGGATTAAACTCACTTGGGATCGGTATCGCCCTCCGGATTACAGAGATCTTATTAGCTTCACTGTTTACTACAAAGAGGCGTGAGTATGCGTGTTCAGAGGCTAACCATGTCATTCAGGAAATAACAGGCACAGTGGGTAGGGTTTCTCTCTTGACCATTGTGTTTATTGGCTGAATAAAGTGAGTCAGCAAAGTCCCTTGGGCAATTTTTATTTTGTGCAGTGTACTCTGTTCTCGAGTGCTCCTTCTTTACACAATTCTGTTTGGATTTTATGTACGATACCAAAGTGCCTACTGACAAATTGGTGCTTAGGGTCTGTTTTCTGGTCCACTTCCTTCCCCTTGCCTTCCTCCCAAATTCAGGAAGATCCAAGTACTATGAAATGCTTGCCTGTTTTCTGGATGCTCTTTTCTGTTTGATGAAATCTCCAAATTATGTGTGTGCTTTTCTGCCAATTAGCTCTTTCTTCTCCCAGCTGTGATATGGACTAAGCAGTAGCATGGACTGGAGAGAGTTTGGAGTTCTAATTTGGAGCATCAGTATTGTAATTAATTGGGTTTTCTATTACTTAAGTTTTTTAAACTGGACAGGCTGCTGCAATGATTGCTGATCATGGATTGGGGTAGAAGATAAGGGAGAATCTTTTATCACTCCCCCCACAATCACACATACAAACACCTTTGTGTTGGAGAGGGGCCTGCTGAAATTCAAATGCACACATGCTCTCTGTCCCTCTGTGCTCCAGAAAATGTTTGGATGCAAATGGTGACCTGGGCTCATTTCTTTTTCTCCTTCAAATTTGAAGTGTTTTTTTTTTCTGACCTGTGTTCTCATTCCATCTGCCCCTAAACAGCTTTTTTCTAAAGAGCAGCTGACACCGGGCTCCATGTGGCATTTCAAAGAGGCAGCGCAGCATGGAGCGAATCAGTGGGCGACTGAGTGCCCTGCTAACCCTGGGCTCTGTTAGAGGCAACAAAGAGGGGGAGGAGAGAGGATACTTCGAAGTGGCAGCACTGCACAGAGTCTGTACTGAGCTCTGTGCAGCGCTGCCCCTTTGAAACGCCGGGGCGGGGCCCGGGATCAGCTATGCAGCACTGCCCCTTTGAAATGCTGCCACAGTATTTCAAAGCAGCAGCTCCATGTGGAGCCCGGGGTCAGCTAGCAATGCCAGATGATTCCGGGTTCCATTGCTGCATTTCAAACTGCACAGAGCCAGGATCAGCTCGGGAGTCCCCAGCTGATCCTGGGTTCTGGAGAAATGCCACATGGAGCCTGGGATCAACTGGGGAGTCCCCAGCTGACTCCAGGCTCCACGTGGCATTTCAAAGCGGCAGCACAGCACAGAGCTTTGAGGCCCCCACTAACCTCGGGCTCCATGCGGGCGCTTCTGCTTTGAAATGTACATGTACATTTCAAAGCTGGCACCCTGCGTGAAGCTCGGAGTCAGTGGGACTTCCTGCTGGCCCTGGGCTGCATGCAGAAGTGCCTATCGACTAGTTGAGTAGTCAATGGAAATCCCATTGTCTGTTCAACTAGTATATTACTCAATACTTAACATCCTTAGGACTAATCCTACCTTTTTGTAGTCCTTTCCCTGCTCTGTTCTGTCTCTAATCGCAGACAAGATTTTCTCTCGGCTGTCCAGAGCTGTTCCACAGGCTCGATAGCAGTAAAAACTAGAGTGAGCAAGAAACACTTGCAATGAGAACTCTATTCAATTAGCCAGCTGCATTGAGAGTCTGCTTTGAAAAGAAAGAGCTGTGACAGAGAGAGCATGGTGAACCAGTTGATTGCTTCAACATCCTGGAGCTGAGTTGTGAGCAGATGAAGCAGGAGTTCTCTTAATACCACAATGTTGTCTAAACATGTTTATTTCCCCATCACAGTGAGTCTGAACATGGTATGCCTTCCGTATTGACATGTCCATGGTTAATACCATTCAATACCAGTAATACCTTTGGTATACAGATGTACCAAAGATGCAATTTAAAATTAATCAGATGTATAAATTACAGGTCCATATGGTTGTTTGCCAAATGCCAAGTATTAAAGCAACCAGTAGGCTTCTGAGCTGCTAGTCAAAGTGTAGCAAAATCTGAGTTCTTGTGGCTAATGTTCAACCACTGTTGGTAATTATTCTGAATCGTCTCTGTTTAATTTGTGGCCGTATAACCTGTGAACATAAGGTCAGAAACATATCACTGTTTGCTTTTGAAAGTAAGATAGGGCAACAGAGAGTGTCAGTGTCCTTAGAACAAGTCCTGTTTACATGTTAATTGACGAAATAATCTACAGTTATGTAACTAAACACATTTATACCGAGTAGAGCGTTTTCTTCTGCACGACATGTCAATGTGATAGATTCTTTTGGTAGTGGTGATATACCATAAGACAGAAACAAACTAGCAATATATTATTCTTTTATGGTTCATTATATTGCTATGAAAAATAAGGACTTTTTATTATTCCAGGGATTATTTGTTTGGCATAGGCTAACCATTGTATAATGTTAGGTAGCCTTATTGAGCTCTATAAATAATAAATTAATAGTCCAGCAGATTTCCTCTCAGCAATGCGTGGCCTATCACTGCCAGTCTGTTTCTCTCTGCTGACAACAGTTACACATTATCTCTCCTTTGGCAGGAAGTGGCTGAATTAAAGATGTTTGTTCACACTGATAAATTATCCAACAGCTTTCCTTTTGTGGGAAGGGAAAATAAGCCACGAATACCTATTTCCCTCGGATTCCTGGTAGCTCAGTAACTGCAGAGGCCAAATTCTCCAGCTAAATCTGAACTCCTACTTTCAGAGCAGTTGGAAATAAAAGATAAATTTAGGCTCTGGGATTGTCTTTTATTCTTCTATAAAAAAGCAAATAAACTTTTTTATTAGTTTTATAGGACACAGGCTGATGTAAGATTCCCCCGTGAAAGTTTTGAATATTTTTAATAGGAAGTAAAAGTACAGTCTGTGCCATTTTCTTTTAATATTTCAGACCATTCAAGAATGTGACAGAGTATGATGGGCAAGATGCTTGTGGTTCTAATAGCTGGAACATGGTGGATGTTGATCTGCCCCCAAACAAAGAGAACAACCCTGGGATTTTACTACAGGGACTGAAACCTTGGACTCAGTATGCGATTTATGTCAAGGCTGTTACTCTCACAATGATGGAGAATCACCACATCCATGGAGCCAAGAGTGAAATAGTCTACATACGCACCAAAGCTGCAGGTAAACCCATGTGATACATGTGATAGAGATGCAGCTGTGTTAGTCTGGTCTAGCTGAAACAAAAGACAGGACTATGCAGCACTTTAAAGACGAACAAGATGGTTTATTAGGTGATGAGCTTTCGTGGGCCAGACCCACTTCCTCAGATGTGATACATGGCACTGCAAAGATTTTAGGATTGGCTTTTACCCATTCAAATGGGTCTTTAAAGTATGCCCTGTCATTTATTAGCCCTGGACTGTGGGGGGGAATACTTAAGTGCATTAGAAAACATGAACTTTAAATTTGCTTGATTTTCAGGAAATCCATTAGAGGTGCCAGTGCATTTTAAGTACATTGCAGTCTCAGTTAGGGTCACTTATAATATTCCTCCCAGAAAATATTGCAGTGAGGGCAGACAAGGGTCGGTTTGTTAGCTGTATAAAGAGAAATACAAGGAGTGTGCTTTTCATAGTTGTGTACTTGCCTTTAATTCGGGGATGGGCAAGATACGGCCCAGCTAGCCTTTGGATCCAGCCTGCCCCTGTGGCAAGAAACAGTACCGCTCAAAGCGATTGGCTGCTCCTTGTGGTGCTCTGTGGTGGGGGGAGGAGACTTTGCAACCTGTCTCTGCGGCCAGCAAAATCTCTCAGCTCTTATTGGCTGGAAACTTGGAATGGAGGCAATGCAATACAATTTCTCAGCTTCCATTGGCTGCAGTGCAGATTGTCATGTGCAACAGCCAGCCGCTTTGAGCGGTCTGGGGCTGCTGACAGGCAGAGAAACTTGCCTGAGAGTGCTGCTGATGAGAGCTGCTTAGGTAAGTGCTTCCTGGCCAGAGCCTATCTGGCACTCTACCCCTCCTGCACCCCAACTCCTTCTCAGACCCTGCAACCCCTCCTATACCCTTTCCCTAGGCCAGACTCTCCTGCACGCATACCACCTCCTGGACTCTGCACCCCAATCTCCTGTCCCACATTACAGCCCCCTTCTTGACCCCACACGCCCTCTCAGACCCCACACCATCTCCTGCACACCAATCCCCTACTCCAAGCTCCTTTCTGCACCCAACCTCCACCCCAAACCCCTCACCTTCTCCATAGAAAAGTGCAACCCTTGACCATTTAAAAAATCTTGGAATGCGCTCCCCTCTCCAAAATTATTGCCTGCCCCTGCTTTAAATCCTACTGCTGACCAATACAACACACCATTCAGCTCTGTCTTTTGACTACAGAATGTTTCCAGAATGAATGGGGCATTTAAATAGGATGACATGAAAGATGTTTGGCTTTTAGAAAGCACTGAACATCAGGTCATCTTCTTCACCTTGGGAAAGCAAATGATAGTCTTAGCTGGTTTCTTCATTGTTGTATCTTTACGGATGAAATCCAAGTGTGTGGAAACCTACATGCATTTTAAAAACCTGTTAGAGGACAAAAGAGACTTTAAATCCTATATCCCATTAGGATTTTGCTTTTATTTTAAAGCTGTTTTTTCTAATACATGTACTATTGTTTGCATTGGGGCAAGCATTGGAAACCTTCAGCTGTAGAGAGGCTCAAGATGCTTAGGCTGCACAAGTAAAAAGTGCACTTGTACTACCAATAAGGAGCCTCTTTTCACCTCTTTGTCCCTTGACACGTGTGAGGGTGAGAGACACAAATCTGAGAGTGGTTTGTTTTTCGTCTTAATGTAGGGATGTTAATTAACATTAAAAATGTTAATTTTAAAATGCTAGGTTTAACCGGTTAACCTTGAAGCAGCCCCTCTCCTGTGGCATGATGAGTCACATCTGGGGGGGAGGGCTACTCCAGCCCCAACCCTGCCATGGCTGCACCCTGGAACCGTTCTGAAAGAGAGCAGGGGGGGGAGCTGCTCTTGTCCCGGCAGCCAGAATTGCCCTGGCTGGGCTTGCTACGACTGCAGGCAGGATCCAGCTGGCCAGGCCAGTTAACTGGTTACCTTTATAAGCAGGATGATAAGCCACTTGCTTACTGGGTAACTGATGTAACCTGTTAACTTCTTCAATCTCTACCTTAAATTGAACAAGTTTCTGCTAATGCTGAGTGAGTCAACTTAACTTTTTTTTTGTTTGCTCGAACTCAGGAGAAAACCCACTCTGTATTCTGTGTGTGTGTGGGGGGGGGGTTCAATTTATTGCACACACAGGCTAGCTGAGAACAGCCACGGTTGTTCATGTTGCATAATAGCAAAAATACAAGACGTGCCTATTTTCAGGAAGTGAATCGAACAAGGAGAAAATTAAATCAAATAATTCAAAAAAATGCCCAGTGGGATTTGCCCAAGACTACAAAAAACTAGAGATATTAGATATTGTGTTATTGAATAGTCGTGTAACCAAGTGCAATCTTAGCAGCTACACGACTTTTCAATAGTCCCCGGGGGTGGGGCCAGCAGCCAGTGCACTCTTGGCACCAGTCGCGGGGTGGCAGGTGGGAGCTGGTCCACCAGGGGATCCAGACGAAACACCAGATCCCTGCACAGACCGGCTGCCTGCCACTCCGCACTGCTGCCTCTGATACACAGCCAGCAGCATAGGGGGTAGCAGCAGCCCCTCCCCGCAGACAGAGGCTGGTCTGCGGCAGCAGCCCCTGTCTGTGAGGATCTTGGACCCCCATGGACAGGAGCTGCTGTTGAGGACCAACCTCTGTCCATGGGGAGCTTGGACCCCTTGCAGACAGAGGCTGCTCCTTGGGATGCCAGACGCTGCTTCGTGGCAGCCTTTCCTCTTCGCTGCCCACGAAGAGAGGGTGGGGGGAGAAGAGAGCAGGCAGGCAGCACTGCTGAGCTGGTACTGGAGGGAAGTAGTTTTTAAGCCGGCTTTCCCCGGTACCAGCTACTGCCACACACACACACACCCCACTCCCCATCCCCCACACACACTTCGCTGCCTTTGTAGGAGGCATTATGAGGGGGAAGGCAAATGGGTCTGCAGAACCAGCCTGCAAGGGGAGATTGCTTGAAAGCCGGCTTCCTGTGCGTATCAGCTCCAAACTGCCCCCCTCTATCCAAGGCAGCAGTGCGGGAGGGGTAGGGTGGGAGGGAGGCAGGCGGATCTGGTACTTGTGGGGAGCACAAACCAGCTCCTCATGGGCTCTGTCTCCAACTCCGTACCCCAGTCCCCCTTTTCTGCCCCAAGGGAGGGGGGTAGAGTGTGTGTAGTTGACAAGATTAATCAATAAGTTTATACTTATTGGTTAATCGTGCAGTTGACTACACGTTGACATCCCGAATATAAATGCTGTAAAATATCCAATATAGTTAGAAGTGAGAAGTCCAGTTAGACCTTGACTCTCATCAGATCTCCCAGGAAATGTCATTATACGTTTTGGGGTATTTATTTCATACAAAAATTCATCAGTTGGATCTGTTGCAGGGTTTGTTGCTGTGATTTGTTTACTCTATCTAGATTTCTCTTTCAACATAATGCCATTCATAATTTTCCATATGAAATCTCATATTGTGGCATTCTACATTTTGTTTGCATAAACAATCACTTTTATTTAAAAAGCAGCAACTAAGAAATATGGTACAGTGCTAATAACCTACATGGAACCTCCCAGGGATTACATGGAGTAAGGAAATCAGAATACATGAACTTGTCTACCAGGGCGTGGTTACAGACTTCAAGCCAAGTTCTGTGATCATTATTCAAGCAATATTCTCTGTGGAAAGTAGTGGGCTCTTTGTTGGGTTAAGGATTGCAAAACTTGGCCCTTCAACATTAAGGAAAGTTGTTCAGTACATCTGATCACTCTAGTGGGGGGGAGACATTCCCCATTTGCTAGGGATGTCATCGGTCAACCGGTAAGCATCACCCTTACCGAGTGATGCCTACACGTTACTGGTTCTCTGTTGGCCTGGCTGGGCTGGAACCACCCCTTGCCTCATACAGGCACAGGGAGATTCCAGGGCCAGCCACAACACAGGCGGGTGGTGCTCCAGCTGGATTGGAGGAGTTTGCAGGGTCCCGTTTAATCGGTTTACCAATTAAAGGTGATGTTTAATCAGTGGCCTGATTAAATGGGATTTTACATCTCTCCTGTTAGCCCAGGGGAGCCATTAGCGTTCTTCATTCCCTTGGGGTGGGACCATCTGTTTTTGAGTGATGTAAAAAGCAGTTAATTGAGACTTTGTTTCTCAGCTTTTTATATTTCAGTGTGAGTTGTGTGTAAAATTGCCTCTTTTCTCTCCCCCACTGTTCCTCCCCCCTTCCCTTCCCAGTGCCATCTATCCCACTGGATGTTATTTCAGCATCGAATGCCTCTTCTCAGCTAATTGTGAAATGGAATCCACCCTCTCTTCCCAATGGCAACTTGTCCTACTACATTGTACGGTGGCAGCAGCAGCCTCAGGACAGTTATCTTTACCGACATAACTACTGCTCCCAAGGTAAGGGAGCTGAAAGCAGTTACGTGTTAAAATGCCTAAGATTCATACCTGTCAGTCCTCGTTATCCACATGAGGAGAACATGCAGCCACTGCTGCTACTTCTCTGAAGTTTCTGTGAATATAGGGGGAAGGGTGAGCTTGGATTCTTAATCCACCCACTGGTGGCAAGGGGAAAAACCCTCAACCTCTTGTTTTTCCTTTTAAAGATAAAGTCCCAATTCGGAGATACGCTGATGGGACCATTGATACAGAAGAAGCTACTGAACCCACCAAACCAGAAGGGAGTGGGGGAGAGAAAGGAGCCTGCTGTGCTTGCCCCAAGACAGAGGCAGAGAAGCAAGCTGAAAAGGAGGAGGCAGAGTACCGGAAAGTTTTTGAGAACTTCCTCCATAACTCCATCTTTGTGCCCAGGTATGCACTAGAACCTCTTGACTCCAGCAACCCTGGGAAACAGGGTTTGCCAGGTGAAAGATTTTGCTGGGCCAGGGAGGGCGTGATGGTGTTGGGGGTGGGGGTGGTTGCCTGGTGTTTCGTGTCCCTCTACCAATACCAAGCACCACCTCTGGCCACTGTGGGAGTAGTAGGGAAGAGCCTCTGGCAGAGCACATCACTGTGCTGCTGTTCCCCCAGCTGTGGGGGAGCACATGGAGCTGCTTCCTCCTCCTCCTGGTAGGTATCCCCGAATTAGGGACACCTGGAGTATGGAGGTTGCAGTGTAGAAGTTGGATCTTGGCTGTCATTACAGATGGGGGCTAGTGGTGATATAATTTCCTGGGGCTCTTGGTAATTACACTTGAAAGCATTTTTTAATGGAACCTTAGTCGCATAACACCGCCTCACCTAAGGAGAGGGGTAATTTGGGTTAGGTTTTCTACTTCAGAGGTTCTCCTCTTCAAGGGTAATCCTTACCTATATGGTTTAAGGACCTTTTTTGTAATGCTCCTTTGTGGAGTCAGAGCCCATGTATGAGTTCCTCGCCTGCAACCTGCAGCAGAGAACTGGCTTCAAATAGATTTTGCTTATAAATGGCCTTTTAAATGCATAGGTAACTCATCTCGAAGCTACATTTGGTTTGGATATTAAAGGAATACTGAGTTTGAAATGGTTGTCCTTTCTAATTCATGTCTCTGCACTAATTAATGAGAGTGTTTTGGTTTCCTGGGCTTTGACTGTAACCAAGAATTAAATGTACACACTCATGATAAAGGCTGCGGCTTACATGTTAAGTGGAAACATATCCATTAAGCTCCATTTTACATGGCATCATGCAGTAGCTATTACTGAGTTCGTCAGTGGTAGTGATGATTGAGTTTCTAATTTACCTCTTTTGTAAGCTGTTTTTACTTAAGATAATTGGATCACAAGAGCCAGAGTACTGTGTGTGACTGTAAGCAGTCAGCTTTAGAAGGTGCATATAGTCTTACTGTCTCGCTTAGTTGGTGTGGAGTTGGCATTAAATGGGGTTTAGGGGCGTGCTAAGGTGTGGTCTTCATGACAGAATAACATTGAGTCATAAAGAAAATTATGTTTAACAATTATTACAAACTTAACTTGTGAAGAGCTTATTTAAGACTCTATTTGACTGTGTAAGGCTGTGGAACTCAGAGCTGTTTGTGGTGGGTCAGGATCCAAATCACCGATCAGCATCATGAATTCATTGTTTATATGTACAATCTCAGAGTATGATATCTGACCAAATATTCTACGTTTGTTCAGTAACAGAGTAAAAACATCCTGATGAGTTAATAATTTAGATTGTTTAATAATTAAATCACGCAAGGTTTTAATAGCCCGTGCTGCAAAGAGACTCGTAAAGGAGCCACTTGCAGCCCCTGAGGCTTTGTCTCCACTGCTGCGGCAGCACTGTAGCACGGCAGTGGTGCTTAGGAGAGCTTTTCTAAGGTACTAGGGAAGTAACTAACAGTGTTGGAAGCCTGTTTACGCCTGCTCATCACAGTGCTGTAATTTGCTGTGCTGGGGAGTGTTTCTCTTCACACCCCTGAGTGAGAAAGTTACACCACAATAAAGTATGGCCACGCCTTCGGTCTGAGTCACCCTGTGTAAGGTTGTCGGGGCAGGCCCTATGTTTACCTGGGGGTTTGTACAGCAGCTATTGCAGTGGATCACTGACCTTGACAGACCTCTGTGCACTGCCACAATACAAATAATATTGCTTCTTGGAGGAAATGTCTAGTCATTTTCCTGAGCTGTTGTTGATTTACTCCAATTTGCCTACACTACTGATAAGTTAACAGACCAGATCATTAACTCATCAGTGCTCATGTTAATCCTGAGCAGCACTTTATAATGTAAGCAAATTCAGACTTTGGACAACTGTACTATAGGTTGGGAAGCCCCATGCATGCTCTAAATTGCTTGACGTGACATTAGTTTTGTGGAAGAAAATATTTTTCCATTTAATGAAAGATTTTAGGCATTTGAAACATGACATTAATTTTGCCTGTTGGTAAATTTTGGTAAAAAAATATAGAGAGAGAAGTAAACCTTAAACAGGCAGGAGCAAATTGCTTGCAACCTTTTCATGCTGTCGATTTTCACTGTTTTAAAAAGTAAATAGGAGCAATTTATAAAGAATGTCTTGAATGTTTTACTTTTCCCCCTCTCTCCCTCTCCTCCCACCCCTACTCAGGTTGCTTTCATAATGGTATATTTTTCTTTTCAGTGATTTAACAGCAGGATCAGATAAGATACAAGACTTGTAAATAGCTGAGTTTAAGTGACTTTTAAGAAGTCTGAATGTCAGGGAAATGTGAGATTATGACCTAGTGAGATTTCTCCATAGGACAAATCTGAGCAACTTCTTACTTGCAGATGTCTGTCTTTTCTTTTCTTTCCCTGAGGGGAAAGTTAATTCATGTGTCAACATAGGCCTCATTAGAAGTATATTATGTTTCCAGCTTTCTACCTGGGTCTTGCCTGTCTTTGGGATGTTATGAAAGAAGCACAGCACGTAAATACAAGGATCTGACCATGAGGCTTTCAGTCTGCTTAAAAAACATTACATATGTGCTGTTACATCATCCTGCCCTGTCCTGTTTGTGATTTCCAAAGGGCCCAGTGTATAGCAGTGCAGTAGGAAAGGTAGGGCTGGGACAAGATGATTTTTATTGGGGTTAGATCTGCATTTACAGCTCTGCAAGAACAATTAATCTGCAGCTTTTCTTTTGTTCTCTAGTGGTAACCAAGTAATATTCAACATCTGAGAAGCTGTTCCTAGCTCGGAACTGGGAGTATGTCAGGGGAGACTAGGGAACTTCTAGGCTATGTCTACGCTCACGGCTTCTCATGCGAGAAATAGGCATAACGGCATTGTGCAAGAGGGTTTTTCTTGTGCAAGTAGGGGCAGTGTAGACAGCTGCTTCTGGTGCAAGAGCCTTTTCTGCAAAAATGGCGGCTCATTAGGTATGTAAATGAGGCACGGTGATATTTCACGCTTAGCCTCATTTGCATATTTCTCACGCAAGGAGCCGCGAGTGTAGACATAGCCCTAGACTGCAGCAGCGGAGTCCACACAGCACTGTAGCACATGGCAGGCGGGAGGCTAAGTAGGTTTGTACCCCGTCTTGCCTCTGTTCTTTCTTATAGATGAGTCCTGAGCTGAGATGATCAGCATGAGGGGTGTTGCTTGATAACACAGGTAGTTCTTCCCTGGTCTTCACATTCCTCAGTCACTACCTGTGCTGCGGTTTGGCTGCCTTTCATGAGTCGCATGCATGCCACCTGAGATTCAGTAGGATTTGGGAGACTCTGAGGCAGGAATGAGCAGCCAGGAATGGGGTGTGGGCTCCATGAGTGGCCTTCCTTCACCATGGCCCACTGGGGTTGCACCTACAGCCCCGTAGCCCCCCTGAATGCCCCCTCTCTCCCACGCTCACACGCCAGACCCCCGTACTTCCTGTTCCTCTCCTCCCCAGCACTTTCACGGCATGCAAATCACCTGATTCATGCTCTATTCCCTGTTCTTCTCCCCCTTCCTCCCAGAGCTGGAACACCATGAACAGCTGATACATGGCATTCCAACTCTGGGAGGGTGGGCGTGCAGTGGGGATGGAGTGTAAATCAGATGATTTGCATGCTCCAAAAGCGTTGGGAAGAATAGGAAGGGTGGGGTCCCGGTGTGCAAGGGGCACATGGAGAAGGGAGGGAGCCGGAGGGTCTGTGGGCTGCAGGTTGCCCACCACTGATCTAAGGCCATGTCTGCACTAGTTAGTACTTGGCTGCAAAACTTTTTGTTGCTCAAGGGTGTGAAAAGAATGCTTGCTGAGGGACATAATTATTGCCAGCATACATGCCAGCTGAGCTGGTTTTGTTAATGGGAGAGTTCTCTCTCCTGTTAGCTTAATGCAGCTACGGGAGTGCTCTTACAGGGGCGCAGCTGTGCCGCTGTAAGTAAACTTGGCTTTAGTAAACTCTTCAAAAATTTCATCCAGCCTCTGCCAATAGGTTTCAAAACCAAACGTGCCCGCAGTTGTTTGGCACGCAGCTTCGATGAACTCTTATGGCTGAGTGTTCGAAGACTGTTTATTTCGTAGTGAGCTACTTCTCTCATCTAATGTGTTTCCTAGTTGACAGGGCACTTTTTCCATTCATGATGCCTACTCCTTGATTGGGAATGTTTTGAAATCCTTACCTCGCTATAGTAGTTTGGTAGACCCAGCACTGGCCTGCTCATAGGAAATCAATGTGTAAGTAATATAATGTAAGATGGAGGCAAATGAAGGAAGTATTTCTGGTGTAGGTTCTTCCTTGATTTCTCTCCCTGCCACCTCACTCTTTGGGTGTCTGTACATTTACAGCTAAATCAAGAACACTTTATTGGACACGGCTGGAGAACACGGTTGGAGAATCTGGAAACTGTCATTCTTCTTATGTGGTCTGCATTCCTGTGTAGAACAAAGACTCAAATTCCACACTGACACCTCTGATGTATAATAGTGATGTGTGGCATCTATATTCTTTCTATTATGTACACCTTGTCTCCATGTTAGCAACTACACTGGTTTAAAAAAAAAAAAGATTTTTCTGCACGGTCAGTTCTAAAACATGAAACAACAGAAGCTGCAGGACTATTGTTGTAGATTAGATGACTTTTTTTAACCGAACACATTCATTACTGTTGATGTACAAAGATATAGAAAATAATATAGGGAGCTTGTAACATAGATTACTGTTGCTTGATAACACAGGTAGATACAGAAAATAGTAAAGGGAGTCTTTAACTTTGTCTGTAAAGTTGTAGCTGCAACTGTGGAAATAGAACAAATAAAACAAATGTTCTATTTCCATAGTTCCATCAGTGCCCCTATATCTTTACTGACAAAGTTAAAAGCTCCTTTCTTGAGGCATTTGCCTAATATTTCCTATACCTTATTTCCTCTTCACAGGCCTGTACAGGAGGGGAGGCGAAGGGTGCGAATACACCCCCACCCTGCCCATGGTCCTTCAAGTAAGCCGGCCTGGGGAAGGCAGGGGCAGTGCATTGTCCCAGCCTCCGTACCCCATGCTCCAGCCAGCCAGGGGAAGGCTGGAGCTGATTTCTCCCCCTGCAACCCCAGGAGCGAGGGCAGGGCAGAGCTGCGCGGTTGGGGCAGCCAACCCCTCCCCCAGCTCATACCCCGTCCCCCCTCGCGCCCCCCTGTCGAAATGCTGTCTAATGTGCTAATGGGATGCTCAAGCTCCTTTGCCCAACACTTCCCTTATTGAGGAAGCTGTTTGCACACACCTTTCACAAGCCAAACATGTCCAGTAACTGACTGCTAGTAAAACACAGAGCAATGAAAGAAAGTCAACCCAGTAGTGTACACTGATTGACTTTAGCCCTAATTCTGTGTTGAGATACTCGGTGGGCTGGTGATTTGCAAAGTTTTATAGTGACCTCTTTTCAGTACACACATGCACTAGACCTCAGTTGTTCCCAAACTTTTTGGCGTCACACCCCCTTTCTGATAAACACCTCACCTCCCTTCCCCCCCAATAGCAGCAAAACTTGTTGGGGGCGGAGGGGAGAGGAAAGGAACTGACGGGGGCCGAAAAACAAAAATAGCAGCAAAACTTGGGGAGGGGCTGTCACCTCGCACTTCCCCCTCCTACCCCCCGAAATTTCTTCACGCCCACAGTTTGAGAACCCACGCTCTAAATGGTGCTGATTTTTCTCAAATCATAAGGAGGGTCAATTACAGAAGCCTCATTACAGATAGGTTTGAAAAATGAAGGGAAAACGACATCTATAAGGGCACAGCTGTTACATTCCACAGCTTTTAGTTTACATCTCTGGTTTGCTTCCTCAACACAGTAAATTAAGCATCTTTTAATTACTATAATTGCATCATAACCAGAAAATTAAACACCACACCTTGGAGCGCTACAATTCATATCCAGCAGGCTTTCTGATGCAGGAGGGGAGCTTTTAAGCCTCTGCCTTTTGATTGTATTTTGAGCCTCTAAAGCAGGCTTCAGCATTACCATCATTAAATATGGATCCAGTTTGTTCATATAACAACCTTGGGCCCCTTTTTGCCATTTAAGATATTGACTTCAGTGGGGCTTGCTCAGTGGAAGTTGTGGATGATTATGCTGGGCAGAACTTGGGCCTCAGGTAAGTTGGGTCTGTTTCCAAAGCAGTCAGAAATGGGATGTGTTGGTTCTGACTGTTTCCAAAACAGTCAGAAGGTTCTGATAAACCATCTAATGATTTCCTTATCCTTTTATTTGTATATTCTGTCTCTTTTAAGCTGATTAGATTCGTATTTTCTGATTTACAGTTTTTTCTTGCCTTTCCTGACAGTCCCTTGATCAGTTTAAAATACAGTATTAGCATCATCTATTTCTGTATATTGCCCTTTTGTTCTCTGCAGACCCGACCGGAAGCGCAGGGATGTGTTCCGGATCATGAACAGCACTCACACCAGTCGGAACAGGAACACAACAGTGCCAGATCACTTTGCCAATGTGTCAGATGTGGAGGAGAGTGAGATGGAATATCCATTCTCTGAGAGCAAAGTGGAGGGGCGAGAAAGGACGCTTATCTCCGATCTCCAGCCTTTTACTCTTTACCGTATCGATATTCACAGCTGCAACCATGAAGTCGAAACACTTGGCTGCAGTGCTTCCAATTTTGTCTTTGCGAGAACAATGCCCGCAGGTACGATCACCAGAGTTTCAAGCTTTGTTTCATTTTCTGAGCAGTAACATGTATCTTAGGCACTCAGCAGGAGACACAGGTTTTAAAACCAAATATTAAAAATAGGGGTTTTCAATGATTTTTTTTCTAAAAATAAGTATATTTTTCTAAATGAGACTTACATAAAATTTTGTAATACTGAATCAACACCTACTGGCCCATAAACTCCAGAGTCCAGCCAGCCTTTCAGCTGATAACACTGTTCACTGCAGCAGAGGAAGGCAAACAATCCCCATTGTCTTCCCAGACAACGTGGCAAATCCCTGGACAGGAACACGGAGGGAGTGGAAACGGTTTTCTGAATCCTTCAGTCACACTGATTCAGGAGGCTTAAGGATGCCTTTCCTGATATGCTTCAGTCCAGGGATATTTGTTTACCATTTCTAATCAATTCACTTTGGCCTGTTTGCAAATGTTTGAGTTTTCCTTGTGAGTGTTTGCCCTGAAAACAAAATGTTTCTTCTGCCACGAATGCTAGTGTACTCGTCCAGTCTGGGAATAGAAGCAATAGCGTGTCGCTCTTCCTGACCATCACAGACAGCTAGCCTACTCCAAATAAGGAATACTGGGTTCTCTCTCAATTGTTTGTAGTCATGGTAGTAAGACTCGAGCTCATATGAATTGCTCATCTACTAAGAAGGGCAGACCTGATTTCAGCAGAAACCCATATGCCATCTTAAATCCAGCAGACATCTGGTTTCTTTTTCATGCAAAATGGTAGTGGTTTTGCTTTGTTTCTGGAAGTAAATGCTAACATAATCCAGAGCCAGCCATTGTCTTGTACAATACAGAGGTATTGTTTATTTCAAGTAGGGAAATCCATGACATCAGGGAAAAGGAAACAAACATTTCCAAATTTTTAGCCTGTGATTCTCAGAATTGAGGGCCGTTGTGATCACATGGGCTTTTGAACCTAGTACAAATATTGCCTGACTGGACCATAATTCATAGTTCCTAGGCAGCCTGTTGAATAATTTCCAAACACCAAAAGTGCTAAGGATAATGCCAAGAGCACTGATGTCTTGCCTAATAAGCTGGGAGTGGATGCAGTCCAGATACTGTCCCTACACTGGCACTCCAGATTCTGTGACAGTGGATCCAGTTTTGACCTCCATGCACATCCCAACCTGTGTGTGTCTTTCTGACAAGCCTCTCCGTTCATCCTGTGACGTGGACATTATTCTTCAAGTAGATCTGCAGAAGTGCAACTCCTGCTGCTGCTACTTTGGACCTTCTACAGCTATTAGATCAGAATGACTTTCAGTCACTATCCTGGGGAGCATGCTGGAGAAAGAACCACTCACTAATATACTAAGTATTTCAGCCCGTACTTCAGGACACAAAAACTTACTGTGTCCTGAAGTTTTTAGGCCCATGCACTGCATCATCTGTAACAGTATTTTTCAGGCAATATACTAATCTCTCCAACAAGTCTTCGAGTGTTGACTTCTTGCTCTCTGGGGTTCTGAACAATATTTATTGTGCTGTTCTAGCTTCTATGGAGGCATTTTGTTTTTTAATAAGTTCACTGAATTTGGCCCAGCCATTGTCTCAAAAATTCAGGTGGCAGTGCTGTTTGCCCACCATTAACTTGTGTCATTATTTTGTAGAAGGGGCAGATAACATTCCAGGAACCGTAACATGGGAAGGCAAAGAAGATAATGCTGTCTATCTGAAGTGGTCAGAACCTGTAAACCCTAATGGATTGATACTGATGTATGAAATCAAATATGGTCAGCATGGAGAGGTGAGGATTTGATCAAAGGCACATTTGTTTGGCAAAGGAGGGGGGAACTAATATCACAGATAGGAAGGATAAACTACTTGTGATTTGGTCAGCCCCCACAAAGTGTGGTGGATCAGAATGTCAGTGCGTGGATGGAAGTCCCATTGAGATAACTCTGTTGTGGATACAGTAGTGTTGGTTTTGTTTTTTCAGTGAGTATTTATTGAATGACTTAGTGTGGTGTAAAGGACACCCCCCCTCCTCCCCCCCGAGGTGGCCAATATGCTGCTTTTCACAAGACTCGGAGCATTACTCTCCAGTGTCTCAAATGAATTTATCTCCTAAATTATTAAGCATTGGTGTGCATTGTTAAAAAAATTCCTTGTTTTCAATCTGGATCAGCAAACATTTTCTAGCTGGGGGGATAATTTTTGCCTGTGCAAAATTTGTAGCATGCTTTGGGATCCCTATGCCATGGGGATGCTTTATTAATAAGATCATTCACTTAAAAGAAAATAAAAAGGACCTTAAGATTTCACACTTAAAATACTTAGCAAATTTGTGAGGGCAGTCACTGTGTAGCAAGAAGTTTTCCCTTTAAGAGTGCATTTAGCAGCAGCATTCATCCAAGGATCTGTAGCTATTAAGACTTGCAACATACCTATTGGACCAGTTTATAAGCATTATGCTCGACTTACAAGTGAGTGAAGATTTAAGTGACTTGTCCAGCATGCTGTGATGTTACTTGAAATAAAAACAAGGAATCCCAATGCTAAGTCTCTATTTATAACCAATATATTACCACACTTCCCTTGTTTTACTTACTTTTACCATTGTTGGATTCCAAATGTGTTTAAAGTGCACAAAAAAAGAGAACTGTTCTGATTTTAGTCGAAAAAACAAGCTTAAATCATGAATGCAATGAGAAGTCCAGCGAAATCTGTGACCTTATTGAGTTCCTGATAATTACAAGTATAAAAATATTTACATGTAGTACAAGCTGTTCTTTTTCTTTCAGGAGAAACGGGAATGTGTTTCTAGACAGGAATACAGGAAGTTTGGAGGAGCCAAACTAACTCATCTAAACCCTGGAAACTATTCTGCCAGAGTTCAAGCCACCTCTCTAGCTGGAAATGGATCATGGACTGAACCAGTGTCTTTCTATGTACAGCCCAAACGTAAGAGGCATTTTATAGGTTGGGTCAAACAATCTTTTTTTTTTTTTGTTTGTTTGTTTGTTTTTTTTGCTTACTTCTTCAATTATCTCACTTATTCCAGTTGCTTGCATGGTTAATTTGGACTTGGCACATCCTTCCTAAGTTCTCTGTATATTTCCCCAGGTGTGCATGTTTCTTTGGGAGGAGTTGTGCATTCTCTTAATAGGAAACAGTCTATGAATGAAAAATACCTTTTGAGGCTAGGTCCTGTTTTTTGATTTTTGTGTGTGTGTGTGTGTGTGTGTGTGTGTGTGTGTGTGTGTATATATATATATATAGAGAGAGAGAGAGAGAGCGCTAAGTCCATGTTGTATATTAATATTGGGTGAAAACGTATTGCTAGGAATAACCGTGCTGAAGTATTATGAATTGGAATCTGGAACTCATGTGGCAATATGGAATACCTACTGGATGCGTTAAAGTGATACAAGAAGCCAAGTTCATTAGCGTGGAGCTGTGTTAAAATTTCATTTTTAGCTTTTTTATTTTTTTTTCCCCCTTCCCCTCAGTATGGTACTTTGAACATCAACTTGTTGATGCAAGAGGGGTAGTGATACTGAAAATGATGGAATTCTTTTGCACAAATACATTGGTAAAACAATAAATTACATACATAAGTTGCACCCAGTGTTTTTATGGCTACCATAAACATATACTGCCTTGTTCTTCTACATACTCCATGTCCTATTTTTGTTTCTGCCTATTTGTAAAGCAGATACATTTACTGCCCTAGATATATCCAAGCAAAATACTGCTGCTTTTTCCATTTGTAATTTAAAAAAAAAATTTTTTTTGAAAGATTTTGTGGTGAAATTAGAGCAACCAAAAGTTTGTGCATGCTCCCTCTATATATAGGTATAGAAAATTTAAAAGGATCAACGTACATTCATCATTTAGAGATCAACATTAGACCTTAAACATACCTAGTCAAACCAAAACTACATTAAACAGAATGATGATCTTTCCCTGTATTTATGCTGTTCTCATTCTCTGATTTCTGGTTTTCTAGCCATTACTCGTTATGGAGTCTTTCTGAAGAAATTTCTCCACTTCGTACTCTGACATTGCAGTATGACAATATAGTGTTTAGGCTGAAAACTTCATGTGCTGATAGAAATTCTGTAGCAACGTAAGAATTTTTGTTTTCTTGTTTATTTCAGCGGCAGACTATGGGAATTTCCTGCACTTGATAATTGTGCTCCCCATTGCAGTGCTGCTGGTCATTGGAGGGTTGCTAATAATGCTGTACGTCTTCAACAAAAAGAGGTGAGATCTTGCATACACTTTGGAGGGAGACTTAACTGGGGAAGGAAATATTCACTTTGAAATCAATTCCCAAGGGAAAGTTCAAATTTGGTATTTAGTGGGCCATACAAGATAAGTTAAAGCAGATTTTCTCTTATAGGGAGAGAATGTTTCAAGTTACTAGTTAACATCTGTCTGTCTAGTAATGGAGAGGGTTTTCATTACCATGCCAAGCTGGGGAAAGAGATTGGAGGGTCTTTTGGAAATGGATCTCTGTTAGAGAAGAAACAGGCAGAAATTTAGAATTTGCACCAATGTTTCAATAAGGTTTGGCTGTCCTTTGCATGTAGAAATTCACACTAATCCCTTCTCCTACCCTCAGATACATTTACTGGGAAAGCTCCCATTAATTGTTTAAATTCATTGTACACATAACATTTACCAAATCTGTGTCTGTACTGGATAGATTGGTTTTACTGGCATGATTTACTCTGGTTTTATAGGGTAAAACTGCTTGACACTCCTCTCTCACCCAGCCTCTGTCTTGTGCAAACTCTGGCGGCTCATGTTTGGTCTCCTTTGCAGAGCCTTGATGATTGTTTATTAATTTGCCAATGCTGGATCATAAAATAGGTTTCATGTAGCATGTTTCCTAAAATCTAGACTATCCCAAACCCATCTAATCTTCTCCACATTGAAAACATAGAGCTCCAAGAATGATCCTGAGCACAGATCTCTCTTGCATGGCATGTCTCGTAATCAGTTTGGGAGGGGGGAACAGCTTTTGGATATTTTTCTAAAAGCTCTGCTCTAGGAATAATTTGGGTGCAGTTGCACAGCCTGAGTGGTACAGGAGGTCAGACTGGATGATCACAAAGGTGCTTTCTGCTCTTGGAATCTGTGTGTTCACCTTCTGCCATAAAAAGAAACATGAGAACCTAGCCCATTAAAATGTTTTATATTCCGTCTTCTCTGGTGCACATGTGGTGTAAACACAGCTGGAATGGAAATGGAGAAAAGGGGTTTCCCATGAAGACTGGTTCAGGTCATTTTCTCAGTTGATGGTGTTGCCAGTGTGGTAGATCAGTGAAGTCAGATGCCTTCTCATGTTATCCTAAAACCCTTCCACGTGCCTCATGTAAGAGGCAACAGGACGTGGTGAAGCAAACAGCAGCGAAGCCCAGGAAAAGATGGATTGAAATATGAGTTCTGGTTTAAGGATGGAAAAAAGAAACAATTTCTTTTTTAACAGGAACAGTGACAGACTAGGCAATGGAGTGCTTTATGCTTCTGTGAACCCTGAGTACTTCAGTGCTTCTGATGGTAAGTGTGGTCTTAAGCTGCTGATGCTTTTACTTTAATACATTTTGTTATGTGAGATCAGGTCAAGCGCCATATTGAAAGATGCAGTGCTATAATAGGACACAATCTAAAATTCCGTTTGCTTTGCCAATTTTACTGACCTCTTGGTAGTTGGTCAATAGAAATGTATATTGCCCACCACAGTTAATCAACTGAAACAATCTTTTTTATTGGTTTTATGTTATCTTGCGATTTGCTCAATCAGACCAGACAGAGGAGTTTCACTTTTGGATTCTCATCCCCTTGTCCTGTGTTGGGTGGTTTTAACTGAAATGAAAAAAAAAAAATCCATGAAAACTTGTCTTTGATAGTGGGCTGTATAAGCTTCTGACATTTTAAACACATACGTAAATACTAAAATGGACTGCTGTTATCCTTTATTAAACTAGGGGCCCTTTTTAATTTGTAGAATCATAAGACCATTAAAGATTATTCATATTTGAAGATTCAGCCAGACCGTGCTGTGCGCCATTGCTCACATGACAGATGGCAATCTTGTGAAAACAAGCACACTTGGTTTAACATCATAAGAACATAAGAATGGTCATACTGGGTCAGACCAAAGGTCCATCCCGCCCACTACTCTGTCTGCCGACAGTGGCCAATGCCAGGTGTCCCAGAGGGAGTGAATCAAGTGATTTCTCTCCTGCCATCCATCTCCACCCTCTGACAAACAGAGGCTAGCGATACCATTCCTTACCCATACTGGCTAATAGCCATTAATGGATGAATTAATGAATTTATCTAGTTCTCCATGAATTTATCTAGTTCTCTTTTAAACCCTGTTATAGTCCTAGCCTTCACAACCTCCTCAGGCAAGGAGTTCCACAGACTGACTATGCACTGTGTGAAGGAACTACTTCCTTTTGTCTGTTTTAAACCTGCTGCCCATTAGTTTCATTTGGTGGCCCCTAGTTCTTATATTATGGGAACAAGTAAATAGCTTTTCCTTATTCACTTTCTCCACACCACTCATGATTTTATATACCTTTATCATATCCCCCCTTAGTTTCCTCTTTTCCAAGCTGAAAAGTCCCAGTCTCTTTAATCTCTCCTCATATGGGACCCGTTCCAAACCCCTAATCATTTTAGTTGCCCTTCTCTGAAACTCTTCTACTGTCAGTATATCATTTTTGAGATGAGGAGGCCACATCTGTACGCAGTATTCAAGATGGGCGTGTACCATGGATTTATATAAGGGCAATAAGATATTCTCCATCTTATTCTCTATCTCTTTTTGTAATTATTCCTAACATCCTGTTTGCTTTTTTGACTGCCGCTGCACATTGCGTGGATGTCTTCAGAGAACTATCCATGATGACTCCAAGATCTCTTTCCTGATTTAGTTGTAGCTCAATTAGCCCCAATCATATTGTATGTATAGTTGGGGTTATTTTTTCCAATATGCATTACTTTACATCTATCCACATTAAATTTCATTTGCTATTTTGTTGCCTAATCACTTAGTTTTGTGAGATCTTTTTCAGTCTGCTTTGGTCTTTACTACATTGAGCAGTTTAGTATCGTCTGCAAACTTTGCCACCTCACTATTTATCCCTTTCTCCAGATCATTTATGAATACGGATTGGTCCTAGGACTGACCCTTGGAACATCACTAGTTACCCCTCTCCATTCTGAAAATTTACCGTTTATTCCTATCCTTTGTTTCCTGTCTTTTAACCAGTTCTCAGTCCATGAAAGGATCTTCCCTCTTATCCCATGACAACTTAATTTACGTAAGAGCCTTGGTGAGGGACCTTGTCAAAGGCCTTCTGGAAATCTAAGTACACTATATCTACTGGATACTCCTTGTCCACATGTTGACTCTTTCAAAGAACTCTAATGGTTTCTGTAAAGGGAATTCATGTCTTACTAATCTATGTTGACTTTTGCCGAACATAATTTGTTGGGCAAAAGTCTTCTATCATCTATCTCCCTTTGTGCCCATATCCTGAAGGACAGGAGTGGGCAATAATTTTCATAGGAGGGCCACTTAATGAATTTTGATATGTGGCTGGAAGGGGCAGAGTCTGGAGCAGAAGGGATGGGATAGGGACTAGTCTCCCCCTGAGTTGTCCAGGGCTAGAGGCTTTGAATTGAAGCACAGCAAAGGGCTTATGGCTCCCGGCCCTGCCATTACCACATTGCCTGGCAGCTGCCTGGCTGCAGCTTCATCCCCTGCCAGAATAGTGTTACAACTGGGAACCCTTTAAACTCCAGGTGGCTGCCAAGCAACGGGGTAGCAGTAGGGCCGGAGGCTGCAAGCCCTTTAAATAGCAGCAATTTTAGGGGCTCCTGACCCTGCCGCTATTGTGTTGCTTGGGAGCCACCTGGATTGCTGTGGCTATTTAAAGGGCTCATGGCTGCAGACCCCGCCAGAGTAGCACTGATGACGTGAACCATTTAAATAGGATCCTACTTCTTTTGCCACCACCTGGAAATTCAGTGGCATGGACAGCAGAATATAAAGAGAAAGTGACTGGATCAAAATGTTAGCAAATGCTCATTGGATAGGCAACACACTAGTTGACTAGTCACTCTGCCCCACCCCCGCTGCCTCTATCAGGAAGAGCTAACAAGGGACGGGAAGGGTTAGTGCTGCATGGAGCCCGGAGTCAGCTGGGGACTCCCCTGCTAACCCCAAACTCCCTGCGGCCCTGCTGCTTCGAAATGCCATGTGAGCCTGACACCGGGCTCCCTGTGGCGTTTCAAAGCAGCAGCACCGCATGGAGCCCCAGGTCAGCTGGGAATGTTTGAGTCCCCCGCTAGCCCCATGCTCTCCACAGCGCTTTCACCTTAAAGTGTAGCAATAGCTGTTGTTACACTTCAAAGGTGGTGACACCGTTATCGACTAATTGAATAGTCGATGAAAATTGCATCAACTATTTGATTAGCCAGTTAATGTAAATTTAACATCCCTAGGCCTTAGCCTCAGTTTTTTTTTTATTGCACATTACACAATAAACGTATAGCCGATTTCAACTTAGGATTTCATTTCCAATAAGTCCCTCATGTGAGTGGGGCTAGATCATTAATCTTTTACTAAGGGGTATTGCACATTCTGAAAAGTCTTTAATGATTATCCTAGAATCCAGAATTAATCAGTAAGAAATACCTCAAATTAGATTTTTCTGGCAACGGAAGTAATGAGTGTGCGTGCACGCTGTATAGATTAAATATTTGCAGAGTTCTTGTTAGTGGTGAAAGAGGAGAGCAGGACTTCAAAGGCATCTGCTTGAGACATTAACTCCCCTCTTCAGGTTCGAGCCAGACAATGTGCTTTTGTCTGTCTAGAGAATCGGAAAGTTTCCAACAGCTAACAACAGCTGTCTGACAGAGGCAGCTACCTCCCCGGATCTGTTGCTTGCAACCATGGCACCATTTTAGTTAAAGGTCTGTTAGCATTCGTTAATGGCATGCATCTAGAGCTGGTGGCTGTTCTGCACCCTTCCTTGGCGATTGATAGGCAGTGGCAGGAACAGAACCGCTCTTACCTTAATGTTTCTTGCCTGTAGCAATAATCCCTCCCAGCAGTGAGGTTTCCTGTCTACTTCCTATGAAAGGGTCGTTACCTAAATTCCCTCTAAGCTGTGTGGCCGTGCGGATTCCTGCTAAGCCCCACTCACTGCCTCTTAAGACAGATGCCTTGCACAAGCCCTGAAGCTGCCATGGCCATTGGGAGAGGCGCCTCTCCTAGCTGGCCCCCACCCAGAAGTGCTTCAGCTGCAGAGAGGCACCTTTCAGCTGTCCCCAAGCTGCTGCAATGAGAGAGGGCTGGGGGGTAGTTCTCTCGCCCCTGGGCAGCCTGTACCCCACACCCTTCATCCTTAGCCCCACCAAAGAGACTTCACCCCCAGGAAAAACTCTTACACTGCATCCGAACCGTCTCCCCTAGCCCTAAATCCTCTCCTGCATCCCAAACCCCTCGTCCGTAGCCCCATCCCAGAGCCTGTGCTTTCAGTGGGAGCCCTCACCCTCCTGCACCTCAACTTTCTACCATAGACCCGCTCCCAGCTTGTCGGCTCCACCCCCTCCATGTACGCTATCCATGTACATAATGACTGGTTATGTGATACATCATGTCCATATTGGTGCACATAATAACAAAAGTCATTCTGCACATGGACATAAAAATGAGAGGGAACACTGGTTCCTACTGCACAAGTCCTGTCTTTATGGGAGCAATAGGCTTTGGGTGTGAGTGATCAGAAGTGATATGAACAACCTTTTAGACTCTAGAGTCCAGTCCCCTGTAATTATAAAAATCGGTCCCCTGAGGATGCATCTTGAGATGCTGAAATGGAAATTTGCATTTTTTTTTTTGCTGCACAGAGCAATCTGAAAACAAGGGTTGCCATGAAAAGCCTGAACCAGGCTTCTACGCACTCTGGTTGGCTTTGCAGTTCATGTTTGGATACTGAGTTTGCACATAAGTCTTCCCTCGTCATTTTCCATTATTCGAGTGTCATAACTGTGCTTCCCTGTCTCCACTACAATTGTGATCCTTTAAGATTTGTGTATGCCTTAGGCTGGTAGCAATCAAGTAATCAGAGTCCTAGAGAGAACTGAAACTGGCATGAAGTTGAGGACTTCTGCTTAGAAATCATCTCATGATAGCTAGCAACATATAGCATTGATGTTGTTTGGGGACTGTAGCATCCTTCCTTGGACTGAGAAGGCTGGTTTCTCTGCAGAAAGGTAAGAAAAAATCTTGAACCTGCAGGTGCTGTGTAAAAACCTAAGACGGGTAGACTTTTTGGGAAAGACCATGGAAACAATTGCATATCTAGCTTGATGCTTATGTCCACATGCTGTGTCCTTTTTCCTACTCACAATTCATTGCTGGGTTTTTTCCCCTTGGAGTCATATGTCTTCACCCCATTTATGCATATGTGTGGAATGTCATTGGTGGTTCTCTTTAACTCTAGTGTATGTTCCGGATGAATGGGAAGTGCCCCGTGAGAAGATTACCATGTGCCGGGAACTTGGGCAAGGCTCCTTTGGAATGGTTTACGAGGGAATAGCTAAGGGAGTGGTGAAGGATGAGCCAGAAACTCGGGTGGCCATCAAAACTGTCAATGAGTCTGCAAGCATGCGTGAACGGATAGAGTTCTTAAATGAGGCCTCAGTCATGAAGGAGTTCAATTGCCATCATGTGGTAAGTTGCTTAAAATGGAGCACAGCTTCTCTTCACCTAACCATAATTAAAGGTAGCAAGTGCCTGCTTTGATTGATTCCATGAATCAAGAGTCTCAAGACCTCCTCAAGCAGCAGACTAAAGGGAGGTGTTTCTTTATCACATGGCTCTAGTGACATGTATCATGATAATGTATTAAGAGGGATAGCCACTGCCGCATAGTTTGGATCCCAATCTTTTCCAAACTCTTGCAGAGGTCTGTGGGTGTTGGTTCCAGAATGCAGACATGCCTAGTTAATAATAGGGCTTCTAAGTAGTTAATAATTTTCCCAGTAATAATTAGTCCTACCTGCTGGGTAAAATCTGAACTTTTCCATTTGAGGTGCGGCTGCTTGGAGTTGTCTCCCAAGGCCAACCAACACTGGTGATCATGGAGCTCATGACGCGTGGGGATCTCAAGAGTTATCTGAGATCTCTGCGGCCAGACACTGAGGTAAGCATGGGGATTGGATTTTTTTCCTCCGCGTGCAAGAAAAGGTGATCAAGTCAAAACACCACCCTTGCCCAGACTGTCAGTTTTCTGCCTTGTTTGGAGCATTTATACTTGCTAGCCGTTTCTGATGTAAATTTTCCTTTCCCACATTGATCCAGCTGCTTGCCTTGGTCAGGCACAGCTGAAACTCCCTGGTCTGTGCTTTAGTATACAATACCCCCAGCTTTTGCCACATAGGTTAGCGGGTTTCTTCAGACCATTTTGTCTCATTTTATTCATCTCTTACTTCCTCCTCCCCTTTTATTTTGAAGGTTGTGGTCCTGTCTTGATTAAATTACATATTTACCTAAAAGTAAATCATGGCAGAAATACAGGGCTAACTCTAGTTTACTTCTAATTGTCATGTGTGAAAGCCCACAGGTATCTTCATTGTGTCACAAGATTTCCCTTAATCTTCGATTCTTTTTCTTAATCTGTGAGCTAAGCATCATGCGTAGTTTACATGCCCTGTTGGCAGCTAGCCTTCATTACTAGATGTAATTGGAGCCCAGTTACTGAGCCATCAGCTTCATCACGTCATTGCTGCTCTTTCTGGAGCCTTCATGCCTGGGCTCTTCAGAACCTTTGCTGAGTTCTTTTCAATTTTTGCTCACTCCCCTGCATTTAAAGGAGTTAAATACTTACACAGAAGGATATTTGTATTATTTCTTGCAATTTATCTGTTTTTCCTCTTTGAACTTTGTTAATGAACCTCCAGCTGTTGTGACCTGCTGCTCTTAATGGCCAAAGAGTGTATTTCACCAGGGCTATGGAATAATGTGTTATCCCACCCCCATGTTACTGAGTGCCGCTTGTTCAGATCTGAAGTTTAAAAAATGCATAAGTAGGATAATTCTTCTCAGATGAAGCCCTGCCTGCTGCCTTTTTGTTTTTAATATAAATTATGAATGAGCATTTTGCAATAGACACTAATATTTCGTCATACATCTATATGGTGTTTAATATTCAGCCATGTCAGTTTAATAGATAAAATCATTCACATACATTACAGGGTCTGAAAGGTTAGGAAAGAAGGTGAAAAAGTCACTTCCTTTGGAAATTAAGGTTGGCCATGTATAAAATGTGCCTGCAGTTTTGTGTGACCCTTTGTTTCACAAAGTAGCATTGGTGAAGTCAATAATTTACAGCAACAAAGAGCAGACACCTGGTATGTGTGAAATGAAAATTGGATATAAAATGAACAGCATTTCATGAAACAAATGGCAAACTGCTGAAAAACATTGTTATATGCCTCCATCGTTCAATGGGACTACGAGCTACATAATAATCAGCACTGAGGGCAAAGGTTTCTTGTAAAGGTGCAGATCGTGGGTTCTGTTGAGGAGCTTACCAAGAGCAAAAGTAACAGAATTCAGTAGACTTGGGAGGCAAGGATCTGGGAGATGATAAACGAGAATTGCCAAAAAGAACGATTTACTCCAGTTCACCCTTCTGCATGCTGACCTGTTGCTCCCCTTTTTGAGAAGTGGTTTATAAAATACATAACGTTGTGAGTTGTCTTTCTGTTCACCCTTGTGAAGCACGGTGTAAGATTTACTAAAGACTCCTCTTACAGTGCTTCTCACACTTACCTCTTCGTTCTGGATAGATGCAATGAATTGGCTCCTTCCTGACTGAGTGCCACAAGATTGTGCAGTGTTGATTTCACCACACAGTCATGGTCCTTCAGGGGAGCCAACAGCCTCACCAAGTTTCTGGGCAAGATTTTTTTTTTTGGGGGGGAAGGGGAGGCTCCACATTCCTACAAGAGGTGGAACCAAGGGCAGCAAGCCCTCAGCGCTGCCTGGACCCTGGCACCCCTCAGTCCATCTGGCAGCCCTTTAAGGCATCCTATGATCTGGCAGCCATTTAAAGAACCCAGAGCTCTGGGTGCTGCTGAAGTAGCAGCAGCCGCAGCTGGGAGCTCCGGGCCCATTTGAATTGCCGGGTCCCATGGCAGGTGCCCTTCTTTCCCATCTGCAGGCATGTGTCCCTTTCACAAAGGGTCCCAGCTTACATTGTTTCTTACTGTCAGTTGGGTATAATAGTCACATGCTTTCAGATGGATGATTTTTCTCAGGTTTCCTTAGATGTATTCCTGTGGGTCCTCTGCTGGGGGATCGATTGCGTTTAGGAACTGGGGAAGGAATGGAAAGACTCATCATAATAAACATGTGACACATTTTTTGAGAGTGGTGAGCAGTCACACTAAACCCAAACACCATCCACTGTAGACATATATCATTAACGTCTTTCACGCTCACCACTGGTGAAAGTTCGGTGATTTGATCTGCTCAGGAATTCTGGCTCCTATTTTCGTGCTTGACCCACTATCCAACACTGGGTATTTTGCAGCCAGAGGTATAAGTCTTAATCAGATTTGCACTGGCAGATGTTAAGCCACAGTGTAGTTTGCTGAGGCATATGCAAACACCTTAAAATGTGAGGCTGCGTCTACACTGCAGGCTTCTTGCACAAGAAGCTTTTATCGAAAGAGATCTTCCACAAAAACTTTGTGAGCAAGAGCGCATCCACACTGCAAAAGCGCATCGAAAGAGCTATGTGCTTTTGCCAAAGAGGACGTCCACATTGCATGGACGTTCTCTAGAAAGTAAGCTCTGATTGATATGCACGGAATGGCCACCGGGACATCTGAGCTTTTTCCTATTTCCTCTTTTTGCACAAAAACCCCCTCTTCCCCGTCCACACACACCTTTTTGCAAAAAAACTCTTTTGCAAAAAGTAGTCTTCCTTGTAGAAAGAGGAATACCGGTTGCGCAAAAAACCCTCTGTTCTTTCGATTCTCTTGCGCAAAAACGCACTTGAGGTGTGGACGCTCTGAGTTTTGGCAGAAAAACGGCCCTTTTTGCTGCAAAAACTCTGTAGTGTAGATATAGCCTTACCCTCCAGCACAGCACAACTAATAGCTATGGCAAGAAAAGCTGCAGATGTCTTTAGTTGATGATCATGAATGAATCTGTTTCATGAAAGTTATCTGTAGAGCCTTACACCCTTTTTAGGAGTATATAAATAAGTCAGGAGGCATCATGTCACTGGATGTCAGGGGAAATAATTTAATAGTATGTTTTTTTAACATCATCTGTTTTGGTTATGCTGATAGTTGCACATACAGTCTAAAGTTCTGAAGCCTAGCAAGAAGATGATTCCTTAAAACGTTTAGGAGGAAAGGGAACTTGAATAGAAAAACTTATTTGTATTCTCCAAAATTGATTGTGCTGCTATACAGGTGCTACTTGGGGGGGGGGGGGGGG
>JANRFK010000875.1:27216977-27249924 GCA_030068395.1 Apalone spinifera | reverse complement strand
CCCTTCACATACCCCAACCCAAATTCCTGAACCCTCACATCCAGAAGTCTGTGGTTGGCTTAGTACCCTAACCCTACATCTGACCCCAACGCTGCCCAGCCTGGAGCCACCTCCCCGAGCCAGCGTTCCCTTATCCACCACCTCCTGCATCCAGATTTCCTCCCGGAGCATGCACCTCTCATCCCTTCCCACACCCAAATCCCTCATTCTCACCCCAGAGCCTACACATCCTCTGTCAACCCAACAAGGGTACGTATAGACTGCAGGAGTTTTTCAGGATTTCGGAGATACCCCAGAAAAACGCTTCTGCATCCAGGGATGCGTTTGTTCTTCCACCTCTTTTAGTGGAAGAGCAAACATGATCTTTCGGTCACCCCTATATTCCTCTTTCCACGAGGAATAAGGGGGCTTCCAAAAGAAGGAGTTTTTCTGACATTTGGTCAAGTCTAGACAGGCCAAATGTTGGAAAAACTTCTTCCTACAGAAGAATTGGAAGGGGGGAAAGCCGCAGTGTAAGGGTTGGGGATAGCAAGTGATGGAGAGGAGGCGAACAGAAAGGGCGGGGCTTCAAGCAAGGGGCGGGGCTTAAAGGAAGGAGGGGGGTGGTAGATCTTGGCTTGTTCTGTCATTTAAAAAGTGATCTCATGTGTAAAAAGGTTGGAGACCACTGCTCTAGGGAATACTTAGTTCTGCCTTGAGTGTAGAGGACTGGACTTGATGACCACATGAGGTCACTTCCAGTTCTATAATTCTGAGAATACATATTACCCTTCTCAGGTATTTCTCATCTGCTAATTTGACATAGTTTCCCTTGGCTTCAATGAAGACATTAACTGGATATTGCATCATAAAGCCAGCCTTCCCTGCATTTAACACCTCATTTTTACATCAATAGCTAAGTATGGGACACTTCCAGTCTACTTAATTAACCTCATTAGCACCAGTCCTACAATTGATACTTGCTTCTCCTTCTCTGCCCCACCCCCCCCCTTTCTGTTATAAAATTTTGGGTTTCTGTTATTCTTGTCCAGTTCATCTGATGAAGTTGATTTTGCCCCCAAAAGCTCATGATACTATACATATTTTTGTTAGTCTCTAAGGTGCCACAGGACTTTCCGGTTTTTATTTCCCCTTGGATTATTTAGCATCCAGTGCTAGAAACAAGGTAGACATTTTTCTAAATCTTCCTTTGCAGGTGTAATAGTCAAGGTATAAAAGAATGGTTTAATATGAGGGCGTATGGTGTGTATCTGTGTTCACATTATGTATCAATAAACAGTGTATTTCCTACCCTCATGTCCAACTGCACATATCGAAAAGGCTTGATTCCAAAGTAAACCCACATCTCAAAATTATTGAAGCCCAACTTATCACTGTTAAGTGTCTTATTTGATCTGCTTGTGGGTAAAACAGTCAGTCATTCCAGTCTGGTTTAAATAATGTATAGAGCAGACCAGATACTCTACATTAATGACCTGATATCACTTGCCTCTCCTTTTCAGTGTTCAGGTTGAAGCTGCTTCATGCAAGCAACATTGTTTGGCTATTTTTGTGGGTGTTTTCCTTGTGTCAAAAAATAAATATACTGAGACCGTTTTTCTGCCTTTCTGGTAGTATATTGTGACATCAGGTTCTCTTAGATACTGTTTTTAGAAGTCCCATGTCAAAATGAGAAAACTGCCAGTGGTCAGCTATGAAGATTTATAAACTGTCAGGTGAAATGGCAAACTGTGAAAGTGTGTCTGGAGGATTTGAAGGGCTAGGGTTTATTTTAGTACTATCGCTTTTTTTATTGTTCTTAGAGACTGAGGAATGAGTTAACTAGAGAAGACTTGTATTGTGAGGGTAAGGAGGGAGCCCAAGATTTTAAAATTGATGCAATACCTTTCGGGAACCAGAGCTGCAAGCTGTAGTTCTGTACGATAGATCTTTGCCATTTACAATCTGCTAATCTATTTTAAAGGAACAATTCAAGTTTGTTCTTGCAGTGTAATCTCTAGTGTTGTAGGGAGTACTCACGAAATAAACACAGTAGCCTCTTTCCTGTGATTATCAGAATAGCTGTAAGGCACCAAGAAGTTGAGCAGAGATTTTTGTTGTTGTTTTGCTCCAAGTGCAACTGTTCCAGTTGCAAAACTTTGATCATTTCTGGTTTTAACCTGAACTCGTTTTAGGCACAGTGGATAATCTGAAATGTAAAACTGCTCCACCATAACCACCTACTAACATTGAACTCCTGTTTTCACAACACAAACCTTACTCTTGGTGCACACATCTCTGCTTTCCTATAGCAAGTTGGGCTGGGAGCAATAATGGTGAAAACATGGATCTGAATTTGAAAGCATAGAATTCTTTTTCTCTACTGCTCAACAGAGTGTAAATGAGATGACTGGTAAATCCTGTAGAGTTTTTGATGATATTGTCCATCTTGATCTAACGTTAACTTAAACAGACATTTTAAGAAAATTTCTGTTGGTGCATCAGAGTATTAAAATATTTTCATCTTTAATTGCAAGAAGAAGCTGCTTAGTTTTGTGTAAGACTGTCATAGAAAAGACACATGAAATTTTTCACAAGTGCTTGTAAATTATAATTGTCTCTGTTATCTAATGAACAGCTCAGGCTTCTAGATGAGCATCTTTCTTCTACTGTCCTTTTGCAGATACGTAGGTAGACAGTTCAAGAATACGTTACCTTGTGTGTTGCAAAATGACAGTAGAGCTTCCCATAATGCTCAAAATGTTCTAAATTGATCTTCGTAGCCCATGTTTGTTCTTTTGCATCCTGTATGATTAAACTGACAGTAGGGATGTGAATGGTTAACCGGTAAAGCATTCAGCTGCCCCAGATTCCCACCCTCCTTTAAGTGGTTAATCTGTTAAACATTATGTTTAACCAACTGACTGATTAAATAGGACTTTGCATCACTGCTTTCTCCTCTCCGTCCCCTCTCGCAAATGGTCCTCACATCTGAACTTGGAGAATACACCTGCAGAGATGAATTGAGACGAGTCTCCAGGTCACTTCCCCACTTGACTCTCATGCTAATAAAGTAGTTAAGCTGCCAATGAGTCAAGAACAGTGATGTCGTTTGTGATGTGGGCCCTAGATGGAGCCCACCAAACTCATTATCATTGGATTACTAGCTATCCAATATCAATAGCTCTTGGCCACCACTGACTCAAAGTTATAGCAGTGGCTTAGCAATGAATATTTTCTTATCCTGTTACCGACACCTCGAGCAGTCAAGTAGGTGTTTGTTTTTAATAAGACATCCCACCATATTCTAAACCAGAATCTTGCTTGTTTTGCTTAACACTTCTTAAGTCGTAATTGTTTTCCAGGTCCTTTGGAGTTGTCCTTTGGGAAATTGCAACGTTAGCAGAGCAACCATACCAAGGCATGTCCAATGAGCAAGTTCTCCGTTTCGTGATGGAGGGAGGCTTATTGGAGAAACCAGACAACTGTCCTGATATGCTGTAAGTATCACCTGTTTTTCACTTTGAGCTTGATTGCAGTGTACTCCTCCATCTGATATCCTTTTTAATCCCTTGATGCTGAGTTACCAAGGTAAATCCATCCATCGCTGAGTGGAACATCAGCATCTAGATCAAGTTGTAACAATAGGGGGTAGACGAAATAATTATAAACTTGAGTCTGTTGGCGATGGGGAGACATGTTCATATGCTTGTGAACCGATGGAACTGTTCATAATTCATTGATGTCGTGAATAACTTTTTGGAAGCATCAGCACACTCTCTCTTGGAGCATGGGCTCCATCTTACTCATGCGGTCGCCCTCGTTCTGACCTCCTCTGTTCATGGGTGCTGTGGTGCTGCATCCATTTTGAAATAAGTATTTTTAATGTTTCCCTTCTAGGTAACTACCTTCTTGTCTCCCATCTCCTTTGTCTTCCCTCATTTAAATCCATATAAGCAACTAAAAAGACAAGATGAAGCATTGTTAAAATGCTCTAGCCTTGCTAGGTTCTGTTTGAATGGTCCCTATGAACCGAACATGTGCCTTAAAACAACTTTGCCAGTAGCAAGAATCCTACATTTTCTAAACTTAGGTTAAGCAGTTAAAACTCTTGTTTTCTATTACCAAGGAAATACAGATTGTAGAAAATAAATGTTTCTGTTTTGGGAAGTTCTTCAAAGTAGCCTTTCTTGAACTTTTTAAATTTGATCTAAAATAATGCTGTTGGATATCAAAAAAGAAAAGCATGAGTTTGGGACTGCTGAAATACATTGTGAATTAACCCTTTGGAGTATAAGCTTTCTAACTCAGCTCACAGATAAAATAATGCAGTAATTCTTCCGCTCAAAACAGCTCTGGTTTCCTTACCACAGTGGATAGTTTTCATTTCATTGAGGTCAGTGTGTTCTCCTCCCTTCACAACTTCCTTTCCTGTAAGCATAAAGAGAGAGAAATTTCCAAATAACTGTATCCATTCCTATCTACAGCCATAACAGGCTTCATCCCTTCACTTTACTTTGTTAAAATCCTTCTGCTGGGTTTTGTGTACAGTAGTTTTAGTTGTTCAGTCTTTTACTGCTTTGATATGCTTCCCAAACTAGTTTTCTGGAAGGAAATGCTGTGTCTTGAGTTATTGAGATTTCTTGGAGGCCCACAGAAGGGATGCAATCACTTAAGGGCCTCAGCTGCTTGGGATTCTTCGGAAAAGAGCGTCTGGCTGGATGACTGGCTTTGGTTTCGGATGACAGTCCATGTTTTGTTGCTGGAGGAGGGTAGTCAGTGGAAGGAGGAGGTCTGACTGCCATATGACGCCCCCTCTCACATTCTTTTCCTGCCATGATTCCACAGAGAATTTCTGGCAATCAGATGGCTTTGAAATTATGCTCGACATTATGGAAATTATACAGCAGGAACTAGGAATGTGAGGGACTAGATAAGGTGGTCTTATTTCAGGCAGCACTAGGAAAGCAGGTTGTACAGTCTTAATGAAGTTGGCAAGGGATTGAGCTTTAGAAATTCCTTGTTAACCTGGCATATGGATAGATATTATAGAAATATAGGGCTGGAAGGGACCATAAGAGGTCATCTATTCTATCCACCCCTTTCCTCACCCCCTGCACAATGTGGCAGGCTTAAATATATAAAGGCCACTTGTGCCAATTCCACCCCTGAAATCAGTGCTTTGCTTGTTTGGTGTAATGACTGGATGCAGAGCTGTCTCTAGAGTACAGTGAATCAGAACAACCACACCAGGTCTCAAACTTCTGGGGGTCCTGCGGGCCAGCATAATTGGCTGGCGTGGCAGTCCCAGAAGTGACACATTGATCACTTCCGCCCCACCCCTTTAGGGATATGCTTGGATGGATGAATCGACTTTCAGGGTCACGAGCTTGAAGAGTCGGAGGATTTACATGCTGTGCAGATAGTGAGCTTCTGAGTCAGCATACTGCAGCGCGGGGCGAACGCATGTGATCTGAGATAGTTATTGCCAGGTGTCCGGTTTTGAACCAGACAGTCCAGTATTTGAGCTTTCTGTTCAGGAAACAAATTGAGAAAATATAAATGAGAAAATATAAATGTCCGGTATTTTCTAAATAAGATGTAATCTAGATTGTGATGTAATGTTATGTGTGTCTAGTATTTTTGTTGAAACCATCTGGCAACCCTAATCTGAGAGAGAAAAGAGCTATCATTTTCAGGTGCGAGTGAAATGACCATGACTCTGGCAATGAGCAACCAAGACTAATGGGTCGGCAGTATGAGTGGGCCTCCTTCAACTCAGTGGTTCATAAGATTGTCATAACCAAGACGGCCTCCTGGGGTAGGGTCGTTTTGCTAACTCTGCTTGTGAACCTAGAATTTGTGGGGGTGCTGATTAAACCATAGCAGCGCTTTGATTGGATGCAGAGAGAGCACACAGCTCTCACAGTCAATGTTGTGTGAGGTCAGCACGCACTTCACTTCATGTGCCGTGATGGTTCATGTGTGTCACTTGAGTAACGCTGTGTAGTGGGGGGGGGGGGAACTACGTGGACGGAAACCAGTGGAATCTGGCAAGCCTGCATGTGGGCAGTGGCAAACAAAATGCTTCACAGGCAACACACAGAACTTCAGTGAGTCTCATTTGACCTGCAGGTTGCCCACCGCTGCTGCAGAGTCAAACACCTCAACTGTGGGTAATTAGGAATCCACTTCAAAGTTCAGTCTCTAGCCACCGAATCTATCACAGGCTAAGGCCAGGCTCAGAATCTCAATAAGTCTAAAGGTGGCTTCTGAATCTAATTCCGTGCACTTCTTCAGGGGGCTGAACAGCTGTGTTGGGAAAATTTGCCCCCCCTAGTGACAACACCTCTCTTCTCCTCCAGAGTGAGAGGGAAAGAGAAGCTATCCCATCAGTTCTCCCCAGCCTTCCACTGGGTGAGTGATGCCTCCTAGGTGGGGTTGTGAGTAAAGTGCCTCTGCATATTCTGAAATGCAGAAAATTAAAAGTGCTTCTAACTTCTGAAGCATCAGTGATTTCCCCCCACCCTGCTTGGCAGCCTGCCCCGTTTTTACATTCAGCCCCAGGCTGGTCCAATCCCAATAAAAGCAACCGAGATGTGCCCCAATCCAGCTCCACACATGGACGTGTTTGGTTGTCAGTTGCTAACTCCTTGCTGAGCCATTTCTTCCCATGTCCCCCATTGCTCACACAACAGCCCATCAACACGAGAGGCTATGAAGTAGCATCATCAAGCAATGTCCAGTGGCAGCGCTGATGAGCGGGAGGAAAGCGGGAGAGTGGTATGTTGACCCTGGGACTAGAGGCTCCCAAAATATCTCTAGCATTTGTAGAGTGAAATGAGTCTTAGTGAGTACAATGTACTGAGGCCCCAAATTGCTCTTGACATGCCTGAGCACAATTAACTCCATTTAATGAGCTTGCTCTTCTATAGCAGCATGGATACATACAGAAGGGTAGTCGCTATCCAGAGATCTCTCTTCTCCCATCTTTAGCCTTCCCTGTACACCCTGTTTCGGATCATCAGTGAGTATGTCAGGAAGAAGAAAATGCCCCAGAAAGTCGCACGGCATATCATCAGTATAAGCAAGGCAGTTTTGGGCAAACGTTCTATGAAAAGCCGTATCTGTTGTGAGAAGATCCTTTTCTGCTGGAGGTGTTACGTTTTTGTTTTTCTCTCTGGTTTTGACCGTTAAGACTATAAGACAGGGTTAGTCAACTTTGGAAGCCCCAGCGGCCACAGTGATACAGCACATGCTGAGGGCCGCAACTTAAGTGTGGTTGCTTATACATGCAAATAGCATTTCACACTGATGGGTATGAATATAAAGATTAAGGCAAGACTACACAACACCAGGCCCCACTTAACTCAGTTCTGCTGATATTAATAAAATTCAATATTTACCTGATTTCCACCTATCTGACAGCACTTGTAATGAGCAATGGCAGTCCAGGAATTTAACTACTGAAACACATATCAACAGAAGACCTTTATATTGACTACGTTTTTGTTTTGGCTCCCACCCGCGGACCACAAATAAATGGGGGCCACTTTTTGAGTAGCCCCGCTGAAAGGCTTTTCTTTCAAAGCATCATGTTCCCTGGCACATCAGCCCCACTGGGAATTGTAGGGTTCAGCCACCACATGGATGCATCAACCTTCATGTCATCTGCCTGTAGATGAAAGGTGTTGTAATAGGCATTGGAAGGTGCTAAGTTAGCCTGCTGCAGTAAGGTCAGTGCACTTCTTTTGCTCAGCATAGCATCTATGGCAAGTTTGGAAGGGGAGCTAGGAATCAGGCGGTATAAATATACCACAAGACTTACCTGAGTAGCCATGGGGCTGCCTCCTCCAAATTTGTGTTTCTTGAAAGCAGCTAAAATAAAATTGTGGGTGGCTGATGTCTTAAAAAGCAGCCTGCGTGCTTACCTTTTGGGGTAAATGGGAGCATGGTGTAGTATGAAGGCTCCCCCCAAAGGATGGAGGGGGTAAAATGCAACACAGGATAACCCACCACAACCCTTGTAATAATAAATCTATTACAGTAACTCTCTGAAATACTCACATGTACAGTTGTGTTACCGTAATGCTCAGGGCCAATGTTCCCTGTAAGCTGAGTGCTTGGGTGGCCACCCAGGAGAGATTCAGGTGCCGTCCAGCTGATTAGCAGAGCACCTAGAGCCAGCAGCAAGTGTTTCTATTCTTGGTGCACCTTTGCACATGCCTTTGTGCACATAACAAAATTTATTCCACACAAACATGGAAAAAGAGAGAATATAACTCAGGGCTATTGTCATATCGTATGCCTTAAATTTTACTTAGGGCCTCCCTTGCTGCCATCCCCTCAACACACACAGAAACAAACACGCACAACACAATGCAGGAGGCTCTGACATTTCATCTTGTATGAATGTTATACTTCTATGTTGTTATACTTTGCTAACCTCAAGCAGCAAAATCATTAACTTCAAGTTGGATCAGAAAGAAAGGACACCTGAAGAATGTGACAGATTTTATTTTGCAGTGGGGTTTTCCTTTGTGCTCATTAAGACAGACCTTGTTGTGTGGTGTTAGGCAGTTGCACTGACATTCAGAGGAGTGGAAAGTATTTGAAAAGGAACTAAAAGCCAAAGAAGTGACTTTTTTAGGCAGTTGCACTTGTTGGGTATGAGGGTAAAGGAATATTTTGCTAAATGTCACACATTTGATCGTACAATAGGTCATAGGTGCTGGATATTAGAGAGACGCTGCTGCTTTTCTCCCTCTTGCCACATAAGTCACACCTTATATACTGTGGGTGTAATAGCAGTGCAGTGTAGGGATGTAATCGGATAGTGGATTAGTTACGCGACTAGTCACTTCCTTCACCCTCTCCCCTCTTGCTGCCTCTATCAGAGATAGGCATCAATTGGGAGAGCAGGAACCAGTGCCTGGTCTCTCCCCTCCTCCTCCCTCCCTGTCCCCCCTCACCCTGCCACCAAGCTCTTAATATCTTTTAAAAAACCAGAAGTTCAGTGGGGTTAGCTCCCGGGGGAGAGGGGGAGACTCTGCAGTTCTCCCCCCATATCAACTAATCGACTAGTCAATGGAAACTCCATTGTCTAGTTGATTATCTGGTTAAACGCCATTTAACATCCCTAATGCAGTGTGCATCAAACTACAACTGTACATCAAGCAGTTTTATTGCTGTTTAAGACCATAGGCTGTGTATTCCCACTGGGATTTTAAAAATTTATTTGAGGCAAGAGGAAGAATTCTGTGTTGGAAGCAAGAATTCTTTGAACACTGGCTTCCCTCTTATGTAGCTTAGATTACCAGCCAGTTTAAACAGTTCTGATTTTTGCTTTGTCTGTGGTTAGGGTTTATTTTAAAGCCAGCATCTACTACTTAAGACACATATAGGGGTCATAGCTGCTTTTTAGAGGATGTAGTGGGCATGAGGATAGGAACAGCCCTTGCTCTTCCTTCTAACTTCCTAGCTGTTGTCAGACCCAGTTGTCAGGAATCCAGTTTAATGCATATCACAAATGTATATTGAGTTAATTATGGTCTCTGCTAGGCACTCAAAATATTAAAAAGGAATTCAACTTTTCTAGCTATTTATTTATTGCCCATGTGCAGAAAGCACCGTGACTTTTGCTGCATTTCCGTGTAAGCAGAATGTGGAAAATTGATTTCAAGCATATTGAATATTCTTCTGCTGCTTAGTGATTGCTGTAACTTCCCAAGCCTGACTTACCATCCATCAGAAACATAGGTAATGAAATTAAAAAGAGAATTCTGAAATCCTGTAAATTCTTCCGATTGTCTACTGGAAAGTTTTCTTGTTGAGAGAGTGTAAACAAGGTCTCCAATCTTACAAAGTGGGGGAAAAAATTTAAAAAAAAAAACACCAACCTTCCTTTTACGGGAAGCACTCTAAGGTTTTGATTCTGGAATGGCTTAAAAGAAACATCGCATGTTCTTGTTTGTGCTGATGTCACGTGCATTACTCTACTGCTCGTGGTATCTCCTAAGCGTTGCCCTTAGGCCGCAGGGCTGGGAGCCAGTGAATATCCAGTGTTCTTGGCCCAGCTGATGCTTCTATTCAGGGACATAGCAGTCAGCTGGAGAGGAAACAGCAATGAAGTAACAGAAATGGATTTTATTTTATTTTTATATATGTGTGTATGTCACAGACTTTCTTCGCTTTCTTCTTGTAGGGGAGGGGAAGTGACAGGAGAAGATGCATTTTTATAGGTTGGCTTCAATCTAAATAGAAAAAAGTTTTTAAAAGAAAAAGTAAACATTTTTATATGTGTTGTGCAGTCCTATGGCACCTTAGAGACTAACAAACATTACATCATGAGCTTTTGTGTCTATAACCCACTTTATCAGATGAGTAGTGGGTTTTACTCATGAAACCTCATTTTCTAATATGTTTGTTAGTCTCTGAGGTGCCACAGGACTGCTCGTTGTTTTTAAAGTTACAACTAACACAGCAACTCCTGAGATTTTTATATGCGTACATAGTATATTGTGATGCAGTGGCTAGCAGTTTGCGTGATTTTTGGTGGTTTTGCTAGATTATTTTTAATCTTTGCATGTTTGCATGTTGTAGTTCATTTTTATTCTTATTGATTATATCAAGTAGTACCCAACCTAGTATTAATAGAAATGTGTAGTTGAAAGAAACATTTCAGTGACGAGAATATTTGTTTGCATTTACACATTTCCCCAAGCTATTTGCAACCCAAACATAGCAGCCTACTATCTAGTTCATGGGTTCCCAAACTGGGGGGACGATGAAGAAATTCCAGTGGGGGCGCAAGGCAACCCAGCCCACCTCCCCAAGTGTTGCTGCTATTTTTGTTTTTTGGCCCCGGACAGTTTTTTTCCCCTCAATAAGTTTTGCTGCTATGGGGAAGGGGAGCGTGAGAGTTTCTCAAAAATCAATAAGTGGGCGTGATGCCAAAAAGTTTGGGAACCACTAGCTTATCCATTTCATGTCTCCATAGTATATCAGTGCCTCCAGTAATAATTCTGTCTCCCTTGCTGACAAGAAGCAGAATTATTGGGTGTTGATTTTGTTTCTCTTTGGATGTGTATGCCCAGGACTGTGAGGGAAATATGTTGCAGTATATCCAGATGACGAGATGGTAAGAACATGAGAACTAGAAAGTGAAACCTAGCTAGTCCATTTTCCTTGCATTCGGAATATATCACAAAAAATCAACAGGAAATAATGAAAAGTAAACTGGATGTTGAAAATTCTTCCAGTGGGGTTAAGTGGAGTTACCAGGGCTCTGAGGGTTCAAGTAGCTTTAAGTGACTTTTGTACTCTCCCAATTCTGGGCTGCTCTGGAGAGCAGAGAACTTCCTGACATAATTTAGACAAACCCTAGGGGCTCTTCTAAATTATGGAGGCTTCCCTGTGGGCTGCAGCACTGGACATCTCGTATACCCTTTCACCTCCAGTATCCCCTCTCTGCCTAGGCTTGACAGGGTCTTCGGAAGGCAACCTCGGACTGTATTTCTGCTAGGAATTAGTCTCTGCTCAGTGGTGGGGTTTTATAACCTGTGTTAGTCGCTCTGGCTGGAAGGGGCCAGCCAGAGCCAGCAGTGAGGTTTTATCCAAATTTATTTCCTCTGAAATAGTTATTTGGATAATATATTTTCTAAAGTGAACTCTCTTCAGCCCAGATGATTCTACAGTAGTGAACCTATATAACGGGACATTGTTACAGGCGTTTCAATTTGGGTTTGAGTTGCTTTTGTCAGGAGTGTGAACTAAGCTTTCAGAGTGTTAAATGGCTTTTTGGACATCTGACCTATTTCTCTTTAATACTTCATTAATTTGGGGGCATTTTACCTATTGGTAGAATGCTTTGACATTATAACTTGGGGAATAGAATGCTGATTACATGATTTAAGAAATCCATCTTGCAAGGCTAAAGTTTTATTAAAATAAGTCAGATCTCTGAGGAGAGTCTGGTTTTCAGAAGCTTACGGCTGTTTTATTAGCAGAGTTGGAATTTATTTATGTTTGTATTAGTATGAGTAGCTGACCCCAAACCATTGGGGGCTAGCCATAAATTATGTAACACATCAAGGTGTGAGTTGAAAAGGGATGGGTGGTTCTTGAAAATAATAAAAAATGTGGAACATAATTTATGGACAGTTCCTTGTAGTATCTGAGCCCCTCAAAAATTCAAGGATTTAGTCTCACTGCACTCTGTGAGCCAGGGAAACATTTTCCCAGCTGTAAAGGACTGAGGCATGAAGATTAAGTGACCAGGCGGTCTAGCAGAGCTCAGAATTGAATCCAGAGTCTCTGAGACCCAGTCTAGGGCCTTGACTGCAAGATCAATCTTGAAAAGAAAGAAAAATCTTATCTGGTTACCAGATCATCCTTCTTGGAGCTGCTCTAGGATCGTTTTCTACTCTATTTTCTTGTGTGCGTTCTAGTATTCTATCCAGTCTTGATGGAAGAACACTTAGATTTGCTTCATACTTTGCAACCTGTTTTTATTTCAGTATAGTCAATGTTATAGCTTTGACTAGATTGCATGTTTTTTCTGACTTTAGTTGCCATGTGCATTGACCTAAAGATTTTATATTTATTTTCCTTTTTTCCTACTGTTACCCTTAGCCTGCTTCTATCATAAGAACAAGAGCCTCCCTGCCCCTGAGATGGCAAAATACTGAGTTGTGTTGTGTTGGGAGTGTAGACTGATCTGAGAGGAATATCTACTCTTGCAGTTTCATGAAAAAGGCTGTTTTCATTGTGCATGTGTTACGGTCTTATCTTGGGGTTTTGTTTTGCCAGTGTGGGATGCTGGCCTGGCAGATGTAACCACAGATGTAGTAAAACAGGTGATCTGTAAAATATTACTGCACTGCCAAATAAAAAAAAATCAATTGAGAGTTTAAAAAAACTGGGCAGCAGCATTCAAGATGATTCTCTGAGAAAACATTATATCACTTTTTTGCTTTGCAGGAGCTTGACTTTTTTTTCTTTCATTCTTTTAAGACCAGGCTTACAAGACTGGGGACTATATTTGGGGAAGACTTGACTCAGAAAATACAGTGAAACCTTTGTTATCGGGCACTCTGTTAACCAGAAAACTGTGTTAACCAGCCCCCAGCCACAATACTCTCACATCTTCAGGTGCACAGGCCTGGGCTTGGTTTACCATTATTGGCTTAACAATTTTTTATTTAAGAAGTACTAATCATCTTAAACACAAAATAGAAATGTTAGACCAACTGCCTCACACTACAAAACTACCAATATTAAAAACTTGAGTTTTACTATTAATGTCCATTGGTTTTTCCTAGGTTGATGGAAACTGGAATTTTTAGAAAACCAGAAACACCCTAATCCCTGAGCGTGCCAGATAACACAGGTTTTACTGTACTAACTAGTGAGGGTAGTTAACTGATCTCTGCATGATATTGTGGCAAAGAGGGTCTAACGGTCTTTGAAGGAAACAGGAGAACACTGACTAATGGTTAGAGAGGTGATATGGAATTGATGAGAGTGCCACTGGAAACTACTCCAGTTCTGGTGTCATAATGTATAAAAAAATGAGTGCATGTTTGTGAAAATAGCTTGCCACGAAAGCTGTAAGAAGCTCAATCTTTCTTGGTGTGTCTATCCATTTTAGATTATTTTTTGTCTTTCATCCTTTAATCAAGATTGAATGTTTCTCTAAATTATAGGCTCTAATTCAATCAGGAAGGAATTGCTGGATGACATGTTGGTGGACAGTGACACTCAGGTCTCTTCTGGCCTTTAAAACTTATTAATCTGTCTTCTCCATGGCTTTGGTGCAGTGTCTACCTGATCTACCTGAATCTCTCTCGTATCTTAGGCATATTCAAACTTGTCAGTTTGAAACAGGGGGGTGAGGGGAGGAGGCAGGTTGCAACTCTATCGAGGGTATTTCTGGTTTTAGGAGACTTCTACTCTTCAGCCATGTCTATACTACGCAGAAGATTGATGCTGCCACCATTTTCCAGTGTTCGATATAGTAGGTCTAGTGAGATCTGCTAAATAGAACTCAGAGGGCGCTCCCATCAGCATTAGTACTCCTGCTCCTCGTGAGGAGTAAGAGAAAGCCAATGGGACATTTGCTCCAGTCAACCTCCTGCTGTGTAGACTGTGATTTAATATACTTGGCCTCTAGTTACATGATCAATGTAACTAGAGTTGTATATCTTAGGTCGACCTTTCGCTCTAGCGTAGACCAAGGCCTTAGTGTTGTATTTCATAATAGTAACAGTTTTGTTCCCTGCAGTGAGACTTTTGCAATGGCATGGTATAAAAGCATTAGATGGTTACAGTTTGAAGCGTCAAAATGGAGTGTTTCCCTGGGTTCAAAAAGGACTTTCTTATGTAACTGTATCAGATTGTACAGGTGTGTTTATTTTGCTAGTTTATTTTGGTTTTATATTATTTTTTGTATTCCAGGTTTGAGTTGATGAGGATGTGTTGGCAGTACAACCCCAAGATGAGGCCCTCCTTCCTGGAAATAATCGGTAGCATTAAGGATGAGCTGGATCCAGCATTCAAAGAGGTCTCCTTCTTCTACAGTGAAGAGAACAAGCCTCCAGACACCGAGGAACTCGATCTGGAGACTGAAAACATGGAGAGCATTCCTTTAGATCCCTCCTCCACCCTCCAACCCACTGACAAGCACTCAGGACACAAAGCTGAGAATGGCCCAGGCGTGGTGGTCCTGCGGGCCAGCTTTGAAGAGAGACAGCCGTACGCGCACATGAACGGGGGACGCAAGAACGAACGGGCCTTACCTTTGCCCCAGTCTTCGGCCTGCTGATCCTTAAAACCCAGAATCTCACAAACACTCACATGGTGGGGGAAGAAAGAAAGAAGAAAATATATTCAAAAGCCTACTGTACCTCAGTGGATCTTCAGAACTGCCATAGCTGCACACAGGAGAATCCTCTTTTCAGTAAACACATTAGTTTTTTCTTTGTTCAATATGCAAGCAGATGTTTATTTCAGTAAAGGACTCCATTCAGTGGGGCGCAGAGTCAGCCTTTTAAAACTCTAATGTTAACACTTAATAGCAACAGAAAACTTGAGATCTGATGTGTCTCTCTTCTTTCTCTCTCTCTCTCTTTCTTTCTGCTTCATAATGGGAAACATATCTGTGTGCAAGTTCAACCATACAGCACTTTTATCAGATCAAAGAAATTGCAGGCCAGGTGGCTCCCTGTTAGCCCTTGCAAATACCTGCTTAACACTGTAGGTCTTTATAAAAACAGAATTTAAAAAAGACTGAATTTTTAATGATACTCTAATCTTTTTAGGAACATGTAAAAGAACTTAGAAAGGGCCATCATTTGTCCAAGGTTGTTACCATTTTCAACGCTGCCAAATTTTGCCAAAAAACAAAAAACAAAAAAAAAAAAAAACCCCTGAACTTTTTGGGGAGTTAGTGGTTTTGGTTTTTTTTTTTGGGGGGGGGGGAGGTGTTTGTTTTTGTAGGCTTCGAAGGAGCGAACTAATCAACTGCTCCATTTAAGAGATACTGACCAATACACTCCATTCAATCATACACTGGTATTTAAAAAAATAATCTGATTGTCTAGATCTTTTTTTAAACTGGACAAAACATGATTTGTTTTCTCATGATGGAGAGGAAAAGGGGGGGCAGGGTTTAGAAACTGTCCTCCCTCCATCCACCCTCCCCCACCAAGAATTCTGGACAAAACTGGCAGTGGTGAGCCAAATATCACACACACACACACACACTTGTACACTCTTACATATATTTTGTGGGGGGGGGGGGGGAAGTTGACCGCACGCCAAAAACAGCAAACCAGCCTGAAATGAACCAGAAGGGATCTCCATCGTTGCAGCCTACTCTCCTTCTCAGGCTAGCTGGAAAACACATGTCAAAACAAATTGGAGAATACAAAAAGCGGTAACGGATTCAAGCATATGATGCTTTGTTGACCTTTGCTCTCTGTTATTAAGACTTCTCGAAGGGTCTTGCAGTTCTATGTTAGACCATGGATCATTTGCATACACATTGTCTTTTGTGTCACTTTTATAACTTTTTTATGGTTCAGATACTCATCTATATGTCTGTACAGAAAAAAGCTGCTATTTTTTTTGTTCTTTATCTTTGTGGATTTAATCTATGAAAACCTTCAGGTCTGCCCTCCTTCCCTTCCTCCCCCTCCAACAAATTTCTTATGCTTTGTACTATAGTGTGTAACTTTTACTTCCTTCTTCCTCGTAACTGATCCCTGTAACATGATTTGCCATGAACTGTTTAATGCCTTTTTATAAATACATTTCCTCCTCTTTTTTTTCCATTAGTTGTTTTACAACATCTTGGCTGTGTGGGTTACAAGGCTCTTGAGGGAACTGGGGGAAAAGGGATATACACAACCAGGCACACTCCAGTGGTGCTCTGTGGTGGTGGTTTTAACCCTGTCCTCCCTCCTTCTGCTAGCCTCTGCCCAGGCAGCATTCGAGTCTGTTACAGTGCAAGGCACGATACAAACTCAGGTCAGAAAAAACAAAAAAGGTTACATATTGAGTACATTCTTGTTCAGTGTTCATATTCATCGTTGTACAAGAGTCAGACCCCCTCCTTCCCTTGCCTCTTGTTTTGGTTGTGACACGCATATATATATATATTTTTTTAATTGTTGGGTACAACAGCGGACACCAGGCTTTTGGGTCTCTATTTTTTAAAATGAATCTTTTAACCCTTCCATCCCATGAACAACAGCTGCGTTTCCTCTAACTTGGTTGAGCTGTCAGTGCTCGGCATCGTTACGTATTGTTACGGCCTTTAAATGTGCTGATCTAGCAGATCCCAACTAGTAGACTTTCTCATTAGAAGATGTTGAAAGGCCGCATTCTGGACTGCCCCATGCTGAAGTTCCTCCCTGGTTTGCCATATGACTGAGCTGTTGAGATGAGGTGGGGGGAACAGAGAGCTTTCAAGTGGGTGGGTGCCACCAGATTTGCTAGCAAACAATTAAAATGTGGCATTTATGGAAACCTGTACAAGTACAAGCTTGTGTGTTCAGACCATAGATGAAACTTCAGCACAAAGGACAAATAGTAGCTTGCTTGTTCAGCTGAGGCAGGCAGCCTTACGAATGTGTGGGGGTAGAGAGAGGAGGGTTTAAGTAGGAAGAGGTGAGGGGCCATGATGGTAGTTTAAAAAAAGGAGCCGTAACAGTTGCTCATCTTAAGTATATTATCGCATCTAACCCCTTGTTTAGCACTGATCCAACCAAATGATGGCAGTAAAAGAAGTGGTTATGGGATGGAAATGTTAAATTTTTTTTTTTGAGTAAGAACAAAGAATTAAAATATACTGATTGCTCATTGTGACTGGAGATTTAAAAATGTTTGTAGTGCTTTTTGCTTGTGTAGTCTTAGGTCCCACTATCTTCTCTTGCCTCTGTCCCATAGTTATTTTTCCCTTTAAAGAAAAGACAAAAAAAAGTTAATTAAGAAGGTATTCTATGTAGGATTTTTTTATTTATTTTTGTGATATCAGTTTAAATCACTGTAGAGATGCCCCATAATAAATTTAAATACTGAGATAAGGGTTTTCAAGTATGGCAGGGGGACAGTTTTTGATTTTTTTCAAACATTTATCTACCTCACTCTTATTTTTTTTATATGTGTGTATATATATAAAAAACATCTCACATTTCTCAGCAGCCGATAGAAATGCCGTTGATACTGGTAACCTCTCACTCTACAAACCACATTCTCTAGGTTTTGGAGAGAAGCGGTCGCTACTTTTCCCAAAGGGTCACTTCACAGGGTTGTGCTTGTGTTATTTTATAGCAGTTTGCCCTTTTTGGTACCACTTTTAAGATTTATTTTGGGGGAGAGCATGAGACCGACCTGAGTTTGTATGATTTAAGAGTACCATTCTTTAAGAAGTCTCAGTAGCTGTGAAATCCTCTGTCATGGCAGTCATTGGTCAGCCAAATGTATGTTCAGATGACTGTATGTTCAGATGACTGCTAGATGGGGACTGAATGAAGGTATTTGATTAAATTCATTATGGAAGCCAATTGTCTACAATATTTGAAGATCTAGGGTTAGAATGAGAAATGGCTTTTCTGTTAATCCTTAAGCGTGGGAAAAGTCATTCTTGACCATTTTTTCCTCAGATGCCACAAGCACCAAAAGGACATTTGACTGAATCAATACCTAAAAATAAATTGGAGCATACAACAATAGCAACAACAGGGCAGAAATGTCATAGGCTACCTGATAACACTACACTGAGTTTACAACTTGGACTCTTTACACTTGCTGCTTCTGTTTGACAGGAACCTTGATTTCTTAATGCTAAATGTTAAATGGGAAATTTGAATGTGCCAGTAGAAATCCAGTCCCTTCCAAACCTCTCTCTGTGCATACGTTATCATTCTGGATTCTGATGGACCAGCCGTCAAATTGTGACTTCCCTCTAATAGTGCTTAACTGGTTTACAAGCGTACAGCACTAATATAACACAAGCCTGCCATTAACATGATGTATAATGTTTCTCTTTTTCTGATTCTGGCAGCTGTTCATGCAGGTGTTAGTTGTGGTATCTGAATAATGTGGCACTTGGCTACTTTCAGATGTATGTGGCCTCTTGAATATATAGTACTGTGGTTAAGTATAATAAAGTTTGTCTTTGGAAGGAGCGTTTCTAACACCAGAAAAACTAACAACATTTCTGATTTACTGGGTTTCCTTTTTGTTTTTTAATTTTTCCTCATTTGAGAGTGACCTTTTGGTGTAGCGACTGCTCTTCTCTCTTGCACATATTGATTTCCACAACTGGAGATCCTCAGATCTTTCAGCCGGCTACGAGGGTTTTGTTAAAACTGTCCAAGTTAATGTTTTTTTTTTTTTAATTGTTATATAGGTGGTTTAAAAAAATTAGGAAAAAACACTAACAATATAGTACCCATCATGATAAACATTTCAGAAGCACTTAAATGAAAGGCAGTCATGTGACTAAGCAAAGTATGCACATGTGATGACAAAGTCAGCTCTCTTGGACCAAACCACCTTTACAATACCATTGTATTCTCTGTTCACAATTCTAGCCTAATTCCATACTGGTTTCTACAGAATTTGTTTTTATGTGCATTCTGAATATCTTTATCCGTATGGGTTTTTCATGCCGACCACTCTTTGACAGTAAATAACATTTGTGCATGTGAACAATGGAGAATTAATGGCTTGATATTGGCATAAAATGGCTTGTAATGATGCCTTTTCCTGAGAGACCACTGGCTTGCTGGTATGGAGAATTTAGAACTTCAGCTGTGTTTGAATAAACCTGTAGTAATCCCATTTCCGAGCATGATTTAAAAAAAAACCCCAAAACCCACCCAACCTGCAAAACAAGTATTCTGACAAAAGGTACCAAAATATCAGTAACAAATTGGCGTCACTAAGGGAGCAAGAAACTTTGATTTAAGTATTTGGGGTCGTTCTTGTCTGACTTCGTCACTGTTGTTAAGTAGTTCAATGGTACTGAAGGTGGTTTGGTTGTAAAGGAAGGTGATTTGTATAAATACAGAAGTATCACATGCTTGGTATTAAATAAGATTATTTTTGTCGGGGTAATAGATTAGGCACAGAAGCCAAGGATGATGTAAAACTTGAGGCTAACGCATTTTCCATCAAGCCTCTTCCTCCGTGTGATGCCTCCGTTCTTCAAAGCTGGTTCTAAGTGATGTATGACTCTAGATTTGTTTGCACTGATGCTCCTGTTGGTGTCACTAAAAAGCCCAGTTTGCCCAGGATGACTGGTCACCAGATGGAACTACTATTAAGTCCTCTGGGAACTGCTGAGGGTCGTTGAGGACAATACAAGCCTAAACAAATGGCGCTCTTGTTGTTTTATTTATATATATATATATATATATATATATATATATATATATATATATATATATATATATATATATATATATATATATATGTATATGTGTTTTCAAAAAAACCCTTTTCATTCCAGTAGTACAAGCAACACTTTCCTCTGTTACTCTTCTTATTTTGTTTGTCAACCATGTATTTAATAACTGGGCTAAGCAACAATAGGGGAAAGTGCAAGAGATCCACTCCTTATTAACCAGTGAAAGCCAGATATTGCAGCTTCACTCTTCAGTGTGCAAACAATAATTATAAATCAAGGATGACAAGTATATTAAACATTAATTGCCAGAGGTGCTGAAGATACAGAACTGTCAATGGTCAGAAGTTCAGGGATTGCCTTGATTCAGAAGACTGGTTGTTCTGAATAAAGGCATTTAAATTTCTTTTTGTGCATTTAAGAACTACAACCAGGTCAGTTGGAATTGAGAGTGGTAGTGTGGAAGGAGGAGAACAAAAGATGGAAATACAGGGTTTGGCAGAAGTTTGTGATAGTTCCAGGACAGCATCAAGGCTCAGGCATCATAACTCTAATCATTTGGTACTTCTAAATAAAGCTCTTAATGACCTAGCTGTCGAGGTAAGTTCATTACCAAGAGGTTTATGGTGGTCATTGGTCAATATGAATTGCAGTGGATCAATTCTTGGTCAATCTGTTTTGCAAGTACCATATGATTATCAATAGTACGTGTGCATGTGTGAGTGTTCCTTTTTTTGTATGCATTATGTTGATTAGTAATCCATTATCATTTTCAATAGGGCTTTTAAGTCCAGTAGATTACGGGTAGTCAGTTGACAAAGATCTGGTTTACAAGAACTAATTAAACGTTTCATTGCATTTTGTAAGTACATATAATAATACATAGAATAATTTTATAAAATGTTTGTAGTTTATAAATGCCTATAAAATAATTTAAAGGCACTTTCCTGTGTCCGTGTGTCCGTGTGTGTGTGTGTGTGTGTGTGTGTGTGTGTGTGTGTATATGATCAGGTTTTTTTGATGGTACCAGTTTACTAGCTAGCTTTACAATATGCCAAAAAGGATCATTTACTTGTCCAACTCATGGTTCGTTCATTTTTTCCCCAAGCTTTGTGTCCCAGTGTACAGTGAATGATTGATTAAGGAGATTGAGAAACTGTTCTGTATCTTCAGTATCCTGGTTTTCTAGAACCCTCTGGTTGGGGCGGGATCATCTTAACTGGTCATTTCACTTTACTGTATAGTGCAGTTAACTTAATGGATTGAAAGAACCTCATTGGTTATGGAAACAGAATAGGTAATGCTGCTAAGCAGTCTTAGTTGTGTTATTTAGTACAGGTTTTTTTTCTTGTCGTATGGGTTAAAGGATGTGATTGCGTAATAACATGATGAAAGGCAGTTTTCATAGTTTTCTTTAATTCAGTTATAACTGTTTACAGATTTCTTATCACTTCAAATATTATGGTTTTGTATGTAGCCTATACAATGTATGTAGATATCTAGCATCATTAGAGCTTTGAGATGAACAAGGAAAGGTCCCTATTTATTTTTATTTAAATAAGAATACTGAAGATCTTTTTTTTTTTTTTTTTTTTTTCCAAATTAGACAGAACATATTCCCTCCCCTACCTTTTGAAGGTTATGGATGGTTTAGATGCCTTTGAGAGACACATCATTCTGTTTTCTAAACCAGTGAGGTTTGAGTTGAAAGGATTGGCCAGAGATTGTCTACCTCTGGGACAAAAACAAAACTAGGAAGTGCTACGGAACTGATGCATTTGCAAATACATTTACCAAGTTTTCTTGTTTAAAAAAGCTTTTTTTTAAAAAAATAAATAAATAAAACAGTAATAACATGGCCAATTTAGTACATTAAAAAAGACTTGCTGTGTATAAATTATTCCTAAAGAAATTCCTGTGTTTATATTAAAATGAATCAGTAGATGATAAAAAAAATTCAAAATGTTTTTGTATATTCTGTTGTAAGAATTTATTCCTGTTATTGCGATATACTCTGGATTCTTTACATTATGGAAAAAAGAAACTTTTGTCTATTTTGAATGGCTGAAGCTAAGGCTACTTTAGTTTCTCTTACTCTGCTTTTTTCTAGTAGTTACAGTACTACATGATTTAAGTTAAATAAAATAATTCTGTATGCATTTGTCTGACTTCTGATTTTTATTTGCTATCTCAAACTTGAGCAAAGAAAGTATAATCCCAGAAAATTAAAAATTCCACCCCTCCTGTAATTAGTATCCTACCCCTTCCGGGATTTGTTTAAAAAAAGGGGGGGGGAAGGATGGGGGCTCAAGTACTCCCTTGTTGCAGGGCATGTCAATGTTAAGGTATCATATCTATTGAGTGTTTAAGTGCCAGTGTAACCTTTATTTGTAGAAGTTGTGGCTCTTTTGAAGATAGAAAGGCACTAATTTCTTTGAAGGAAGCATATATTCAGCCTTTGCTCAAAGCCATATCTAGACACTTGAAGTCTATCAACCACTACCTAACTACATTCTCATCTATGACTGGAAAAGATACAGCTGTTTGTATCTTCATGCTTCTGACTCATTTGGCCCTTGTCATTCAGGGTTTACGACACAAGCGATTGCACTTGTGTCATGATAGGTTGGAGTTGGACAAATATAAAGCCTCTGTGCTGATATATTTATCTGCTGTCTTCGTCGCAGAGGTGGAGGTGATACGGTACCTGATCTGAGGGCTGGGCTGCCTTTCAATTGTTTCTGTATCTTTCCTTTTGGAGAAAACCCTGAGGATCCAGTTGGCTGATTCCTCTCTTGCTCCAATCGCTCTTTCTTGAAGGGTATCTCATGTCCGTTCAGAGTCTCTTGGTCTTATTCAGCGTGTATGTGAAGCCATTAGTGAAGTTACCAAGGAGAATATGGGTTGGGAGCAACAGTAACACCCTATTTCATGCCTCTGTCCCACTGAGTCTGGAGAGTGTAGTATGGTAGGATATTTTAACGTGTGGCCATGAATGAGATATGGACGAGAGCAGTGAAAGGGTTTGACCAGAAAAGTTGAATTTTGTTACCAAGGGGTCTGCTTTGCTTCCCAGCTGTTTTAAGTCTCCTCTTGACATCAGTGTGGCTAAGAGGTCATTCTTTCCTCTTATGTGCAGACTGTCCTGCCATGATCTGTGCCTTTATTGGTGTGAGATTGGATTCCAGCAATACTTGTCTTGAGAAATGATGCCTTAAAATCCATTCCGGGGTTAAAACTAGAGTAGAATGCAGCAGCCTACTTTTTAAAATGGGATAGTCTGCCGTGACCGCGTGTGGCACTGGTCTCCATGAGTTGCCCGTCCTCTGGGAATTTGAAGGGTAAGCTCTGAATTGCTGGAACCATCTGACCTGAGACACAGCCTCTTAACTGTGTACAAGGATTGCCTTTTCATTGACAGGGACACCTATAACCTGGGGTAAGCGTTATTGTAATTAAAATCCAGATTAATTGATTTACTGTTGCTGCCAACTAGGAAAAATCCACTTTCTGCAGTAATCCCTAATTCATTAGAAGAATTTTAGTCTGCTTTGGATGTGCAGGCACATACCACCAGCAGGAAGTGATACCAGCTGCTTCTTTGTGTCAAACAACTCTCTCCCTAAAAATACACTGAGAAAGTGTTAGGGGGTAGCTGACTTAGTCTGTACTAAACTTAAACTTAAACTGTAAACTTAAACAACAAATGGTCGGGTAGCACTTTATAGACTTAACAAACCATGTAGATTGTATCATGAGCTTTCATGGGTAGGGCACAACCCTATGCCGGAATTTGGAGGGGGTGCTTTTTTTGTAAATGTGGACTGCAACAACGTGAACACACGCACGCCCACACAGTCCCCCAAGTTAGCATTGATTTAAGTTGTTGATGTATGGTACAGCCATGGAGAGCACTGAGTGGGTCCCTATGCTATGGAAATGTAAAGAAATAACTGAATACATAGAAGGATAAACAAGTTCATTAGAAGGAAGATTTTTCTGGTATTCATCTTAACTCTTCTCTTTGAATGTTGTTCCCTTACTCTTAATTATGCCTGCCTGTATCTCCTGGAACAACTTCTCTCACTCTTATGTTGTTGTAGTTGTGCGGTCCCATGATACTAGAGAGACAGAATTTGGTTCAATAAAAGATAATACTTCATCCACCTTGTTTCTCTCTGTCCTCACTGTTTAAAAGGTTGCCGCCTTTCCAGTATTACAGTGGTTTAGATGGAATCCCAATTGATACCTTTTCTTACACACCATAGCTATTTAATTTGAAAATCTGGCAATTTGGGACTGAAACTCACCTGGAATATGCAATATTTAGGGGCGGCAGAGGAGAAACACTGCCTGCTAAGCTCAGTTTGACCACTTCCACTCTTTGTGGCTGTCAAGATGCGATGATGTTTTTATATCCTCTTCAAATGTGAAATATATTAAGGCTCCCACTTAAACTTTTATCAATGTCAGAAAGTCCATTGCTTTTATGAGGTGAGGATGCCTGGATTATTAATCAGTGTTGCCACATCTCCTGGTTTTATTGTGAGTCTCATGGTATCTAATGTTAATAAATTCTTGGATTCATGTGATTACAAAAGAATTTCGGCTTGCAGTTAGAAGACTGGTTTCTAACTCTTTGCGGAAGAGAAAAATTGAAAAACCTGAATCCTAAAGGCACTAACACCAGATAGCAAATTAAAAGCCAGCCCTTCCTTTAAATCTTAATTATTTTTAAGCCAACATCATGATTTCAAAATTTGACGTTAGTAATGCTGTATTGCCACTTAAAAGTTTCCTCACTCCAATATTGAATGTTAAAAACAGAATTCTGTTTGGGTCAAATGGCAACTCTGCAGAGACCCAGCAAACCTCGGTGCCTGCCTTATAATAGGTGCCTGTAGATGAAGAATAGTTTTCTTTGCAGACAGTTTAGTAGAATGTAATATATTGTTTAATTGGTAGATATCCCATGCATACAGTGATCAAACTTAAACCATTCATTTTGTTTAAGGCTTCATTTCGAAAGGAGAGGGCAACAGGTTTATTCTGTAAAAATGTGTATGAACTTACTGTGCCCAGCACTGTATTTGCGAAAAATAATTGAATACCTTTGCAAAGTGGACAATTTGTGCATGCATACAAATATCTGGGAGCAAATTGCAAATACAGGGGCTTTGCAGCCTTGTTTAAAAATCTGTCTTCTGAACAATATATTTTAACTCTTATCCTAAGGCAACAAACTCAAACATTGCAGCTCATAACAGTTACTGTAGTATGTGGGTCTTTTGCTGTTGTAGGTTCTGGTATTTTAGAGGCAGAGGCTGGCTTTTTTGCATTTCATTGCATGTTCAAAACTAGGCACATTTCTGTGACCATTTCTGATGCGAATGGACCCCTTTTTAATTACAGGGACCCCTTTTGCAATGTAAATGGGCCTACTGGAATGCAAAACAGGAATCTCTAGCCTTGGGGCTAGGAACATGACCTGATTTTGCAGGATGTGCAATACTGCACACAGGCAGGGCAGAGGAAAACACGGAATCCCACCAACCATAACTGGAGGGTTGGGGACATCCCACGTGGCTCAGGACTTTTACAAGCCACCTGCAGCTGGGTTGTGGAGCCTCAGGCGCTGGGGGATGAAGACATGCTAGAGAGGAAGGGCAGCGTGACTCTAGGCGCTCTCTGGAGTGACACGTATCTGTGTCCCGAGGAGGCCACGCAGTAGCTGAGAAGCAGGCAAGCAGCTGCAGTGACCATGCGGGAGAGTGGCCACACCTCACAGATCTGCCTCCCCTCCCACCCCGGCATTGATTGGGGAGGGGACAGATCAGCTCCAGTCTTCCCCGACCAGCTCGGGCAGCGCACCACCCCAGTCTGGCCAGGATTGGCCTCATGGAGAGTGCATTCGCACCCCGCCTGCATATGGGCCTGCCACTGAAAAGCTTTGTGTGTTTTGGGGAGGTGACTGTATCTTGGCTCATAAAAGGGAAACTTTTCTGGAGGGAGGTTGATTTTAAAGGCCCACAAGATGGGAGCATTGCATGTAATTTTCATCCCAAAATACAAACTTTTTATAGGCACATTTTATATGGCTGTGATCTATTCTACTGGCCTTGGCAGAAAAAATTCCCTTGTGTATAGATGAAGTTGAAATTTTGTATGGTTATAATCGTGCACATCACTGAATTTTTTTATGTAAGATGTACAAAGTCAAACTGCATATCAAATATCAGAAACCAACTTTCCAAGTGTGTGTTAAATCACTTTCCTTTCATATCTTTTTAACAAGTCTTTGAGAGTTGAGCAAGGTAACCTTTTTAATACTATTTTCTTGAGAATTTTCCTTGTACCCTAAATCAGAAGTAATGTTTGATTTTTTTATTTTTTTTTTAAATCTTGCGGGTTGCTGAGGAAGGCAAAATAATTTTATTGTATTTTGAGAAACTTGAATGTCTTCTATAAGCCATCCTTTTATTTTGTCTTTTCTCCACACTGCTTTAACATCTCTAAGATAACCATCTGTAGGGCTCTTCCTAGAAAGTCTGCTGTTACCCATTTGGATAATGGTGGCACATGGATAAAAGCTGCTCTTCCATTACCGTAATACAGAGAGGTGTAATAGGTATAATCACAGATGTACCTACAATATTAAAAAGAAACCTGAATTAAGGAAAGCTAAACTTGGATTTATGGTAATTAACCACAGTACACAGTCAACGCAGATTTAGTTTGTACATTGAATTAGGAAAATTGGAAATTAAAATGGTTTGAGAAACAAACAGTCCTTGAATTTTGACTTGATTTGATGGATACCCACTTAAATAGAGGTAGCAAAATAAAAACATATATGCATGCATTGTTTTGTGGGGTCACAAACTAAATTAGTTGGGAAATTACCCAACTGTTCCTACACACTCCCGTACCATTAGAACCCCACTTCCCACCCCTTTGAATAGCACAATTTGTTTTTAAAAAGTACATGTATAAGATGCTTACTAGATAAATTCTTCCCTTTTGTCCTAGCACATAATTCTAAGACCCATACACTCTGAAAATAAAAACTAGCTAATTTTGACCTTCAAGAATCTTTGGTTGGTTTTAAAGACAGGTTAAAAACACAGATGTAAAAAATTAATTGTCATAGACTTTTTAAAAAGATTTTAAATGAATTTGTTTACTCTTAAATCTGCTCCTTTTGTATTCTTCACCCTTTATACTCCTCTCACTCTGTTTGGACAATGAAAGTGGGTTGAAATCAGGCTAGTCAGAATCACTTTCTCATTATGTTGCGCAATGCTGACAAAAATTGGCCACTGTCATATTTTGTTTTAAAAATTGTTTCTACTGGAATTTACAAATTCTAGGAAACATTCGTGTCCACCTTACTTTTCGCAGATGTCTTGAGCCTAAATTTTCAATCCCTCCTTTCCTTTTTACTCCTATGACTGTTAACTTTATGCAGATATTTGTATTGGGGGGGAGCAAGTCCTTGTAATGATTCTTGAAGGTGAAATGAGCTGCTTTAATTACCTCTCCCACTAATAATATGTTTACCTTCCTGCATCTCTTGAAAAGACAACATCAATCCCTTCCATCAAAATGTTTTTCCAGAGAGTTTTCATATCAATTGTAGACTCAATCCTTTCTGGGCCATCTGACAGACAACAACCACCTTCTGGGCAAAAACCACACACATCCATCTCTTTGTAGCCTTTGTTCTTCCCACACTGTTCAAGGATGATCGCTTTGGAGGATGAAGAGAGTCCAATGTGGACAGTAAGCTGTTTTTTGCCCCCACCAGAGTAAGAGGAAATGAAAATAAAAAATGAAAATGACAGACCTGTTTTTAAAAATCATCCAATGCACTAACACCAGTTTGTGAAATACCAGCTCCAAGTTGAAGTATCTTTCTTATTGCTCCTCTTTAGAGAAAAGGTAGGTAATCCTTTTAAATGAAGAACAAAATTGGACTTTCGTTGTTCGTTTTATCTAGTTTGATGCCGACTTCAGTGCAAGGATATATGCCATATCTTTTTTTTGGTGGGGGGGGGGGGGACTGACAGAGGTTCTTTCCGCTGTTCTGCACACAACAGCATGGTTAAAAGCTAATCTATTTATTTCCTCATTAACTTATGGATCAAATTGCACCAATTTTCATCATCATTCTTTAGCTGACCCTTTAAAAACTCCCAAAAGATGTTGCACAGTGTCTGTCAATAAGATTCTAAGGGTGCAGTTTAAAGACCCACTGCAGATTATATTACCCACTGGACATAGAGTCTTCTTAATCAAGCCATCAAAGTTAGCCGCTTCTTATTCCAAGTAAGTAACTTTCACACTTAAGCAAAGAAGGATCTTTTATAAAATCCTAATTTTAAAATATTTTATTGGATGAAAATGCTCAAATAAGATTTCCTGTGCTAGATCTTTATTTCTTCTTTTAGAGCTTAAATTCTGAGTTTCTTCCCCACCCAAAACTTCATTAAATAGATGTTTTGGATGCACAAGGATTGCAGGATTTGGCCCCAAATCTGTGTTTATCAATGTTTGTAGGAAAGGACATTTTTATGTGTGGTTAGCACCATATATATATTTTATACATAAGTGCGACTTAATCACTGAACACCAGATAAATGCATCACTATTAGGCAGAACTTACATTATTTATTTCCTAATTCTCATTAGGTTAAACTGCATCACAGAACATCCCACTAAATATGTTGCTCCTGATTAACACATTTGCCTACTGAGAGGAACATTCTTTAGTGTGGTAAAATAACTATAACAAAATTGTAACTTTACCTAGCCACGTAATATCTCAAGATGCAATAATGTACCATATTCTAACATTTTTTTAAAAAATTGTAAACGTATTTGCCTATAAGTGATTGGTATGCATCTGACTGAAATTTATTCCACAAAAACATTGTTAAAAAGCCTGACATTCTACATGGATCTTGTGTCCTTTTATAAGAGGATGGGGATTTTTATAGGGAGTCAGTAAAAAAACAAATTAAAAAGTTGCCTAGAATGTATCCAAAGTGTCCACATTCACCTTTTTGAACACCAGCTGTTACTTTATACTTCTCAAACATTAATGTGATAGATGTTTTACACCAACACACAGTGAGCAATGGTTAGCTGTCATTCTATCTTATAGAGCTACACGCTCAAATATGATGAAAATCATCTGAGATCCTACGTACAGTAGGAGAAGTTGTTTTAGTACCCTGAAAGGCGCTCTCCAGCTGCCATTTGATTGCTGTGAAGGAACTAAAGGAGTTCTGTGTCTCTGTACCACCACGCCATCTAAACTAGACACCGGAAAGAAATATTGCACCCACCCATGCTTTCTCAGATATGCTTTCCCATCTCCCCAGTTATTTTTCCATGTTTGTTTTTTCTGAGCTTAATTTAGCTAGTGTCATAGAATCCAGCACTGTGCCCCTTTTGCTCTTTGCCCAGAGCTAAGCTAGCTTTGTTCGCACATCAGTTACGCCTGTTGCAGCTGAAACTCCTTACAAACAGGCATTGCATCTGTCTGTGTTCTGGCTAAGGTCCACTTTTGGGTGGTGATCTAATTGCTCTGATTCCTTTTCCATCTGATCCTTGTTAAGAGCAGCCAACAGCCGTTCTAGCAACTCAATGAATTATTTTGGGAAAGACCCTCCTAATGCAGGTAGCTAGCATAACCATTTCCAATGCGTAGATCACCAGTGGCCTCCGATGTCTTTGGTGATGTCCCACAGAATAGTTCTCACATTGTTTCATTCAGTAGAGGTGTGGGGAAGAAAAAAGTGAGATGGTGAAAGGACTTGATTCTGATTAAGTTGGTTCACAATGAAAAACAAAGAGAATCACTGGCACTAATATTATTGGTGGTTGTACTATGAAAACACCTTCACAGCACTGTCCTTCAAAGTCCTGATTGTCCATTTTGTCAGCCAGAGGGACAACATTACATTTAATTGCTCACTATCACTTCAGGTGCTTGAAAGATAATACCCTTTGTTTTGTGGATTGAAAACAGAGAGAGAGGTTTTGAAAGCTCAAGTAGGTTTTTTTGGTCCATCCACCCTATCTCTCAGCCCATGGTTGGAAGTTCTACCCTACTTTTCTCTCGTGACTATCTGTAGTGGACAAGCTGTATCCACTCTCTGAACAGACACTGCAATATGTGGCTCAATTTTAATTTAAGAAAAAAAAATTCAACTATGTAATGATCACTGACCAATGGTTGAAGAGTCCCCCATATCTTGCAGACCAGTTCCTTTGCTTTTCGGTAAGCCACAGGCAGTTGCATGATGTGTAGATCTATGTTTTCACCAAGGCCTAACGTGGACATCTCCTGTACGTAGAAAGAAGCAACGCAGGTTTGTGAAAGCATTCTTAAAAGGGTGTTGTGAAAATCAGCTTTTGGTCCAATTCAGAGAGCACGTCACAATGCAATGTATCTACTCTAGTGACTCCTAAAGAGTATATAGAGATGTACCATCTCTATGTACTCTTTAGGAGTCACTAGAGTCATATGTTAGTTCTACTTGTTTCTAGAGACCAAATCACTTTAAAAGAAGCTAAAATACATTAAATATTTGCCTAGTGCCACTTTTTAAGTTAAGCCATTGTTGCTTTGCCAAGAGATGTTTATCAGGGGAAGGGAGAGGGTCCATATAATCATTAATGGTAAGGAAGTTGTCCATGAGACAGTGTCTCAAAATGTCACTTTAGGAAAAATGTTTATACTCCTTGATATAATGCTTAATATAACCAACACTGTCCCTTCAAAGGACGGAAGGGCTGAACTTATGCTTCTGCTGAGAGACAAATCTTCTAAAATTCCCAAGAAGGCATCCTGTCCAACTTCTGGCCAGGGAGCACTCTCCTTTATGGGTGCGTCTACACAACACCCTAAACTTGAAATAAGATATGCAATTTGTGTTACGCAAATTGCACATCTTATTTCAAATCTATTTTGAAATAGCTTATTTTGAAGTTTGGTGCGTCTACACAGCACCAAATTTTGAAATAATGCACTATTTCGAGCCATTCCTTAACCCTCCTGCAATGAGGTTTACCAGGATGGCGAAATAGCATGCCTATTTTTAAAAAAATATTTTTAAATAACAGGCGACTTGTGTAGACACAGGGTAACTATTTTGGAATACCAGAGGTATCCCAAAATAGCCGTGCAATGTAAACATACCCTATACTATTTTCTAGGGCTCATGCAAGTTTTAGGTGGATTGGACAAAGAGGAATTGCCTCACTGCTCCCAAGCTAAAGGGCTGTCCATGGGAAAGTTAACTCTGCTTTCTATACAGTTCCATTTTATTAACAGCAGAGAGTTGTAATCAAACAGGCTGTGAGAGGTGCCTATTTTTGTTGTTCCATTATTTATTTCAGGCTTGGTGATTTTAGTACTGTAAGGAAGCCGGAGCAGGATAAGGTCTCCCTGGACTGTGGAACATCTGCCTGGTTGCTGTAGGGGGTTCCTCAACACACAGAAATGCCACTTAGTGGGATTCTTTTTATTTTCTTTCTCTCTCTCTCTCTCTCTCTCTATCTTAGTGTGTTTGTGAGTCTGTCTGCATCCGTTTGTTTGTTCAAGAACTCCTCCTAAGCTGCAAGAGTTAGGACCACCAAATGTTGTAAGAGACGCAAGATGAGCCAGAAAAATAGGATGAACCTGGAATAGGATTGCTTCTCAATAAATCTTACAGAAAAGGACAAATTTGGAGAAGTGCTCTGTTTTGGCATAGTTAAATCAATGCTGAAGGTTTGAAAACTAGAAGACAATGTTATTGGAAACCAAATTGACTATGGCCCTTTTTTGTCAATTTGGAATTTCCATTTTAAAAAAATTACTAAGAACAACCTCACGTTTTGATAATCCCTTTAAGAAATCTGAAAAAGTCATAAAAATAATACTGTATTTTTGAAAAATTAAAGTGTTATAATAAAGTTTTAATTTAAAAAAAATTATAAAGATTCCTTGAGTTAAGGACCGGAGCAAAACTGGGTAAATCTGCCAGTAGGTTATTAAAAGGTAGAAGAGACCTCTAATTAATTATCTAATCTGACCTCTTCTAATATACAAGTCATAAGATGTCCCTTAATTAATTTCTATTTGAAGCAAGAGTGTGTATTTTAGAAAAAGATCTAATCTTGATTTTAAAAATGTCACTGACAGAAAGGTCACCCTGAGTCTTGGTAAGTTGTTCCAATGGTTAATGGATGAACCATGTGGAGATTCTGGTCAGGAGTGTAGGGGTTAAGGTTGAAGGGGAGTGGCTGCTAAGCCATGAGGTGGTCTTCTGTGGAAAGTAGACATTTGCAGAAGGAATATGGTCTGTTAGGGTAGGGTCTGGTGGAAAACAAGGGGTGTATCAGGGAAAGGGCATGGTGAGTGAGTACCCGTGTGCCTTTAGATAGGAAAGCAGACCTGTTTCTCACTATGGACACTTGTATGGATGTCTCCACTGTGTGGACTGGGAAACTTGCCCTTGAACACTGACTTCCTAAATAAACTGTTCCAATTTTCGTGTCAGCGGAAACATTGATTAGCTGTGCTCAATCAACTATCTGACAGGAGCAAGGAAACAATGCCTGTGGGGAAGTAAACACATTTAGAGAACACTGCCAGCCTTTTTTCCTCTAGGCACTGACAAGTCTTTGAGAGGCCATTGCCTCATCTTGCTTAAGAATGCACTGCTGTGTCTCTGCTTCCAAAAAAATAAAACCCATGCCAATTTGTGCTTAGCATTTTATTTTCTAACGCATATTTAAATTGAATATTTAATGAGATGTTTCCTCTCTTAACTGCAAGCCCTTAGTAACATGACCAATAGCAACTTCTCTGCAAGACATGGGGACCAAAAATAAGTGTTAAAGCTGCTGTTGTCATTAACCTCTTGAACTCTTAGTTTGAACTGTAACAGACTAGGCCAAATTCATTAGTGGTATTGCACCATTTATATCAATGGCGACACGCCCAGGCTGCGTCTAGACTAGCATGATTTTCCGCAAATGCTTTTAACAGAAAAGTTT
>JANRFK010000875.1:27203532-27215609 GCA_030068395.1 Apalone spinifera | reverse complement strand
CCTAATCTACATGCCTCTGGCGACAGAGGCATGTAGTCTAGACATACCCACAGAGATAGGACACAACAGGCAGCTAAAATCAGTGGGATACTTTTCACTGAGAGCCACTCTAGCAAGTGAACACCACCAGCATCCCTTCGATCTACCAAAAGCACATTCATTGCCATTCTCTGTCTGCTAAGCTGTTAGATGTCTCTTTGCTTGTGTTCTTGAGGTGGCCAGTGAATGGCTTCCTGAGCCAGGGGAGCAAGGACTAGGCTGGTGATTGGAATCACTACTAGCATGTCAATATTACCAAAGATAATCCACTGGTCGGGAAAGAATTCCCCTACTTGCAGCTTTCTGAAAAGTCCTATGTTGTTAAAGTTGCACTCATCATTCACCCTCTCTGTCCAGTCCATACTGATAGCAATGAAGCGAAGCATTTCTGGCAATCCATCAATACTTGTGTAACTGCATAAAAATAGCCCTTTCTGTTGATGAGTTCTATGCAAGGTGGGCAAGTGCCAAAATGGGATATGCATGCTGTCTGTCACCACAACACTCTTGGGATCTCCATAGGTGCAAATACATCTGCAACGTCCTGCACATTGCAGTCACAGTCATGCACACCAGAAGAGAAAGGCCCCAATTTCAGATTTTTCATTCCAAAATGATTTCCCACTGAGCAGTAGCAATTCAGCACTGCAAGCTTCTCCTGGTTCTAGGCACTCACTTCTCTATCGGTGCAACTTTTGTTCTTGCATCCTGGCATGGAGAGCAACGGTGAGCATCCGGAAGTTCTTCAGCCTCTGCTAGCCAGACCATACCTGCCTTACAAGCCAATTCCACCAGTCGGTGCTCAGTTTCATGGGCCAAAAAATGTCACCATTTAGAGCTGCTCCATGAACACCAAGAGTCTGACATTTTTTGCTACATCAGTAAATTCTCTCTGAATAAATCACCATGTACTCCGTGGTTGTGGTACTACTTGCAGGTCTCCAAATACAGGAGAATCGTGCTCTGGTCTTCCAATGTTCGTGAGAATAGTGCAGAGCTCTGAGGACTCCATGCTTCTGAAAGAGGTGTTGGATAGTGAAATTTGTTCCAAGAGTTGATGGGATTTTTTTAAGTGCAAAAATTATGGGATATGGATGGTATTAGAGCAGGGGTGGGCAAAGGGGCCTCCGCAGATTGGATGCAGCCCACCAAATAGATGGATCCAGCCCGTGGATGCCAATCAGGGCCAGGTGGTGGGGGGGGGAAAGAAGTGTCCTGCTCCCTGTCCCTGCCCTGCAAGGGGATAGGCCTGGGGACCAGGGGGCGTGCAAAGTCTCCTCCTGCCCTGAAAGGAGGCAGGTGCCTAGAGGGAACCACCAGCTGTTGAGAACAACTGGCAGTTCTCTCTAGGTGGAAGGTATGGGGGCAAAGACTTCATATGCTCTCCCACCCCCAGACCAATCAGGGTCTTTGGGAGAGGTAGCACAGAAGTGTCCCGGCCCTGCCCTTCGGCCAGAGGCACTGCTCCTTCTAAGGCAGCCTAGGGCCACTTCAAAAATCAGTGAAGTGCCCTCCCCATCTAAAATTATTGCCCATACTGTATTAGAGGGTGGAGAAAGCTGTATGTTGGGAATGTGATCTCTGGCTTCTAGAGATCCCTGGGTGAGTCATTTCTATCCCAACACATTTTGGGACAATTTTCCAAAAGGCATTCCCAGATGGCAGCATGATACACACACTGATACCACCCATTGTGCACTACACTTTGCATTGACAAAAGCATACCAACTTTTGCAGCTGTATGCCAATGTAACTTCAGTTGACCAAAGTTTGTTGTGTAGACATGGCCTGTTTCTGTAGTACTGTAGTTCCTGATAGCCCTATGGACTATGGACTCTCTTGTGCTAGGCATTGTCCAAATTCAGAATAAAAAGACCGCCTCAGTCTCCGTTTACCTCTCAGCCTAAGACAAGAGACCACAGATGGATACAGACAGACAGGGAGAACAAGGAAACAATGAGACACTATTGATCAGCAAGATAGGCTATGGTATCTGCACAACAAAGGCTTAACTGTTAAATTTTTGTAGGCACTACCACAAAGAAGCATTTTAAGGAGGGGTTAGAAAGAGAATGAGGTTTGTAGATGTTCGTGGCAAGCTTCTCCCCAGGGCGAAGAGCAGTGTAGGGGAAAGCACAAAGGTGGTACTTTGAAAATTTAAAAAGTGGGCAATAGAGCATGGCCTCATTGGCCACTTCAACACAAATTTGTTGAGCAGAATTTTTTTTCTGTTTTGCTGTGGGGTTAGTGAGCCAAGAGAGCATGGCCCAAAATTGCCAGAGTTCTAGTTGACAGCCCTCTGAAAATCCATTGTATAAGAATGGAGACAATAGTAATGTAGGAAGAACAGATGTGCTCAAGTGTAGCAATTATAAAATAGCTATGTGAAAGGTTAACTGGTGGGGGCTGGAGCAGCTCCCTGCTTGCTGTGGATGCGGCTGCTCTTGTCTGGAGCAACCCATGTCCACAGTGGGCCCAGTCAGGCAGGGGTTGCTCTGGTGTCCAGAGCAGCCTCTGTCTGCAGAGAACCTGGGCACCTCACAGAGAAGAGCTGTCTTGCGGAACAGACTCTGTTCATGGAGAACCCATGTACCTGGCAGGTTGGGGCTGCTCCAGCAGGGGTTGGGAGCTGGCAGGCCTGGGGGTGGGAGCCCCACGTGCTGGGGGCTGCTCCTGCCAGGTTGGAGCGGTCTCCACACTGGCTCCCATTTATTCAGTCTCCATTTATTCAGTCATTCATTTAAGCTAATGTTTAACTGGTTAATTGATTAACCGGGATTTTACATCCCTAGTATAAAATGAGCTACCTGCTGTGTCAGCAGCTACTTGGAGCTTTAGAAATCTCTTGATACTATCATTGACCAAATTTGGACTATTAGAAAGTTTACATAATTAAATATTCCCCAGGGTGCTCTCTTAGCAGTTGATTCTTCAAATTCAATCTATCTTTCAAATAGAGAAATTGTGATTTTTAAGCTGACTTAATGAAAAGGTCATGTGGACACTTTTATTTTGGCTTAAACCAGGTATTAATAGGAATGTTGTGAGCAAAACACGAGAAGTCATTCTTCTGCTCTACCCTGCACTGATATGGCCTCAGTTGGGGGTATTGTGTCCAGTTCTGGGTACCACATTTCAAGAAAGATGTGGAGAAATTGGCGAAAGTCCAGAGAAGAACAACAAAAATTATTAACGGTCTAGAAAACATGAGCTATGAGGGAAGATTGAAAGAATTGGGCTTGTTTAGTTTAGAAAAGAGAAGACTGAAAGGGGACATGATAGCAGTTTTCAAGTATCAAAAAGGGTGTCACAGAAGGAGGGAAGAAAATTTTTCTCCTTGGCCTCTGAGGATAGGACAAGAAGCAATGGGCTTAAACAGCAGCAAGGTTTAGGTTGGACATCAGGAGGTTTAGGTTGGACATCAGGAAAACCTTCCTGCCTCTCAGGGTAATTGAACACTGGAATAAATTTACTAGGGAGGTTGTGCAATCTCCATTACTGGAGATATTTGAGCAGGTTAGAGACACCTGTCAGGATGATCTAGAATGGTGCTTGGTCCTGCCGTGAGGCCAGGGGACTGGACTCGAAGACCTCTTGAGGTCCCTTCCAGTTCTAGTGTTCTATGATTCTATATAATCAGCTAAATTGAAGTAGGCTTAAAATTAACCACAATAACCCAGTTTAAATCTGGAATACAAGTACCTACACAAGGGTTTGCACCAGTTTAACAAAGAGCTTTAATTAAACCAGTAAAAATGTATGTATGTACACTTAAGGCCAAACCAGTGTTGTAAGCCCTGTACAAAATGGTTCCCAGAATTGTGCCAGTTCCTGGTGACCTGGGCAATGATGTGCACCTCTTTCTGTGCACAATGTTGGTGGTAATTTAAGTATCAAAATAGTCAGAGGGAGGCAGGACAATTAGAAGTTAAGTTATTAGATTCAGTTCTTGATTCTGCCTCAGGCTACCTATATAACACTGTACAAGTCACTTGAACTTTGCCTCGCTTCCCTGCCTGTAAAACTGGAATAATATTTCTTTACTGTACAGCAGGGGGAGGGAAATGTAAGGCCCAGGGGGCTTGCTTGATTCCATCCCCCAAGTCTCAGGGTCCCTCCTCCAGCATTGTGGAGCCTGTGATGGTGCTCTAGTCCCCCCATTTCTCACTTGTGTGTGGCCCCCAAGTGATTTTTCTGCAGGTCAGTGGCCTCCTACCCAAAAAAGGTTCTCCACCCTGCTGTTGCTATGAAGACAAAAAAACAGTTAAATATTACAAAGCACGTGAATATTATAGTGATAAGGGCCAAATATATATTATGATTGAGGTTGGGTATGAACTTGGTGAAGGTGCTAATCCTTCATTCAGAATGAATGTAAGAAGCTGTTAAAGTCCTTTTTTGAAGTAAGTTAGTTGAAACAATACACAAGCCACTTGGGAGTCTGGTAGGATTTTGCTGGGAAATGCCGCCCAAAGAGAAGGGAGATTTTTAAGGCAAAGAACTGGCAAACAGGTGAGTGCTAACGGAGTTTAGAGAGGGAGTTCTCCAGGTAAAGGAGAAGCAGATACAGGACTCTTGAGGGAAGTGGCTGTCTGCAGTGTGTGTTGTGTTTGGGCCTTTCTTGCTGTGTGCTGAGCTTGTGTTTGCGAGTGAGGCTTTTTTTTTTTTTTAATTATTCTCTCTCTCCCTTCCCCTTCTTCCCCCTTCCCCTCTCCTTCACGGAGTGTGTGCTGTGGCTGGCAGGTGGAAACTGTTGGCTTCTAATTAAAGTTTGAATTCTAGAAACCTCTGCTGATTGGCTGAGCCTTGGTAGGGGGAGGGACTTTCAGGCAGTCCAGGGCTTTATAAAGCAGTGAGCAAGCGACCAAGGAGCTTGCGAACAGGTGAGTGCTAACAGAGAGTTTAGAGAGGGCCTTTGGAAGGGGAGAGGGAAGGGCGCGAGGTTCTCTTGCCCTTCTTTTAAATCATTTCTCTAGGGCAGCAGGTATGGATGGTGATAGCTCTGCTGTTGTTACCTGCACAGTGTGTGCCATGTTTGTCTTCCTCCTGGAAGAAAGAACGGATTTCATCTGTACGAAGTGCAAGCTGGTAGCCATTTTGGAAGAAAAAATTAGAGGACTAGAGGCCCAAGTGTCGACCCTACGCTCGATCAGAGAGGATGAAGACTTCATCGATAGAAGGCAGCATTTAATCCTGCAAGCACGGCAGGCAGAAGAGCCAGAGAGGGCAGTACGAGACCAGGAAGAGAACTGGCAGCATGTAACTTCTAGAAGGGGAAAAAGGCCAACGCAGGAATCCCCCAATGCTATAGAGGTAAGTAATCGCTTTCAGGCTCTCTCCACAGGCTCTGCAGTGGTGAATGCTTTGGAAGGGACCTCACAAGAAAGGAACCGCAAGGGAACACCATCTAATGGAAGGCATGGGATGCGTAGTCCTAGGGATGGGGGTTCCACGACCACCCCCCCCAAAAGAAGACGGGTGGTAGTGGTCAGGGACTCCCTCCGAAAAGGGACTGAGCCATCCATCTGCCATCCGGACCTGGAATCTCGAGAGGTGTGCTGCTTACCGGGAGCTCGCATTCAGGATGTGACTGAGAGGCTTACAAAACTAATCAAACCTTCGGATCGCTACCCCTTCCTGCTTCTCCACGTGGGAACTAACGATACGGCCAAGAATGACCTTGAGCAGGTTACTGCAGATTATGTAGCGCTGGGCAGAAAGATCAAAGAATTCGGAGCACAAGTGGTGTTCTCCTCCATCCTCCCTATTGAAGGGAAAGGACTAGGAAGGGATCGTCGAATTAAGGAAGTAAATGCATGGTTGCGCAGGTGATGTCGCAGAGAGGGCTTTGGTTTCTTCGACCATGGGACTCTGTTCTGGGCACGAGGATTGTTAGGAAGAGATGGGATCCACCTAACCAAGACAGGAAGGAGCATCTTCACGGCAAACCTAGTGAGGAGGGCTTTAAACTAGGTTCATTGGGGGACAGTGACCAAAACCCTGAGGGGAGTGGGAAAGTCAGATACTAGGAAGAAATGCAAAGAGGAACGAGCAAGAAAGGAGGACCCCTGATTTGAATGGAGAAGATAGGGCGATCAACTGGTTATCTGTGGTGTTTGAACATTAATGCGAGAAGCCTGGGCAACAAACAGGAAGAATTGGAGGCCCTGGCCCAATCCAAGAAATACGATTTAATTGGGATAACAGAAACTTGGTGGTATGACTGGAGTGCTGTCATTGAAGGGTATAAACTGTTCAGGAAGAACAGGCAGGGGAGAAAAGGAGGAGGAGTTGCACTATATGTAAGAGAGCACTATGATTGCTCAGAACTCCAGTATACAGAGGGAGAAAAACCTGTTGAGAGTCTGAGTTAAGTTCAGAGGTGCAAACAACAGCAATGATGTTGTGGTTGGTGTCTACTACAGGCCATTGAATCAGGTGGATGAGGTAGATGAGGCTTTCTTTGGACAACTGAGAGAAGCTTCCAGAGTGCAGGCCCTGGTTCTCGCGGGGGACTTTAATCACACTGACATCTGTTGGGAGACCAATATGGCAGTACACAGGCAATCCAGGAAGTTTTTGGAGAATGTTGGGGATAACTTCTTGGCACAAGTGCTGAAGGATCCGACCAGGGGTCGCAGATTGACCTTCTGCTCACAAACAGGGAGGAACTAATAGGAGAAGTAGAGGTAGGTGACAACCTTGGAAGCAGCGATCATAAGATGGTAGATTTCAAGATCCTGACCAAAGGAAGAAAAGTACACATCTTGACTTCAGAAAAGCAGATTTTGATTCCCTCGGAGACCTGATGAGCAGAATCTCCTGGGATGCGAACATGAAGAGGAAAGGAGTCCAGGACAGCTGGCAGTATTTTAAAGAAGCCTTATTGAAGGCACAGAAAGAAACCATCCCGATGTGTAGCAAGAGAGGCAAACACGGTAGGAGACCAGATTGGCTTACCAGGGAAATCCTTGGAGAACTTAAGGACAAAAAGGAAGCTTATGAAAAGTGGAAACTTGGACAAATGACCAGGGAGGGGTATAAATGTATAGCTCGAGAATGCTGGGGGGTTATCAGGAAGGCAAAAGTGCAAATGGAATTGCGACTGGCAAAGGATATGAAGGATAACAAGAAAGGTTTCTATGGCATGTTAGCAAGAAGAAGGTGATCAGAGACAGTGTGAGGCCCCTACTGGATAAAGGAGGTTACCTAGTGACAGATGATGTGGGGAAAGCAGAAGTACTCAATGCTTTTTTCCCCTCTGTCTTCAGGGACAAGGTTGGCTCCCGGACTAATGCACTAAGTGACGCAAGATGGGATGAAGATGGACAGCCCTGGGTGGGTAAAGAATAGGTTAGGAACTATTTAGAAAAGCTAAACGTACAAAAATCTATGGGTCCAGACTTAATGCATCCGAGGGTACTGAGGGAGTTGGCAAATGTCATTGAGGAGCCTTTGGTCATTCTCTTTGAAAAGTCGTGGAGGTCAGGAGAGATCCCGGATGATTGGAAAAAGGCAAATGTAGTGCTCATCTTCAAAAAAAAGGGAAGAAGGACGATCCAGGAAACTATAGACTGATCAGTCTTACCTCAGTCCCTGGAAAAATCATGGAAGGGATCCTTAAGGAATCCATTTTGAGGCACCTGGAAGAGAGCTATCAGGAATAGTCAGCATGGATTCACAAAGGGCAAGTAGTGCCTGACCAATCTGATTAGCTTCTATGATGAGGTAACTGGCTCTGTGGACGTGGGAAAGTCAGTGGATGTGATATATCTTGACTTTAGCAAGGCTTTTGATACGGTCTCCCACAATATTCTTGCCAGCAAGTTAAGGGAATGTGGATTGGATACATGGACGATAAGATGGATACAAGGATGGCTGGAAGGCTGGGCCCAGCGGGTCATGATCAACGGCTCGATGTCAGGATGGCGGTCGGTTTCTAGCGGAGTGCCCTAGGACCGGTTTTGTTCAGTATCTTTATTAATGACCTGGATGAGGGGATGGATTGCACCCTCAGCAAGTTTGCGGATGACTCTAAGCTAGGGGGAGAGGTAGATATGCTTGAGGGCAGAGATAGGGTCCAGAATGACTTAGACAGATTGGAGGATTGGGCCACAAGAAGTCTGATGAGGTTCAACAAGGACAAGTGCCAAGTCCTGCACTTGGGATGGAAGAATCCCAAGCATTGTTACAGGCTGGGGACCAATCAGCTAAGTAGTAGTTCTGCAGAAAAGGACCTGGGTGTTACAGTGGATGAGAAGCTGGATATGAGTCAACAGTGTGCCTTTGTAGCCAAGAAGGCTGATGGCATATTAGGTTGCATTAAGAGGAGCATTGCCAGCAGATCCAGAGATGTGATTATTCCCCTTTATTCGGCTCTGGTGAGGCCGCATCTGGTGTATCGTGTCCAGTTTTGGGCTCCCCACTACAAAAAGGATGTGGACGCATTAGAGAGGGTTAGGGTTAGTGGAGGGCAACCAAAATGATTAGGGGGCTGGAGCATATGACCGATGAGGAGAGGCTCAGGGAGCTGGGTCTGTTTAGTCTGCAGAAGCGAAGAGTGAGGGGAGATTTGATTAGCAGCCTTCAACTTCCTGAAGGGAGGTTCCAAAGAGGATGATGGAGAAAGGCTGTTCTCAGTACTGATAGACTGCAGAACAAGGAGCAATGGTCTCCAGTTGTGGTGGGAGAGATCCAGGTTGGATATTAGGAAAATCTATTTCACTAGGAGAGTTGTGAAGCGCTGGAATGGATTGCCTAAGGAAGTAGTGGAGTCTCCATCCCTAGAGATGTTTAAGTGTCTGCTTGACAAAGCCCTGGCTGGGTTGATTTAGTTGGGACTGGTCCTGCCTAGAGCAGGGGGCTGTACTTGATGACCTTCTGAGGTCTCTTCCAGCTCTATGGTTCTATGATTCTATGAGGCTTAGAATTGTGAGCAAAAAATTGCATCTTTACTGAGTGTTATTGTGTGTAAGGAAACAGGACTCCATCAGCTTTTCCTAATGGAAAGAAGCTGAAGGATCCCAAATATTGTCTAACTGATCAGGTCAAAAAGGGATAACAATACCTAGATAAATATGCAACTACATTTTAATGTTGGCAGTTACCATGTTTTCTCTCACATTTTTAAAAACTTCAACAACGAATAGTTCTGCAGCACCTTAGAGACTAACAAAAATTGTAGATGGTGGTATGAGCTTTTGTGGGCACAACCCACTTCTTCAGATGAATAGAGTGAAGGGGTCAAGGTTGCAAAATAAGTAGCAGAGAGAGAGAGAGAATGGAGAGGGAAAGAGAAGGGAAAAAAGTGGCAAAAAAATTGTCAATTGGAGTGTCCATGCTAAATGAAGCTGATGGAGTGGGTTGCATGTACTCTTAGGTATCTGGTGCTTGCTACATTTTAAAGTAATTGTTCTTGCAGATTAGCATAGAATCATGCTGGCATTTTTTCACATGCTGTGTTATAAACAGAATTGTGCTGGAGTAAGAGAAAAGGGAATTAAAATATTCCAGATATGTAAATAAATGCAAAAAGAGGTTTTTAAAGGACCGCAGAAATACTTTCATCTCCTCAGAAAAATTTACAAATAAAGAAAACTTTAAAAAGTAAAATTAAGAATTCTTTAAAATATCTTTCAATTTTCTGTACTCATTCATGAAGGATTCCAAAGCCCTTTAAAGGCATTAATTAAGCTCCAGAAAAACTCTGAGGTAGATAAAATAGTCTCTTCACTGCAGGTTAAAGTGAGTAGGAGAGATTAAGTGACAAATTCCCTAAAATCACAAAGTAAATGGCAGCGTAAAGAACAGAGCTATTTTTTTTTAAATGCTACACCACCCTGGATCCTAGAATTAGTTGACAATTTCCTTTTTAATGCAATCATCATAGACTAATTATGCTGAGTATTGCCACTGAAATTAGGCTTGAGTCCTGTTATCTAATTGGGACCCTGATCTTGATAGTGTATTGACCTGATTTGCTAAGTGGCTGTTGTCATATGGCAGGCATCTGACTTTGTTTGGAGGAGAGTTAAAAACAGGGCAGGTGGAGGGAATTAGGTGCATCTATATGAAGTAAATAATTTAAGGCATTTGTGATTCTGAGGGAACCGTGAACGACACTGAGCAGCCAACCTGTCATCATCACTGACTGTTTCCAGTGTGGTAGTCCTGCTGGTCCCAGGATATTAGACACAAGTTGAATGGAGTAATATCTTTTATTGGATCAACTTCAGTTGGTGAAGGAGACAAGCCTTATCAGTTTTCACAGTGCTGCTCTTCAGGAGTGGTCCACCTTGTCTCTGCATAAGCACTGAATGTAATTGGTTAATTTATCAGAGGGTTAGGGGGAAATAGTATGTGTTACTTTCCCACAGAGTGAGAGTTTTATGTTCTGCATTTCAAGAGTTAAACATTGCTGCTGCACTTCCATTAATATTTTAAGAGGGTATTTCAGGTGACTGGAGTTATAAGAACCATAAAAGACTTTACAAAGACAGGATTCTAAAAGGAAAGCTCTGTTTTTTTCACACTTGTCAACTGTGCCAGACCATGTGTTCAGTAAAAACATACAGAAACATTTCTCAGTGACCCTGAATTGACAGAACCACTTATCTTCTCTTCCTTTTGATTTGTCCTTTATCCTGGCTACCAAAGCCATGCATTTTTTGATGAATGGGACATCTATATGGATGCAACTCCCAGTGACATTGATGGATGTTTTGCGTGTGAATCTGCTCGGGCTCAGATGTGAACTCATCCTAATGCAAACATGGTACGTACTCTTCATATGTTGGGTGGATTTTATTTGTATCACTAAATAGTCAATCAGATGCAGTGTTTTACCAATGAGTAAAGCAAAATTCTTTCACATCTGGGATGGTGTGCACTCAGTTCTCATGAGCATCTCCTGGTAGCTGAGGCTACATCTAGACTACAGGCTTCTTTCAGAAGAAGCTTTTTTCGGAAGAGTTCTTCTGAAAAAACTCCTTCCGAAAGAAAGCGTCCACACTGCAAAAGTCCATCAAAAAAGCAATCTGCTTTTTTGAAAGAGAGCATCCAGAATGAATGGACGCTCTCTTGCATTTAAGTTGTGATTGCTATGGACGGAATGGCCACATGGGCACCTGTGCTTTTTCCTCTTTCCTCTTCTTCCGAAAGAACTCCCTCTTCCCTGTCCATACACGCCTTTTTTGCGAAAGAGCTTTTTCACAAAAAGGCTGCTTCCTCGTAGAATGAGGATTACCAATGCCAGAAAAACCCCTTTGTTTCAATTTTCTTGCAGAAGAACGCAATTGCAGTGTGGATGTTCCTCAAGTTTTGTCAGAAAAACAGCCGTTTTTCCGACAAAACTCTGTAGTGTAGACATACCGAGTGTGAACATGCCCTCTCTCTGCTCCTCGTCCACCTCTTAGCTGTCACCCTTGTTAGACGGGTCTTCAGTGGCTCAGCCCATGAAGAAATCACTTCCAGAGTAAAAGGTCCTGAGCCCTTGTTAATGTCCTTAGCCTTGTCTCTGGACTCAGTCCTGTCCGTTCTGGGCTAGTTTTAGGTTCATGTCTGACCTGGTATAGAGCATTGACCCTATGTGTTCTCCCTGGTAACTTTGTCCTTAGCAATTCACTGGTGTCCTGTTTAAATTCGAGACCCTTTCTCTGGCCTTTGATATTGAGTCTTATTCCCTTGGAGTTTAGGCTACTTTTCCAGCAGCAGGTGGAGGGACCCTGATTCACTGACTACTCTAGGTCCCAACTCCAGGGACCCTACAAAGAGCAACCACATGCTGCTTTCTTCAGTAGCTGTGCTGCTGCATTCCCTGGGCTGCTTCTCATGTAGCCCCTTCTTCTTTATCCCTACCTCAGGGCTGAAGTTCTCAAATGAATGTTAGTGCCTCTGGAACCCTATTTCTGGTTCTACATAAGACATAAGAAAGGTCGTACCGGGTCAGACCAAAGGTCCATCTAGCCCAGTATCCTGTCTGCAGGCAGTGGCCAGCACCAGGTGCCCCAGAGGAAGTGGACCGAAGACAATGATCAAGT
>JANRFK010000875.1:27178364-27203432 GCA_030068395.1 Apalone spinifera | reverse complement strand
CTCTTTTACCTGGAGAACTCCCTCTCCAAACTCCCTGTTAGCAGTGCCTGTTCCGCCAAGCAATGAGCACTCTTCCTTACTCCTCTGGTCCCAGCCCAGAATTGACTAGCTCAAGCCCTTCAGCTCCTTTTAACTGTCTGCTTTGTACTGCTTAGCTACTTCTTTGCAGCCTTTTCTAGGCAGACCTGGAAGACTTAACTTCACTGCTTCTTTTCTGAGATGAAGTGTGCTAAAAGCAGGGGACCTCAAAGGGCCTGGTACCCTACTTCCCATCACGATGGGTCTTTCCAGGACAATATGAATAAATTCAGACCTTGAAAGCAGTCACGGATCTAAAATGACTAAGTCGTTCCTGTGTTCTGGCTTATCAGGATGGCAAAAAAGGCAAAGTCACCAAAAATACACAGGCACTAACTCTCCGCACATTTGTGTCTGACTAGTGCTTTGAAATAACAAAAGGGAAGTCTGCTCCCAATGGATCCATGATGCTGGGGTGGGGGAGTATATTCTGGGAGAAGGGCTTAGTAATTGTATGTGGAAGAGCAAAGTACCTGCCACTTCCAGAGGAGAGGTCTGAAGCTTCCAGTCTGAGGGGGAGGCCCTGGCTGGCAGCTGGGCATTTTTAAAGAATCGGGTATCTTAAATTTCTTACAGGTACTGTCCTATCACAACCCATTCCCTTGGGGAGGGAGGTGCTCAGGGCAGGGAGTAAGGGGGATTGCAATACGACAGCACCTATAAGAAATTTAAATGTGGGTGGAGTGTGGGAGTCTCAAGGGAGACGTTTTGGAGAGATGCAGGAGTCAACACAGGGGCTGGAGACATGGAGGGTGCAGGACTCAGAGGAGTTATAGAATCATAGAACACTAGAACTGGAAGGGACCGCAAGAAGTCAAGTCAAGTCCAGTCCTTGCCCTCATGGCAGGACCAAGCACCATCTAGATCAGTGGTTCCCAACCTTTCTGATTCCAGGGACCAGCAAACCCATTCACAAACGTATGGCAGATGGAGTCATTTTATTTGCATATTCATTATGCAAATAAAATGTTTCCAGTCGGCCAAAAGCCCAGCCGCTAGACCCCGAGTGCCTTATCCCCTAGAGTCACCCACCCTTCCAATACCCCCAGCACCAGCCACTGATCTCAGAGTCCCCTGCAGCTCCACAAGTGCCAGACCATCATCCCAAATGCCTCCATGCCAACTCCCTGCCCCATAAAGACCTTTACCATTGGACCCCCCAGTAACTATCTCCTGTTTCCAGAGCCCCACAGCCCCCCTCCCCCAGTGCCAACCTTGCCCCTATAGTCTCCCCCACTACTAGTTCTGCCTCCAGAGCTCCCCAGCACTTTCCCTGTCCCTGGAGCCTCCAGTGCCTGCCCCCCTCACCAAGCACTATGCTGTTGCCAGGATTGCAGCAGCTCTGGTGCTTGGGGGGGCTGGAGTACACCGCCCAGCACCTCCCCTCTCGCTGCAGCTGTTAGGTGGGGCAGGACATGCCTCTCCTATCAGACCACCAGCGCTGGGTCTGGTGATTGGGAACCGCTCATCTAGATCATCTGTGATAGAGGTCTGTCTAATCTGCTCTTAAATATCTTCAGTGATGGAGATTCTACAACCTCCCTGTGCAATTTATTCCAGTGTTTAACCACCTGGAATGTCTTATTAGGGAAAGATAGCTAGTTTTATCTAATGTCCAACCTAAACCTCCCTTGCTGCAATTTAAGTCCATGGCTGCTTGGCCTTTGGAAAACAATTTTTCTTCTTCCTCCTTGTAACACCCTTTTACATACTTGAAAACTGCTATTATGTCCCCTCTGTCTTCTCTTTTCCATACTAAACAAATCCAGTTCTTTCAATCTTCCCTCATACCTCGTTTTCTAGACGAGTAATCACTTTTGTTGCTCTTCTCTGGACCTTCTTTATTTTCTCCACATCTTTCCTGAAATGTGGTACCTAGAACTGGACACATTACTCCAGCTGAGGCCTAATCAGCACAGAGTAGAGCGCAAGAATTATTTCTCATGTATTGCTTACAATACTTCTGTTAATGTGTATCAGATGTTTGCTCTTTTTGCAACAGTATCACATTGTTGACTCATATTTAGCTTGTAGTCCACTATGACTCCTAGATCCCTTTCCGCAGTACTCCTTCCTAGACAGTCACTTACCATTCTTTATGTGTGAAACTGATTGTTCCTTCCTGAGTACTTTGCATTTGTTCTTATTAAACTTCATCCTATTTACTTCAGACCATTTCTCCAGTTTGTCTTGAACTATAACCCTCTCCTTCAAAGCCTTTGCAACCTCTCCAGCATAGTATCATCTGCAATATCTAAATAGCTCTTGAAGATATTGAACGGAATTGGTCCCAAAACTGACACCTGCAGAACCTCATTTGTTATGCCCTTCCAGCATGACTGAACCATTAATAACTACTATCTGAGAACAGTTATCCAGGCAGTTATACACCCAGGGCTGGGGTCTATGAGGGGCTCAGGGCAGAGGGCTGGCTTATGGGGGTTCAAGAGTCAGGGCAGAGGTCTGGGTGTGTATAGGGTGGGATCGGAGGCTCAGGTCTGGGGTAGTGATCCCATGCTGCTCCTGTTCCCTGCCAAATGGGAGTTGTGGGGGCAGCGTTATTAGGCATGGGAAGAGAGCTTTAAGGGTGCCTGTAAAGTCAGTCCTTGGTGGCGGTGGAGCTAGAAGAGGCCCCCCTAAGGAATGTGGAGTATTGTGAAAGGAGTTGCAGGAGCTCAGACCAACCAAATGTACATCAGAGATGTAAAAAAGGGTTTAAAAAGTAACCATGTAACTATTAAAAATCCTAGAGGTTACGTGCTCTGCATTATAAGGCTTATACTGCAGAACCCACAGCGCAGATGGCTCCTAGGAAGTGGGACTTGCAGCTGGGAGCTAGTACACGTCAGGAGATGGCTTATACTATAAGCCAGCTGCCAGCCCCACTTCCAGGGAGCTGGCTACGCTGAAGACTCTGCAGTATACAAGGGTTATACTGCAGAGTCTTCATCACAGGACAGCAGCCAGCTCCCCAGAAGCAGGGGCATGCTAGTGAAGAGTTTAACCATAACAGAAACCATTAAGCTGATGCTTATCCGTTAACCATGTAAACAGTGAAACTTTTACATCCCTAATGTATGTGCCACATTTTGGAGACTTTTGCTTGTGCGTGTAGGCCTCTGAAGACCCCAGGCCTTGTCAGACCAAGGCCGTGTCTCGCCAAAGCCAATGGGATTTGGCCCCAGATGGTTATTTAAGTGTAGGCCAGCCAGAACAACCCCACTGTCCTATCAAAGTTTCAGACACTTGCATAGTTCTCTCCATCATCTGGATTTTGCTTCCTTACCACAATGGAATCAGAAACCGAGGCAGCATCTCCAACACAAGCAGAAACTAATCCCAGGTAGAGAGTGCTGGAGCCGAGGGAAGGGGATTTGATCTCTGTGCACTGTGACTTAGGTATTTTTAATTATAGAATGCTTTAGCTGTCATTACATAATTCCCTGGCACAGAAGGCACATGACATGATGTGACAAAAACTTGTTTCATCAGCGCGTTCTGGCCTTAGGCTGTTCTGCTTGTGGATAAAGAATGTATTTTATTTTCAACCAGGATAAGATGATACAGTGTCTAAAAAGAGGGCCAATGGAAATCAGGTGATGATGAGCAAGCGCATTGTCAGGTGATAAATATTTGTGGTTTGGGGCATATGTCAGGCTAAGGTTGGAATAATGTACAGGTCTCCCGATATGGTTGGTGTATTGAAAGGTACAATAGAAGTGTTTGTTCTGTTTTTAGCAGCCTGCAGGGATTGGATTACCTAGCTCTTCAACACTTCACTGAGTACCTAATGGATTTCTTCTTCCAAAAAGCTAAGATGCCTCCCCAGTGCTGATCTGCATCCCTATCCCCTGCCCTCTCCTGTACACATTAGTTGAAGACAACCAGATTCCTAGATGTTTGATACTCTGTTGGCAATTTTCCCCAGTGCCTCAATAACAGAGGTGATGTGTGGAGGTGCTCAAGGGGTCACGTGCGACCCCACAGCATGAAGGGGTGAAGGGTCATATCACATCACCCTTTCAGGCACACTCTGGTCATGCTTCTTGGGAAGAGTTCCCCAGGGCAAGGGAGGACTAAGGGAGTCTGTGGCATCCCCCCACCCCCTCCAAGTTTGAACCCCTAAATTTCACACTTCAGGTCTGCATAAAGCCCATGCCCTAGCTCCAGAGGCATCTCTTCGCTGCTACACAGCTTGCCCTGCTCCCAGCTTCGCTTTAGGGGCAGGAAGTTTGTTTATAAACCGAGGGAGGCATGGAAGAAAAGGCTTGTCATTCAAGTAATTGAGGGATTGTTAGATGATCATGAATAAATAGTGGTGTGCTCCAGGAATCTGCATTTGGACCACTTCTGTTCAACTTACTCATAAATGATCCTGGAAAAAGGGGTTCAGTGAGTTGGCAAAATTTGCAGATGATACAAAGTTATCCAGAATAGGTAAGTCCAAATCTGACTGTAAAGTGTCACAAAGGAATCTCACAAAACTGGGTGACTGGGTGTAGCCAGACATGAACCCCATCTTGTTTTCCCTCCCTCCCCCAGAGAGCAAGAGAAAGGCAGTCAGACTTTGATGCCCTGGGAATGCAGGTGTGCTGCCTGTCTCAGACGCTATCATAAACAGAAACCAGACAGTAAATGGGCTAGCTGACGACTGGGGGCCTCCTGTTGCCCTGATAGATAGTACCAGTAATTGACACACCTGCACTGTCCCAGGAGAGGAATCTTCACCCATCACATATTAGACGTGCCCATTGTCTGCATCTTCTCAGGTGTGAATTGTGCTTTGCACCCTTCCTGGGAAACTTGGCATTCAAAGCCATTTTCCTAATTGGCCACTTGAGACCAGGAAGAAGCTTACGTGACCCAAGGGGTATAAAGATGGGGTTAGTAGCCCACCCCATTTGAGCTTCAATCAGCTATACCTGCTGGCAGGTATTGATTGTCTCCCAAGGTCTGTGGGACGCCCAACCTCGCCCTACTTCTTCCCAAGGGATTGAGAGAAAGATGCTGGCCATGCCAAGTCTGGAATGCAGGGGTGAGAATATACCTGCTAGGTGTCTATTTTGCATGCATTTAATAAGAGCTCAGAGAACCAAAAGGGTTTCATGGTACCTGTAAGTGACTTTTGTTTTAAGTGTAATTTCTGTCCTGTCCTTTTGTAGTAGCTGTGTTATCTGTAACACAGCAGTAGCATTTAACAGCTAAGTTTACCCTGTAACAATAAAAATAGTAACTGTTTAAGCTGTGACCTGACTCCTCAGTTGCTGTAACAGAACCAAGCACAATGTTTAAAAAGAACTTCAGCCGGTCATAAGGGACAGGTATAGGAAGAGCTTGGGCGTTTGGATCGTGTCACTCCCAGGTGATAGATCCGTTGGGGCATCTCTCAGTCTTCCCTGGACTGCCCGCTGCGAAGGGATCCTGTATCCTAGCAGCTAAAATCTGAGATGTAATAAGCTCTTCCTATAAATTCGGGGTGTCTGTCAGCCTGTGGGCTGCCCTCTGCGACAGAACCCCGGTCCTAGCAGTAAAGTCACGGACGTTAAACTCTTTTCGGGGTGCCCGTCAACCTCCTCCAGGTTGCCCGCTGCTAAGGGACCCCAGTCCCAGCAGTTGAAGTCTCGGGTGTATAATACACACACGCCACTCACTACCCTGACCATCGGCTGACACTGGGTAACACAAGAAAAGATGGAACTCAGTGTTGATAAATGCAAACTAAATCACATGGAAAAATATCCCAACTATACATGCCAAAATGATGGGGTCTAAAATAGCTGTTGCACTCAAGAAAGAGATCTTGGAATCATCGTGGCTTGTTCTCTGAAAACAGCTGTTCAATGTGCAGTGGCAATCTTAAAAGTTAACAAAATATTAAGAATCATTAGAAAAGGAAAAGATAAGAAAATATACATTGCCTCTATGTAGTGTCATAGTGTGCCCACATCTTGAATGCTGCATGCAGATCTGGATAAGATATATTGGATAAGAATTGGGGAACAGTATAGAAAAGACAACAGGTGATTTGGGGGTAAGGAATATGAGGAGAGATTAAAAAGGATTAAGACGTTTCAGTTTGGAAAAGAAATGACTAAAAGGTGGGAGGATATGTTAGAGGTCTAGACAATCATGAATGGTATGGAAAAATAGAAAAAGGAAATGTTATCATGGATCAATCTGAGGACTGGTTCCATTCAACATCTTCATCAATGATTTAGATCATGGCAGAGAGAGTACCCTTATAAAGTTTGTAGATGATACCAAGCTGGGAAGAATTGCAAGAGCTCTGGAGGATAGGTTCATAATTCAAAATGATCTGGACAAACTGCAGAAATGGTCTGAGATAATTAGAATGAAGTTCAACAAGGGCAAATTCAAAGTACTCCACTTAGGAAGGAACAATCAGTTTCACACATACAGAATGAGAAGTGGCTGTCTTGGAAGGAGTACTGAAGAAAGGGATTTAGGGGTCATAGTAGACCACAAGTTAAATACAAGTCAGTGTGACACTGTTGCAATAAAGGCAAACATCATTCTGATGCACATTAACAGAAGTGTTGTAAGCAATAGATGAGAAGTAATTCTTCCTCTATACTCTGTGCTGATTAGGCCTCAACTGGAGTACTGTGTCCAGTTCTAGGTACCACATTTCAGGAAAGATGTGGAGAAATTAGAGAAGGTCCATTGAAGAGCAACAAAAATGATTAAACATCTAGCGGGAAGACTGAAAGAATTGAGTTTGTTTAGTTTAGAAAAGAGAATACTGAGATGGGACATGACAACAGGTTTCAAGTACCTAAAAGGATGTTTCAAGGAAGAGGAAGAAAAATTATTCTCCTTAACCTCTGATAACAAGAGAAGAAGCAATGAGCTTAAATTGCAGCAAGGGAAATTTAGGTTGGACATTAAGAAAAAAACTTCCAAACTATCATAGTGGTTAAGCATTGGAATAAATTGCCTAAGGAAGTTGTGGAATCTTCATCATTGGAGATATTTAAGAGCAGGTTAGACAAACACCTATTAGGGATCTAGTTGATGCTTGGTCTTGCTGTGTGTGCAGGGGGATTGAACTTGATGACTTAAAGTCCCTTCCAGTTCAATATTTTATTTACTTTGTCACTAACATGACTCAAGAAGCTCATCCAATGACATTTATAGGCAGCAGATTTAAAACAAACACAATAAGTTATTTCTTCACGGTCAATCTGTGGAACTCTCTGCCAGAAGATGGTGGAAAGGCCCAAACTATAGCAGGGTTAGGGTATAAGGTGCTGATTTCTACTGCTGGCACTGGCCCTCTGGCCTCGCTAGTCCCCTGGCCTGCCTCAGCTGGAGAAGGAGGTGGGGCAGGGAGGGAGCAGAAATACGGCCCTCCCCAGGGCCTCTCTCACCAGTCACTTCTTCTCACTAATGTTGGCTTTCCTGCACTTCGATTTAATTAGAGTCAGAACTTCAATAGCTATCATTACAGCTTGCATATAATCTTGTCAGTAGACACTAAATCATCATCAAGTAGTATGATGCACTAACATCTTAGTTCTCATATATTTCATGCTGCAGATGAATCTTTTATCTTTCTCTTCTAGTCTTTATGAACATATTTCAGCCAACCTAAGAGACTCTCACCACCATCTCAATTCATCTTTCCCTGGACTCCTCTTTGCCCTGCTCTGAATCTGCTTTCTCACCATTATTTTTTGCACCTTTCAACTGTTCTGCTGTCCTCTGGAACCTGTTTTCCCCTTCGCTCCCGTCGCCTCATCCATCCACTTCAACTCTTCATTTTTATAATATTTTTTTCTACTTTGCAATCCTGTCTGTCCATGTGACCCAGCAAAGTACATTGATACAAAGACTTATTAGACTAATTGTACAAATAAGTACCTGAGGAGAGGAACAGGGATGGGGATGGGGTTTGTGTATTGAAACCTGCAGTATTTCCTGTCTTAAAAATTGCCTGAATTTGCACTGACCAGAGATGAGGCTTACACAACTGTGTAGCTGGTCCTGCTGTCCAGAAATACACATGGCAGCCTTAAACCTTCTGGAGAGAACTATCCTACTAAAATACCAAACTAATAAATCCTATAAAACCTGCTGCTGCAATAAGTGCCATTTTCAAATATGATGGAACAGGCTGCTATTTTACAATTAGCCACACGTCCGCTGCTGAAATTGGTCAAGTTCAACCTCCCCTTATATCCCCTTAGTACAACAACCCTAAATAAGATTAAAGGAAGTGAAGTAAACTCCTGCCAGTGGTGCAAGTAGGCCGGTATGGTCCAATATGGCATACCTGTAAGTTATTAATATGGCATACTGGAAAGACAATCTGCCGGCCATCCCGACCCCTCCCCTAAGCTGCCACCTCCCTGTGTACAAGGCTGGAGTCTGGGGAGAGTGGGGCTGGGAGTGCTACAGCAGCCAGAGGAGCTGCAGGAATTTTGCTCCTTTCCCTGCTGCGCCTCCCAGTGGGCATGGCAGCTCCATGAGGGTTCGTGGCTGGGAGTTGTGCTCCCTTCCGTGCTCGGTGGGGCAGTGGACAAAGCAGCAGAACTGCTAGCAACTCCTCTGGCTGCTGCATTCGCGCAATGCCCCTGCCTCTCAGATAATGTGGGATGGAGAGGGGAAGAGTGGGAGACTCCAGGCTGGGGGTAGGACGGGGTCACATGGCCCCACCTTAGCTGGTTTGGCCTTCCCTCCCATAGCACTAAGAAGTTTTGTTTACTTACAGCAATTGGCTCCTGCCTGAATTTATCTTAGATTAATATCAGATTAGCCTTTTAAATTATGCTTCTGAAATATCAGAAATTCACTGAACTCATATGGGGATATGGTGCTTGCTAGGATTTTACCAAGTATTAAGTGAAAGCCATGCTTTTTAACACCTGCAGGAGGGACCTGAAATGATCGAATCTAGGTCTCCTAAGGTACGTCTAAACTACGCTTTATTTTCGAAAGAGGATATGCAAATTCTCTGGCAATTTGCATATCATCTTCCGATCTCACTTTCGAAAGTGGATCTTTCAAAAGTGAAAGACCTCTGGAGGTGTGGCTTTTTCGGGAAAAAAACCCTTTTTTCGAAAAAAACAAAAACAAAAAACCCCGTTCTTCCTTAAAAAATGAGGTTTACGTGGTTTTTCGAAAGAAGTTACTCACCTGGTGCAGTAACGATGGTTCTTCGAGATGCGTGTCCTGTGGGTGCTCCACTGTAGATGTCAGGCTTGTCCCAGCGCCACAGTTTGGAGATCTTTTCAGCCATAGTCCACCGGACCGTGCATGCACGAAGCATGGCTCGTGCTTTTTCGCGCGCTGTTTGTGTGTGCACGGTCCGGCGCCCGCCAGTTCCTCTTGATCCTCTTGCTCTGCAAAACATAATAAGATACTCCGAAGAGGGGAAGAGGGTTTGTTATGGAGCACCCATGCAGGGCCGGCTCTACGGAGCGCGGGGCCTGATTCCGGGGCGAGGCTGCACATGCACGGGGCCCTGGTCGGCACTATGCATGTGCCGTGCATCCCGGATATCACGACGCATGCGCAATGCCCCGGAAGTACAACGCATGCGTAGGCCCCCCGGGAGCACGGTGCATGCACCATGCACCCAGGACATCACGACACATGCGCTGTGTGTCCAGGGGTCCCGCGCAAGCGTCATGCTTCCGGCGCACTGCGCATGTGCCGTGCTCCCAGCGCACGCGTCGTTTCCCTTAGCACGTGGACCCCTCGGTGCGTGGCTCCATGCCTGGGAATCAGCTGAATCGGCCTAAGGCCGGCACTGCACCCATGGGACACGCATCTCGAAGAACTATCGTTATTGCACAAGGTGAGTAACTTCTTTGAGCAGTGTCCCATGGATGCTCCACTGTAGGTGAATTTACAGCAGTAGCCCCTGCAACGAAGGAGGGTTCGGCGCTACCATGCTTTAACAGTGGAGAGCACTGCCAATGCGACGGCAGAGTCTGGTATGAGGAGGTTTGACATGGCATAGCGTCTGTCGAAAGCGAAGTCCGAAGACCATGTAGCAGTCCCGCAAATATCTTTCAACGCCACCCCCTTTAGGAATGCAGTGGAGGCTGCCACTGCTCGAGTTGAATGGGCTCTGGTTGCTGGTGGCAGTGGTCTGTTTCGCAGGTTATAGCATCTGCATCTCTTTATGCACTCAACAATGATTGAAGAGATGCGTTGCGCTGATAATGGGTGTCCCCTAGAGCGTTCAGCCATGGATACTAGGAGCATGTTTGACTTCTGCACGGGTCTGGTTCTTTCTATATCGAAAGCCAGTGCTTGTCTGATGTCGAGAGTGTGCAGACGAGCTTGTTCCGGTGAGGAATGTGGTTTGTGGTAAAAGATGGGAAGGACTATATGTTCACTTATGTGGAACTGGGAATTTACTTTGGGAAGAAACCCCAGTTGAGGACATAATATGACTCTTTGAGGGGTAAACACTGTATAAGGGGGTGAAGCTGATAGTGAGGCTAGTTCACCAACTTTTCTTGCAGAAGTTATTGCAAGCAAGAAGATAACTTTCATGGAAAGAGTGTGAAGATCACACGTTGCCAGGGGCTCGAAGAGCTTGTTTCTCAGAGCATTAAGGACTAGTTCTAGGTTCCAGGGGTCTGCTGGCCGAGTGTGATGCAGGAAGAGATTAGCCAGTCCTTTCATGAATCTCTTCATCATAGGGTGTAAGAAAACCGAGTATCCATCCACGGAATGGCAGAAAGCAGTGATTGCGGCCACGTGTACCTTGATGAAAGTACAGGTAAGGCCAGAGTCCTTGAGATGTATGAGGTAATCTAAGATTCGTTGGATGAGTGCAGAATCAGGGTTTAAACACATGAGTGCGCACCATGACGAGACTCTTGACCACTTATGAAGGTAGGTAGTACGTGTAGATAGTTTCCTATTGTGCAAAAGGACATGCTTGACGGAATGCGAACAGATCAATTCTGTTTGTTGGAACCAACCAGGTACCAGGCCGTCAGCGCCAGGTGGTCGATCTGCAGGTGAAGCAGGGAACGATGATTCTGCGAGAGCAGGTCATGATGCTTGGGCAGAGGATATGGAGGATGAGCTGACATACAATGCAGGTAAGGGAACCGTATTTGCTGTGGCCAGAAGAGTGTTATCAGAATCACTGTGGCCCTGTCTGTGAGTATTTTCTCCAGGACCCTGGGGATCAGGGGTGAGAGGAGAAATGCGTATAGAAGATGGTGAGCCCAACTGTATAGGAAAGCGTCCCCTTTGGAATAGTGCCCTATTCCCGCTCTTGAGCAGTTTTGAGGGCATTTCGCATTGCAGTATGTGGCGAAAAGGTCTATTGCTGGAAACCCCCAATAGTGGAATATTGTGGAAAGTACTTTGGGTGTAGCTCCAATTCATGATTCAGGGAGAAATGCCTGCTCAGCGCATTGGCCGTGTAGTTTTGTTGGCCGGGTAGGTATTCCGCAATGAGAGAAATTTTGTGGCGGTTGCACCAGTTCCACAAACGTATCACTTCACTGCAAAGCGATCGGGATTGAGATTCCCCCTGCCTGTTTATGTAATACACCGTAATCATATTGTCAGTGAGGACTCGTATGACTCTGCACTGGATAACCAGAAGGAAATGCTGGCAGGTGTTGTACACAGCGCTCAGCTCCAGAAAATTGATATGCCTCGAAGGCTCTTTGGGGGACCATCGGCCCTGCACCTCCTCGTGGTTCAGGTGCATCGGTAGTGAGCTGCATTGTTGGGTGGGGATGGTGGAAGGGTATGCCGGACATTAGGTTCTTGGGGATGGTCCACCATGCTAGTGATTTCCTGACATAGGATGGAATCGATACTCTCCTGGGAACGTCGTGAATGTTTGGAGAGTAGATTGTCGCCATCCAGTGCTGGAGGTGTCGAAAATGTAACCTCGCATGTTCGACGACGTATGTCGTGGAAGCCATGTATCCATGAGCTGTAGGCATTGCCGTATAAATATTTTGGGGCTTGTGAGGAGTATCTGTATCAAGTCTTGGATTGCCTGAAACCTGGTTACTGGTAGGAAGGATCGTGTCTTGGTGGAGTCCAGCTGGGCACCGATGAATTGTATCGACTGCTGAGTCATCATAGATGACTTTGCGATGTTGAGAATCAAGCCCAATGCGTCGAAGACCACGCTCATGATTCTTGTAGCATTGAGCGCTTCTGTCAAGGAGGGTGCTCTGATCAGGCAGTCGGACAGGTAGGGGAATAGCATAATCCCAAGACGACGAAGGTACGCTGTGACGAAGGTACGCCGTGGTCTTGGAGAAAACCCTGGGAGCTGATGAGAGTCCGAAAGGCAGGACCTTGTATTGGAAATGGTCTGTACTGATTTGGAAGCGTAAGAATAGTCTGTGGGCCGGGTGAATGGCCACGTGGAAATACGCATCTTGGAGATCGAGGGACATGAACCAGTCTCCACCGTGAAGTGTTGGGATAATCGTAGATAGGGTGACCATGTAAAAACGATGCTTTCGGAGATAACTATTCACATCTCGAAGGTCTAATATTGGCCTCCAACCCCCTGACATTTTCTCTGTTAGAAAGTATTGGGAGTAAAAACCCCCTGCCCCTGAACTTGTCTGGGACACTCTCTATTTCCCCGATGGTGAGTAAATGAGTAACCTCCTGCCTGAGCATGAGTTCGTGAGATGGGTCCCTGAAGAGGGATGGGTGCAGGGGAGGGAGGAGGTAGTGATGTGAAGGGGATGGTGTAGCCTAGCTCAATGGTCTGAAGGACCCATCTGTTGGTGGCAATATGGGCCCAACGTTGGAGAAAGGGCCTTAAACAGTGATGAAATAGTGTGTTCATGGCACGGGCGGAATTGTTGAGAGGTACGGGTCTCAGTCCCTCGACCGTAGCGTCAAACTTGTTGCTTGGTGTTATGTTAGATCGACGCTTTTGGTGGAGGATGTCTCCTCTGTTGTCTGAATGAAGGCATTTGCTGGGGAAAAGGTCTATGCCTCTGATACGGGTATACCTCTTTCACCGATATGGTGGTGTATACATTCAGAGAGTCTTAAGGGTTGTTCTGGAGTCTTTACCCAAGTGGAGTAGTTGGTCTGTTTTCTTGGAGAAGAGGTTTTGCTTGTCGAAAGGGAGATCCTCAAGTTTCGCCAGGTCTCTGGGGGTAGATGATTGCTGTAACCACAACGCCCTGCGCATCACATTTGAGGTGTCTGTAATACGGGCTGCACTGTCGGCCGTGTCCAGGGCTATATGGAGCGCCATTCTAGATGTTGCACAGCCCTCCTGGACTACTGCCTTAAGGATATCCCGTTTCGTGTCAGGCAAATGCTCCAGGAGTGGGATGAGTTTCGCGTAATTGTCAAAGCTGTGATTGGCAAGTAATGCCGAGTAATTAGCCATGCATAAGGCCGTTGCCAAAGAATAGACTTTTCATCTGAATATATCCAACCGCTTGCTGCAGCAGTGGGTTTATGTTGAGAAGCCTTCGCCTTTTGTTGCACTGCATCCACAACCACAGAGTTTGGTTGTGGATGAGTGAACAGAAACTCCATCCTTTGGAGTGGACAAAGTACTTTTTATCCACCTTTTTGTTGGTAGCCAGAGCGGAAGCAGGACTTGGCCACAAATCGTCCGCTATTTCGAGAATAGTGTCATCCAATGGTAAGGTGATTTTGGCTTGATGGGATTGTTTGATATTTCGTAGCAGATGGTGCTGTTTCTGTTGGACTTCTGCAAGCTGTACACGCGGACTGTCGGCTACTTTTTGAAAAGTTCTTGAAATTGGTGCAAGTCATCATAAGGGGAAGTATCGCCCTGGAAGACTGCATCACCCGAAGACGATTGGTCAGTGGGCGAGTGACGATGCAGGCCCTCCTGTGCAGCAGGAGGCTGCTGTTGCTGCTGAGTGTGTGCTGAGATGGACGGTGGCACACCGGAAAGGGTTGGCAGTCTTGATGAAGATAGTGGTGAAGGCCATTCTTCGCTCAATGAGGAATTAGAGCGTTGCACTGAAGATGGTGAAAAAGTGCGCTGTTGAGGTGAATATGAGTGACAGTAGTGGGTCGGTGACTGGTGATAACGGTGGGACCTATGTGGTGATCCCGTGTAATATGAACACCTATGGGACCCAGGGTAGTCAGTGGGAAGAGAGGGTTGGTGATCTGGGGGACCTCGACATTCCCCTGGAACATCTGGAGTAACTGGATGACCGCCATCCGTGATAGTGGTATCGGTGTGGTGAGGAATGATGATCCCTGCGTGAATACCCAGGTGAGCGTCTGGAATAAGGTGGATGAGGCGATGGGGGCTCTGGCAAAAATTGTGCAGGATCCAGGCTTGGCGAGGGGGTCAGCAATTTTCGAACCCTTTGATGGCTGGTTGTGTGGATCAGAAGATGAACCTGGAGTAGAAAGCATGGTAGAGGCAGGGTGTACTTTCCGTATGGTTGTTTCACGTGCCGACGTTGCAGTGGGTGGTTGTGGCATGACTGGCACCACGATCACGCATGGTAGAGATGGCACCGGTGAGCGTCTCGGTGTCGGCGAACGCCTTGGTGCCGGGGAACGACTTCTCGGCACCGTCGAGTGGCTCCGTGTCGGCGAACGCCTTGGTGCCGGGGAACGACTCCGCGTCGGCAAGCACCTGTGTGCAGGAGAGCGCCTTGGTGCTGGCAGGCGCCTCGGTATGGGAGAGTGCCTCGGTGCTGGGGAGCGCTCCGGTGCTGAACAGGGCACCAGTGGTGCGGCTGAGGCAGTCAAAGCTGATAACGAGGGGCTTGGTGCCAACTTGCTGTGGCTTTGTTTCGGCTTCATGGGGCCGCTCCTAGCAGATATGCCTGAGGTGCTTGGTTGGTTGCTGACGCTGACCCACAAGGGGGGTAGTGACCGAGAGGGGAACAGCCCCTTCTTAGCCTTTTTGGGTGGTCGGTCGGTTGTGGACCATGATGGTGCCATAGAATGGGGGGCGTCAGTGCCCTGTGGTTGTAAAGCTCTTTCAAAAAGGAGCATTTTCAACTGCATGTCCCTGTCCCTTCTGGCTCTTGCAGTCAATTTGGAACAGTGGAGACATTTTTGCGGTATGTGGCCCTCCCCAAGGCATCTTATGCACAGAGAGTGGCCGTCAGAAGTAGGCATTGCCTCCCGGCTAGCCACACGCTTTTTGAAGCTGGGTGATCCTGGCATTTCTGTAGAGAGATCTAACTAACTAACTATTTACAGAAGAAAAAAAAATTTTTTTTTTTTGGACTACGACTAACACTATTACAAAAATACTATCTATCTGACTAAGTATGAAAGAATCGAGTACGTCTCACTCTATCCTGACAGGATTTTGAGGAGAGCATGTTCACGCCGTCTGTGGCCAAGGACGGTCAGGAGGAACTGGCGGGCGCCGGACCGCGCACACACAAATGGCGCGAAAAGGCACGAGCCTTGGCAATTGGCAACACTTAAGAGCCATTGTCCGTGCAGCATTGAGCAACCAACCCTCCCAGTAGAAAACATTTAAAATATAAATACAAAGTCTATATTCATAACCTTACACACACAGATTGTGTAAGTATATGAGTAGCCTAGACAGTCAGCGTAGCATAAGCTGTCATTTGAAACTTCACATGGCCAACTTTGCACCAAATTTGGGGCAAACACACACTAGTGGGTACAACAATGCTCTGTCTACTCACACTAAAACCTAGTAACAATAACGTAACAGTGTATTTTCAAACTCATTCAGCAGCTTCTGCTTTTTTTTCTGGAATGTACTACAAATGAACCAGCTTTGGGATACAGACCAACAATGCAAAGAATTAAGTTATAGTCAAAGCATCCCCTCCTTGTTCCCTACACGGACCTGCATGAAAAACATCTTCAGTTCTTACCTTCACTGCTTCCCAGCTCGAGTTAACGAGGTGTTGTCGAAAGGGACCAAAGCCTGAAACCAAAGAAAAGTACTATTAAACTGTGCTTGAACTCCAGTTGCCATGAATTGGGTCATATTCCTGACCTGTCTATACTCGTGCTTGTTCTTTTTGACCTTCATGTTCTTGGATGTAGACTCTGAGTCGATTGGACAGATGCAGCTTTTATAATACTTAAGGGAATTCTATTGCTTCTCTTTTTACAGAGAACACATGCATCTACTCTAGGCCCAATCCTGCAATACTTACTAAGTAATTCTTTCTTACATGGCTAATATAATTGTAGTAGTCAATGTGTATGTTGAAGCCAATACAGCTACACACATAATAGGACGGGAGATCCAGCCCTACCACTACTTACTAAATCAGTGTCAAGTGATTCATAACATTTTTTATAGGAAAAAGTGTTGAAATCAAATTGACTTCTGTTCCATCTTCATCACTAGAGCTCATTATATTTCACGATCATTTTTGAAAGAGATAAAAATGCTTGATTTCATTTCAAATTTTCTAAATCAAATTTCTTTTAAATGTTCTGGAAAACTATGCTTTGTTTTGGTAGCCAAACCTTCCCACGCTCTCACTCATTTATCTTTTTTCACTTGCAAAAGGTGGGCTGGAGTTAGAAGAATGTGAAGGGGAGTTGCTCTTTAAGATTAATGGACATTTTTCATTTTGAAGAGTATTTTGTCAGGGAAAAACATTTATTTGGAAAATTCACCGCTAGTTCTACTCACTCCATTCTTTGTATCCCCATCCCAAAACACATTAGATAGTATGCACTTGTGAATTGTAGGCAGTGTCTTAGATCCCAGTCAATGGAACAACTAATACAGATGAGCCTATTAGGCTATTTTAATCCCTATTTTTTAAAGTGCCTCATTTTTAAAATAAACAACCCAATGAAAAAGTGTCAAAAACATAATAAAATATCTGTAGAATATGGGTGACTGGTAATGTAGGCAAGGGAAGGCACAGCCTTCCCCAAATTGCCTACAAACCCCAGCTGCTGGGAATCTGGGGCTGTGGTGCGGCAGCCTGGTTCCCCAGCTGCCCAGGAGGGCTGAAGCCACCATGAAGCCACCAGGGAGGGCTGGGGCTGTGGCCTGGTAGTCTCTGCCTTCCATGTGGCTAGGAAGGATCCTGCTTGGGAGTAGGTGGAGCTTGCCTCCAGGGGCGTGCCTGGGGCTTGCCTTCTCCAGCTGGGCCTTCACCTGCCGCTCATGCTGTAGAAGTGCATACATTTTTGCCATATTTGTTCCTTTAAAAAAAAAAGTTATTTCTATGGAAACTATACAACCTTAGGTGTAGGGTCTCGGTTAAAAAACTCAAATATTTTTTAAGCCACCTGCATGGTACACTTGTCTTAAATTGCTTATAGTGTTTGTCTTTTCCTTTCCCTTTGTTTTTCTTCCTACAAATAATCCTTTTTAAAAATTACACTAATCTTTTGGTCCCAGTTATAATTTGTGGCAATGAGTTTCAGAGGCTTCACTGTCTATCGTGTGTGCTGGGAATAAAGGGTCCAATTTTTTGCTGAAAAGGAGATATAATCATTCCATGCTTGATTCACTTTATTTTCAGTAAAGAATATAGTGGGGCTGAGTCAGAGTGAAACTCTTATTTATAGTAAAATGTAAGTTCTGAACTGGCTCTCAATGCAATATGTAAATTAAAGCTGTGGTCAGAAATAATTGTTGCTTAGGGTAAAGCTGTTTTATGAAAAGAAATCACTGTAAGAAGGTCTTACTGTATTGAAATAGTTGAACCAACATAGAAATAAAATTGGCTGAAATATTAGGCAGTTGATAATAAAATTGTCACCAGCACCAGCAAATTTATATAACAAGGAGGTGAAAATGTGATTGAGACCTGTTATGTTAATCTTCTATAATACGTCTAACATACACTTAACAGATATGTCGATCTAAAGTTATTTGACACGTAGAGTCTATAGTTAAACAACCATGTAAGGGGAAAAGGTAACAAGGTACTATGATGACGTAGCTTCAGCCTCATCCCTACGTCCTCAGATGCCCTAGTGGAAAACTACTCAGCAACTCACATGTCAAGTGCTATAGTGGATAGAAGCATTCCTTAAGGGAGTTTTAACCTTTTAAAGTTCAAAAACCTCTCTAGTGGGTCCGTCTGCAGTTGTAATTCAGCGTTTCCCATAGTCAGTGAGAAGAAAATCTTCAGATCTGGTGCCCTGACAAGCAAGTTCAGATGTGCTTATTTGGTATATTTAATTTTAATACTCTAGTTAAGCAGTGATGAGGCTGCTGAACCTTTTGCGATTTTCCCCACACCACCCTTACATTGCCATGAAACTGACACTCTGCGGTTGTTCTAATTCTGGACCCAGATTGTGGCAGCATGATGCAACCTAATTTTACTGATTCAGAACTCCTTTTGGGTCAGTTTCATCTTCTAACGTTAATTTATACTGCCTACATCTACACCACTTGGACAGGAAAAGATGTCAGCAGAGGTGTCATTTTAAGATGTGAGAAAAAGGGAACAATTAACCAAACTGGATGGCAATAATTGAGAAGATATATATCTGATTTTCTTAGGGTGGCACAGCAGTGAGCTATTTTCCATTTGGAATTATTACTATGACCAGTTGCTACTGTATTTCCCTTCAGGGAACCATCTATGACAAAGATCAGGCATGTGTGCATTCCATGTCTGGCTAAAAGAGGAAGCAAATTTAAATAAATAAATAAAAACTTACCAGTCACAACCACTGTGTTGGAATTTGAATCCATGAAACTTCACTTTAGAACGTGAAATCTGGTTGTCTTTCAGTTATAAACAGTACTGTAATTCTTGCAGCTGTGGTAATCTGCCTGATTTGGAACACCATTTTTTCTAATCTATTCCTAAACATGTAGGTTTCTATTGGGCAGTGAAAAAGACTTCATCAGACTGAGACCGGTTTGGATTCATGTGACAGATGATTTGGTAATCACGTAACTCTTCCAAGTGTAAATTATGATGTCTCTGTTTTAAAAAGAGGTTTGACTACCTGGAGTTTGCTTTGGTTTTTTTCCTTTTTTAAGAAACAAAGAAGAGGCTGACAAACATTTTACAAAATGTTCAGCTATATTTTAGATAAATGCTCATCTACAGCCTAATTGGACTAAGTTGTGTCTGTATACTTGTTACAAGTTATTTATAGCACAGTTGTAATCCAGTGAGGTTTTTCTCCCCTTAATTAAGGAGAGTGACTAACTACAAATACATTCTCCCCCCCCCCCCACCTGGTTAAAATTTCTTTCTTGTTGTCTTACTTTTTTTTTTCTTTCAAAAAACCCATATGTATTTATAGGTATCCACTCCTCACTATAGCATCAGAGTAATTATCTGCCTAATCTGCCTTGATTTTGATACTATGCTGTACACCATAGTGTCTGAGATCCTAACATATTTTAAAATAAACACTGAATAGATGAATGCTGTGTATGGTAAGCTGGTTATAAGGAAACAAATATGGGTTTTAATATAGCTAAATGTAAACATATACTTTTAGCAACGAAGAATGTAGGCCATATGATAGTCTGTTCTCAGAAGCAGTGTTGGAAAAAGATTTTGGAGTCATGGTGGATAATAAGCCGAACATGAACTTGGTGTGATGCAGTGGCCAAAAGTGCTATTGCAATTCTTGGAAGCATAAACAGGGAGGTAGGGAGGTGGTGTTTCCTCTCTCCAAACCAGAAGAGTAGGACCCACACTCTGTGCCCAGGTTGTCATTGTGAGGCCAGGCTCGCCCCTCCCACCAGAAGCTGAGAGGTGGGACAGGAACCTTTTTATATTTTAACAGAACCTTAGGCAGATTTGGATTAACTGACATTTTTAACAAATTCCAGTTGATTTTGGAAAATTTTACCTGGGGAAAATTAAGAAAAATTTAGATTAAAATTCAAAATTAAACACTTCAATTTTTCGGGCTATATATTATGTGGGAATTTAGGTGCAATCATGGATTGTTAATGGTCTCATTATACCCAATAGCCCATATCCAAGGTCAGTGCCCTATCCAAAAAGTTATTGGCTATTATGTGATTAGCTCTCTCTGTGTCTACTGTTGAAGCTAGTCTGCTTTGTGTAAACATTCTTTGGAGTAGGGACTGGAACTTGGGTGTCTCCACTCCCAGGTGAGTGCCCTAACCATCTCATGAATATTTAATTACTCTGTGGTCTAATTAATATATATTTATGCTAAGTGGAACAGCTTCTATAAGTGATTGATCCATCACAGAATAGCCCAATAGTGACTTGTGAATATGTTAATCACCTGAGATATGTGAGACCAAGTCCATGTTCTGACTGGGGATTTAAACCTAGGTCTTCTACATCCCAGGCGAGTGCCTTTCACTGGACTATTGGGTAAAAAAAAAGGTAGGTGAGCTCTTCACAACCACTATCTCCTCCTGTTTTATGCATGGTATTTAAGTCCCCTTGTAAATCTAGCCTGAAACTTTTTATATGACCCTTTTGCACAGCAGCTCCCACAAAAAGAGGAAAAAGTTCACACTGAAGACCCTGAGTATGGTCCTTGTCAGTGGTTCCCAACCTGTAGTCCGCAGACCCCTGGTGGTCTGCGATGGTACTGTAGGGGGTCCTCAGAAAGTTAAAAATAGAAATTAAAATAAATGTACGGAGTTTCTCGCAGCCAACATGTCCTTTAGCCCATGTTGCTTCCTGCCGGCTCTGTGCTGGCAGCCAGCAAGTCCCTTGGCCCATACTGCTTCCACAATGGGCTGAGAGATGCGGCTCAGGAAGCAGCGCAGGCTGAGGGATGTGCAGGCTACAGACACAGCTATATTGTATGGGAGGGTCTGTAAAATTGTAATAGATTGAAAAGGGGTCCATATGCTCAAAAAGGTTGAGAGCCATTGCTCTGGGGTTTTCTTTTTCAGTGGGCACAATGGTTTTCTAAACCTTCTGCGTGAATTCCTGCCCTCACTTTTTTTATCTTTCTTTACATTAGGAAATTTTCCATTGTTGGTACCACTAGTCCATCTCTTCCAATAATTATAACAGTGGGGAGACCAACTGTAGACAGGGGTCTAGACGACATGCCAGTATTTTAAAAATTGTCATCCAAACCCTTCTCAGAAGAGATGTGGTGCTTAAGAATGCCAGTAGGTTCTCCTCATTAACACTCCCATAACTGAAAGTACCAGTGAGGTAGAACCAGTGTTAGCAACAATGGACTAATATTGTGTAGACAAGCCCCCTACGTGGCAGTGCTCATTTACTTTCAGTTGCTTTCATTGTTGTAACCAACCTCTCTGCACTTTTTTTGTTTGAATCTTGTGTTAGAATTGTTTTGTATCATACCTATGTGCAAGAGTGGGAAGTCATGCTACAGAAGGGGGAATGGGAGTAGGTGCAAGGTCCAAGTGATCACAAATCTGGACCTGAAATCAACTATTATGAAGTATAGTCTAAGAACGGTTGTGTGTTATCCACCTGCTCTGCATGATTCTTAACAGCTTACTGTGTGCCAAGGTAATTTTATAATGTAAAATAAGCACAGATCTAGTTGTATAAGGGTTCAAACTATCTTTTGTGGGTAGCATCCCTTAGTCGTACTTGTATACAGTTTTAACTCTCTCTAGTTTCTTGATAGAAGAAACAGTTAATTACAACTAAGGAAAAGTGGTTATACCACTCTTTCTGAAATGTTGCTTTCACTCTAAAGTTAGATGCTGATGGATGTAGGAAAGTGTATTCTTTTCTAACCAAGCTACTATTTCTATGTTCTCAGAACTCCTGAGATAATGAGCAATGAACTTTTGCTTTGATACCTATGCAGTAGGATTTTTTTTTCAAAAGATTTTCAAACAGTGTTGTTCACTGGAGAGAATGGGGCACTGTGAACCACAACTCTTGCATTTATTCCTAGCTGCAATGATTAGTCGTTATGACCCTGTACATGTGCCACTTAATCTCTTTGCCTCCTTTTATCTATATAAAATGGGTATTACATAATTTACCCATGGGTTTTGTAAAGCTTAATAAATGTTCGTAAAGATCTTAGCAATGCTTGGATGAAAGATGCTATAAAAATGTCAAGTTTTATTATTTTCCTGTTGATAATAAGCAAAGGGTTGAAGTTTATTGGTGGTGCAGTAAATTTAGACAAACATGTATTACTTATGGTGTATTTATTCAGTAATCTGAAGATTTGTTACCAGGGATGTCAATCCAGCATCTTTCACCAGTTCACTAAATTCACTTAAACTGCAGAAGTTAAATTAAAAGAGAAAACAAATTTTTTATAATCACATGTTGTTTAGTTAGTGCTGCAGACTAGGGATATAAGCAGTTATAACCAGTTACCCACCAAGCAGGTGGCTCACTGGCCTGCTTACCAGGCAAATGGTTAACTGGCTTGGCTGGGTGGACTGTGCTAGTAGTGGGGTTGGGGTAGCCCCTGCTCCTGACGCCACAGCAGGGCCAGAGGCAGGGTTGGGGCCAGAGCAAATGCCACTGCCCTAGGCCACGGCCGGACTGGGGGAGGGGCTGGAGCTGTCCCTGTTGCTTGAGGCTTCGACGGGACAAGGGGCATGGATGGGCCAGAGCAGCCCCAGCTGTTGAAGACAACTCTATCCCTGCAGGGCTGGGGCCAGAGCCACCCCCGGCTGCTGCGCACTGCATAGCGGGTGTGGGAGGGGCTGCTCTAGAGTTGACTGCTCAAACCTAGCATTTAACCAGTTAACATTTTAAATGTTAATTAACATCCCTGTTGCAGACCCTAACTTTTAGCACCTGGATTTTTATACCCTGGGGCCAAGAATTTAAAATTGAGAAAAATGTACTTTAAATTAGACTCTTAAATCCATGCAGAGGCATCTAAAGAAGTGGCTTGGCTTTCGAATATACATGGGAACTGCTGGGTACTCAATGCTTCTGAAAATTAGAGCAATTATTTTGCTCAAATTTGAGAATCTTATTCCTAACTAATTTAACTAATTTTTTTAAAACTAGTGAGTTGTAACAAGTTTAAAATGCTTGCCATATACTATCAGACACAACAATTAGCTTTTGTTTACAGACTTATACATGACTATAGTTATCAGATGCTTATTTAACAAGTGTCACCATACTACAGAGGGAACATAAGAATGGCCATACTGGGTCAGACCAAAGGTCCATCTATCTCAGTTTCCTGTCTGTCGACAATGGCCAATACCAGAAGGAGGGAACACAATAGGGAATCATCAAGTGATCCCTCTCCTGTCATCTATTTCCAGACAAACAGAGGCTAGGGGACACCATTCCTACCCATCCTGGCTCATGGCCATTGATTAACCTACCCTCCATGAATCTATCTAGCTCTTTTTGGAACCCTGTTGAAGTCCTAGTCTTCACCACATCCTCTGGCAAGGAGTTTCACAGGTTGACTGTGCGCTGAGTGAAGAAAAACTTCCTTTTGTTTGTTTTAAACCTGCTACCTATTAATTTCATTTGGTGACCCCTAATTCTTATATTGTGGGAATAAGTAAATAACTTATTCACTTTTTCCACATCAGTCATGATTTTATAGACTTCTATCGTATCCCCCCTTAGTCTCCTCTTTTCTAAGCTGAAAAGTCTCCATCTTCTTAATTTCTCTTCATATGGGACTTGTTCCAAACCCCTAATAATTTTTGTTGCCCTTTTCTGAAGCTTTTCCAATACCAATATATCTTTTTTTGAGATGAGGCAACCACATCTGTATGCAGTATTCAAGATGTGGGCGTACACACTATGGTTTTATATAGAGGCAATAAAATATTCTCTGTCTTGTTCTTGATCTCTTTTTAATGATTCCTATTTGCTTTTTTGACTGCCGCTGTACGCTGTGTGGATGTTTTTAGAGAACCATCCGCAATGACTCCAAGATCTCTCTCTGAGTAGTTGTAGCTAAATTAGTCCCAATTGCAACCTGGGAAGGAGCTTTAATGACATTTAGGTGGGTAAGGCTTGCCAATCTGACCAGAAGTTCTAAATTTGTCCTCACTGCCCCAGGTTACAATGGGGTGGAACTTTCTGATTCCTTCTCATGAGAGTCTGCAGACCATTGACAAGAATTACACCTCAAATTGGGAAATGAAATGGACAACAATTTTATTGCCAAAGGGAACACAATGATAACAACCACAATGAATATGGCAGTCAGGACATAGATTAACTGGATACTTTCCCCAGATGGCACTAATAAAATCAAACTAAAACTTATCTAGGTATACAGAAATTAATCATTTAGCAATATCTCACTCACAGGATCTTAATGCCCCCAAGGCTGAGCATGGAGGACCAGCCTCCCTTTGCCTGAAAGGCTCTGGAGCAGGTGGTGTGTAATTTCTAAAAGAAAACAAATAAAACCAACGAAGAAAGGAAGAGATACTAAGAGATTAAAGACAAGTTAATGGTTTCTGACCTTACAAGATGAGCACTCTGGAATGAGCCTGTCAGCGAAGGCTGAAGCAGCAGCAGTCCCAATCTCCCAAATTCCTAGGCCTAAGTACTCTTTTTGGCGCCAAAATGTTCCGGATGTTCAACCCCTTGCCCATAGTTGGGTTTGGTACCCTAAGATTGCTGTGGGGTGCTATCTCTAATTGGAGAAAATACTAGGGAACTTATAAATATGTGTCAAAAATGACTGACACTTTCTTGGGCTCCATCCCAGAATTGCTTAAGAAAATGCGGGAACTTGCAGTTTTGACTCAGAAATCTGTTGTCTGTTTTGTAGGAAGTATGGAGTAGCAGATTTGTTGCTGATTCCGAGCAGAATTGAAAAAAATTAACTTAGCACATCAACCACAAAACTCTGGCCTCATACATCTTTTGGAAAATAACAAAAGGAACATAAATCTTACCCATTACCAACTACCAAACTTTTGCTAAAAGCAATCACACAGAAAATTAATTCTGCAGGCACCTAGCTTAACTAGCCTATTTAAATCTGTATCTATATTTAACCCTCCCCCTCCCCCTCCCCCCAAATAAAATAGAACAGATGCCATTTAGCAGGCTACCAGATTACATTGTATGTATAGTTGGGATTATGTTTTCCAATGTGCATTACTTTACATTTATC
>JANRFK010000875.1:27140274-27174537 GCA_030068395.1 Apalone spinifera | reverse complement strand
GGGGGGGGGGGGAAACAAAATGGGGTTCATGTCTGGCTATATTACTTCAAGTGACAGTAAAGGTTGCTTGAGTGAGTAAGGCTTGACAGCCTTTCTCTCTAAAATTAAACCTGTTTGCCTTTTGTGTAGATCAGTGGTCTCCAACCTTTTTAAACACAAGATCACCTTTTAAATTTAAGTGCAATGTAAGATCTACCTCAAACCCAAATACCCTTTCCCCCCCTTCTTTTCCGCTCCTTCTTTGAGGCCCTGCCTCTGCTCCACCCCTTCTCCAAGGCTTCACCCTGCTCACTCCATCCCCCTTCCATCCTCACTCACTTGGAGTAGAGGGGGTTGGGGTGCAGGCTGTGGTCTTGAGCCAAGAAGTTTGGAGTGCAAGAGGGGCTCCTGGCTTAGCCCAGGGTGGAGGATTGGGGTCCAAGAGGGGTTTCAGGGTGTAAGCTCTGGGAAGGAGTTTGGGTGCAGGGAGACTACTGTCAGGGCCAGGAGGTTGGGTATAGGAGGAGGTTCAGGGCAGGGACAGTCAAAACCCAAAACTAACACACTTTGAAAGCAGTAAAAGGAGTAACAACAACCCCCCCCTCATATGTTTTGGGTCGGGAGATGAGAGTGAAGGACAGTGTGTGTTTGTGAGAATTACAGACACATACACAGTGTGTGTGCATATGACAGAGATTTGCATTGCCAAGCTCCTTCCTTTCCCTTCTCTCTGTGTTGAGATAGGGTACAGAAGTGGGGGGATGAGGGATACCATGACATCAGCATCCCCCTCTTCTCCCTCCCAGAAGTCAGGGGATGCAAACAATTCAATGTATATTGGGGTTTGCTTCCAGTAAGCATGAATTCAGTTTCCTTTCTTTTCCTTTTTCTCTTCTGTTTTCCCACCGCCTTCCTGTTTATCCTTAATACATATAGGAATATTTTCAGATATATCTTAACCAATCAATGTACCGAAATTTAAGTAACCAATCCTAATATATTGTAACATAATTATCTAACCGAGGGGTTCTCAAACTTTGTGATACTGCGACCCCCCTCTAAGTTGCTCACGACCCCTCAGGGGTCGGGACCCACAGTTTGATAAATGTGGATCTAACCAATTATATCTCACCACTTTACTGGTTTTACACCTAGCAAAATTAATTATACAGGAGACAGAATCAATCAAAGAACCAGACAGAGTCATACAAATAAATAATAGAGAGATGGGGAGCATAATAATAAAGCAATAAAGAAATGAGGATTTCACAGCCCCAGCTATTGATAAGTGCACTTCTTGCCAGATAGAAAGCTGTCAACCTAAGTTTCCTTTAAAACTTCTAGGCTCTTCCAGGAACGGCCTGAGGCGGGCGGCAGCTGCTGGCGCCCCAGGCGGAACGCGTGATCGGCACCCCTGGCTGCAGGGCTGTCAATAGACTGACGTCATCATCGGGAGCCCTGTGACATCATTGGGTGCCCCGGGCACCCCGTTGAATGCGGCGCCCTAGGCAGTGGCCGAGTCCGCCTATAGTCACAGGCCGTCCCTGGGCTCTTCACTTTGTCTGGAGGCAATAGATTGAATCGCCTTTCTAACAGCCCCAAATGAATGGCATGGAATGTGCCTTATTTCAGTATAACTGGTTTGGAAGCTCCTGTGCTTAACCAAAAGCCTTAGCTTAAGAACAAGGCCTCAGACCATCACACACAGACAGATAGTGATTTTATTCTTTGTTCTTTTACCCCTGTAAGAATTAGGGTTGCCGGATGGTTTCAACAAAAATACCGGACACACTTGACATTACATCACAATCTACATTACATCTTATTGAGAAAATACCGGACATTTATATTTATATTTATATTTTCTTATTTATATTTTCTCAATTTGTTTCCCGAACAGAAAACTCAAATACTGGACTGTCCGGTTCAAAACTGGACACCTGGCAACCCTGGTAAAAATATACCTAAATTCTTAAAGTATAGACCATAAGAAGCAGGCCTGAATATCTAGATCCTAACAGACAGGTGGAATTTTAAAGCTCCAGATTTGTACTTGCAGCATCCAATGTGATAGAAACCAGGTCAGTATGAATTTTCCGTATAAGGTAACAGTGGCAAAACTGTTTCTTAAGTTTTCTGTGGCAACACACAGTGCTTTGCTTTGCCTTTGTAAAGTGACTGGCAGCCCCTTCGGTCACATACATCCAAAGTATGTAGTCTCCCGCTCAGTTACCGAGAGGTCAACAAATGCTTAAAAATGTTTCATTTTTAACCTTTGAAATTGAAGTCTAGTGACTTGTCTTTGCAGCATTACTGACAACAGATGGCAAACAGCTCCACTGATGTAATTCTTACTTGTAATTCATTCCTGTGAAGTTCCACCAGCAGCTTCACAAAATTTCAGAGAATGCCTCCATTTTTTTGCTGTTACATTGTCAAACCAAATTAAATAAAAATTCCATTTTCCATCATACAGATTCCATTGGTATCATGTGATATTTTTGTAAAGATTGCCTTGCAGCAGATTCAGAGAAGTGCACGTTTAGTAGCAATTTAAGGCCTGTGTCCTTTAAGTAATTCTTATTAGTAAGTAACAGATGCTGTTTAGAAACATTATGCCTTTTAATAGGCTCTGCTTTTAGACTGTATGTTCTTTTTTTCAAGGCAGACTGTAGATCAGCATGCTTGGAGCTACGCTGTCATTTATGCAAAGCCTAAGTCAATTTTCTGCTCTGAAATCAAGCCATGTGTTTTTCCTTGTTTTTTCCATTCTGATCATAACTATTTTTCTGTGTCTCCCCGCCCCCATGTCCGATCTTTGGCTGTTTGTCAAAACACTACAATCAAAACCTTTTGCATGTTTAATCATCAGCAGTGGTCCTTTTAGATGTGTCTGGAAGTCAAATTTGAAGATCCTCATATTTGATGTCAAGTTCATAGACTGTGTAGAGCTAAACTATTCCTACTAGCCCCTTTAAAAATAGTTATGGAGGTTTTGGAGCAGTTTTAAAGACATAGATAAACTGAACCAAAACCACAGGATAAAAACAGAGATGTTTACCTTCCACTATATGCAGTTGTTTATTGAAGAAAGAAATTCAGGACAGACTCAGAGAGCCTATGCTAGGTAGCATAGGTATCCACTTTCACGTAATAAAATTGGCAGTATCATAGTATCAGAATGTTTGCCTGGAACACAGGGGAAGAATATTTCATTTCCTTCCCTCTCCTGTTTAAATTAAATGCATTGTAATTTTGAAAGGAACCTTGTTTCAAGATTGGTTCTTGCAAGTCATTTGAAATAGAGGGTGTTCAATATCTCCTACAAAGTAGGAATGTAAAGAGGTAACTGCTTAGCAGGTAACAGTTAACCGGTACCTAGGAGCAGCTCACTGCCCATGGCCAGCCGCAGGTGGAGGCTGCTCTAGCCTTGTGGGCGCCTGCACGGGGCTGGGAGCTGGCAGCCTGAATGCGCAGTCGCAGAACACCCCCGACCAGACCCCGGAGCTGGAGCAGCCCCTGGCTGTGGCGAAGGGGGCCACTTTGTTGCCCCTGCCTCCCTTTAATCTGTTAACTGGTTAAACACTACTTTTAATTGGTCAACTAATTAAATGGGATTTTACACCCCTGCTATGAGGTAGGCATGTTAAAATGTGTTTAAGTAATCACTGAAAATTTCTGCATGTACCAGCTTCCCCCACCCCCACTGCTGTCTCTGATACAGAGGCAGCAGAGGTGTGGGGGAAGTGGCTCCCCACGCAGACTGAGATCCTGCGTGTAACTGTGACCATTAATTGATGACCCCAGGCTCATTGGTTAACTGTGTACATGGTTACACTTTCACATACATACTCTGAGGTACTTGGAATTTTCCAGGATTTTTACTACACTCTAAGTTCTGTGAACCAGGGATGTTTTAAGCCTGATTTTTTTTTCAGAAGAGCTGAGTATCCATCATTCCAGCTGAAAATATTGGGGAGTGGAGATTACTTGGTACCATTGGAAAATCTCATTGCTTTTCTTACCTGTATTGCTCCATTGCACTAAGTAATGATGATAATGAGGAACTGCATTGAAGGTAATACTAACTGCTTGCCCCAGTCTTATTTACCAAGCAGGGAAGGGTGGCTCTGCAATAATTTTATATGCTTTGTGGCTTTGCAATATGGAATTTAAAAAAATTTGTCTGGTGGTTTTTCTAGATTCAATTCTATGAACAAAAGCATCTCCAAACTGGACTGCTTTCCAAACTCAGAGGACAACTCCTATCTCCTTGCTTTTTCCTCCTTTATAACTATGGGAGGATTTGTCTTCCCTTTGTCTCACCAGGTGTAGGGGGGATTGTGGTTTTTGTCCTTGAACCTCCTTTCTCTCTTCCATGTATCTTATCTGCCTGTGATGGTAAAGGAGTGGGCCAACCCTGCCTGGATTTGGACCTGTCATTCCTAAAGGCTCCTAAGAAAATCCTTAAGATGTACATTCTCTTTTTTCCCAGCCTCCCAACCCCTTTTTTCATTTATACTCTGACAGTCAGACACTAGTAACACCATTGTGCATTTGGAGTAGCAGCCTTTATTTCAGTAGTGTAACTGAGTTAAGGGTATGGCCCTGACAGTTTTCCACACATTCCTGGGCTCTGTAGGAGGCAGTTGATATCAAGGACCCAGTTCTCACCACACTTACATAGAGGTATATTGAGGCTCCTGTCTGGAGCGGTTCACAAATGTGAATGACAACCTCAGTGTCACAAAGCAGGACAGACTCCCCCTCCCCCCATCAGTTGTATATTCTATAATAATATTTAAACTACTCAGTAACAAATTTGAATTCTTGAAACATTCTAACAGTCTTTTGATGAAGTCATGGGCAGTCACCCAGTCATTCTTGCCACCCAGGCAAGGGGGACTTAGTGAGATTGGTTGCTATCTACAAAGATGACAAAAGATTCAGAATGTTTTCAATCCCCAGAGATCAGTCACTTACCCCATGTCAGATATCTTAGATCTCATGGCAAAGACAATGCTTGTAGCCAGTCTTATGGTAAATTAACGATTTATTAACAAGGAAAGAGAAATGAGTTATTTATAGGTTAAAGCAGGCAAACATATACACATGAGTTACAATTGAAGGTTGTAAAAGGTGATAGTTGTAGCAAACTGTTAGAACTACATGTCTTTTAGGACCAGAGGTGGTGCTAGCCCATTAGGAGCCCTAAGTAGGAATGTTTTTGTACCCTCCCCCAACACCAACAGCCAGAGCCCAATCACCGAGGACTGAAGTCACGTAGATCATGTAAAATCACTGAATCTGTAACCTCTCTGACTCCTAGCCTTAATAATAATAAATAGCGAATGGGGGCTCCCTCGAGCTGATTAAAACCCTAAATAATTGCTTAGTGTGCTTACGCCTACCGCCGGCCGTGGTCCTGTATAGGACTAATCCAGGTTGACTGTGGGGATCTCTGCTTCTGTCTAGTGTCTCTGGCTTTGTGAGAGTCCTAAAGAAGAAACATTTTCTTGTTCATGCATTTTTGTTTTCTTTTTTCCAGTATTCAAGTTGATGGGTCAGTCTCCTTTGCACACAGCCTCTTCATGGGTGTGAAGGGGCAATTAACAAAGACTTTATATTATGTGCTACAAAGGCCCATTTAGTTTTCATAGCTTTCTTAATGAGAAGGAGATGATTCTTTCTACAGATTGACAGTTTTAGGGCAAACTGTACAGCTCTAAAGTAAAAACTTAAATATTACCTTATAGCATGTGATGTGGCAGTTGTGAGATAAAATGTATGCAGCAATTTACAAGTATTTTATAAACTGTAAACACATGGTTAAGATGGATATTGTACTTATAACAATTCTAACACACAGGTGACAGTCTGGTTTCCAGAAATGAATTGGTCAGAGCCCAGCTGAGATCTTAAGTCTTGGCAAGGGCTGGTAATTGTTTTGCCAGCTTCACAGGGATAGTCCCACAGAAGTCAATGGAGTTTCACTGCTGTAAATCTGGTGTGAGGGAGGAAAAATTGCTTATTAATTACACCCTTGAATTCTTTTCAGGCATACACCTCCTTTGATACACTCTGTGATATCTGCCCCCTTTTCCATCTTACATCTCTAAACACTTTGAAAAGAGAGTAAAATGTTCAGTCACTTTTTGCTGCTACACCATAGCTGTACCTAGTAGCATTTCTATAGTTTAAGATTGTATCAATATTTTAATTATAAATCTTGCTTTCCGAGGCATAATATCTCAGCCTTTTTCAATTACTTGAGATTGTCAGTCCAGATGTTTTGTTTCATGTGATAGCACAGGAGGAAGCATGCTTATGCAGATGGATTTCTATTGTCTGTGCAGCAAGTTGGGTGTGGCTTTTGTGTTTTTCTTTTTTAAATGTTGCACTGCTGAAAAGAACAGTTTGAAGAAAAACAGGCTCTAGTTGAGATCTTCATGGTAAAACCTAAAGGGGATGGAGACGGTGCAAGTTATATTTAAGATCAAATAAGCTCCCTTCTTAGTCCAATCATTTTATATCCAGATTCCTAGAGTTCAGTATTTACATTTTAAAACACTATAAAATTCAGCAGTGAATGTGATATTGTAGATGCAGTTTTTCTACAAAAGGCAGAAAAATCATGAGTTTGAATTAAAATTGATTATGTATTAATTCTCTTTCATAAGTTTCTGATCGCTCTTCTAAATTCTAGGAGAAAACTCAAGTGCTTGACATAGAAGGCCCAATTCTCTGAGATGCTGAGTGCAGTCACATTCCCCTGAAATCAATAAGAATACACCTTGTGGGATTGGGTGTATCTTTCCTTTGCCTCTGTCTCTTCACACCTCTGTCAGTTATAACCTTTTTAGGCAGTAGCAAAATCCTATGAACATGAATGGGCTCCTTAATATTGTAGCTTCTGAGTTTGGGATGCCTAACCTTATCTGTAATTCATGTGTTCAAATATTCAAATGGGGGCAGTTGCTTAAATAGAACTCATCTATTTAAACAGTCCTGCCACTTAATCAGAAACTGAATAAGGATAACAATTATTTACTGCCAGAGCACTTTCACTTTCACATACTGATTTTCACAGAGCAGTGTTTTAGATAGAAACTCATATTTTGTATGCTCTCCTGGAGCACTCTTCATTGTCAAAATGCGAATGGAAAATAGTCCTGGAATGGTATTACATGAAAATCCTTTAAAACCAATAAACTTTTTTTCTGAGAGTTCCCAGGTTATCCTGTGACGAATGGGTGAAAAGTAATGCAGTGTGAAAGAACAGTGTTCCTGTTAATGATGTACAGCATGTGGTTAAGGGCTGCTGTGCCATGTTGGACACATATCGCACCACAGTATTTCTCCACCAGCTCTGTTGCCACCACACATTGTTACAGTGTTACTGGAGGCTTCACTTACACTATAACTTGGTTTTTTGACATGTACTTGCTCAATTAAATTCAGGATATGAGAGTCAGGTTCTGCATGTACTCCCGGTAACATGCCAAAGACCTCTTCCTTCCTTTGAAAGGTTAAACAAATATGGTAGTCTAATGATAACCACATGCTTAGAACTGTTCAAGCTCAATTAAAGCAATGAATAAGACTTGGTACTGAGTGCTGCTGTTTAAATACAGTGCTTCTGCTCCTGTGAGAAGTTAATGGCAAGGTACAGTATTCTTGTGTGCATCATTGAGAAGAGCAAAAAAAGTCACTGTCTCTAGAACAGTGTTTCTCAAAATAGTCCACGGATCCACTCAGAGAAACCTGCCAACTGTCCGCTCCGGTTTGTTTATTTACCGGCTCCGCGGCCACAGAGCCCATGGCTTCCATTGGCTCCGGTTTGCTCTTTGTAGCCAAGGGGAGCCACAGGAAGCTGCATGGGCCGGCCTGCTGTTTCCTGCTGCTCCCCTTTGCCGCAAACGGCGAACCGGAGCCAATGGGAGCTGCAAGGCTGCGGGGTTGCTAAATAAATAAACCAGAGTGGCCAATTAGCAGGTTTCTCAGAGTAGATCCATGGACCACTTTGAGATTGTGTCTAAACTACTCCCTTTTTCGATAAAAGGATGTAGATTAGGCACGTTGATATTGCAAATGAAGCCAGGATTTAAATATCCCACGTTACATTTGCATAACGGCGGCTGCTGCTTTTTTTGAAACGGGCTTTTTAGGGGGAAAAAAAAGGCAGTTTAGATGGGGCATTTTTGACAGAAATGCCCTGTTTCAAAAGATCCTGTACTCCTCTTTATATGTATCATCTTTTATTCCTGGGGGAATTCTGCAATTGTTTCATTTGCAGACATAGTAAAATTGCAGAATTCCTCCTAGAGTGATCTTTCTTTCATCCACAGATCTGCAAGTATTCTACAGGCATTAATAGATTAAGCCTATAACGAGGCAGGCATCACATGCATTTAACAATAGGTAATAGACATTTAAATAGTTGGCTGAGGTGTCATATCCAGAGTCAGGAAAAGAACCCTGATGTCCTGATTCCCCATCCCCTGCTCTATTCAGTGTAATTACAGTGTAATTCCCTCCTAACTATTAATGTGATGTACGTAATCTTTTCTGTTCTGTGTCAGATCACCTAAATTTGTGTGCATATTTGACCATCATCGATATTTGTACAAGTGCTTTGTTTAAAAGAGAAGAGAATGAAGGTGCAAAGTGATCTATGTTAAGAACGATAAGTGTATTATGCCCAAGACATGGATATAAGGACTCCTGATACTGACAGAAAAACTTACATCTTGTGTATATTGTGGATTTTTGCATATATCTCACCCTGATTGTTTATTGCTGATTGAATTAGTAGAAAAATAAAACTTCTTTTTAAAGCAAGACAGTAGAACCTGAGAGTTATCAACAACTTGGGAATGAAGAGAGGTTGTTTGTAACTGTGAACAAAAACATGATGGTGGTTCTTTCAGAATTTTACAATTGAACATGGCCTTCCTACAGCTTTGAAACTTTACTATGCAGAAGAAAAATGCTGCTTTTAATCTTTTAAATTTAAATGAAACAATCATAGAAAGTTTCCTTATTTATCAAGTCTTTTAAAATAATTTCCCCTTTTTATAGTAGCATATATTTAACAGAGTATGGTAATGTATTTGTTTTTTTTAATTTGTCTCTGCTGATGGATTGCATACTATGAGTTCCAAATGAATTATGTGGTGGATTGGTTAGTTAACAACTTCTGGTATTCGTAACTCTGAGGTTCTTCTGTATTGACATCCCCAAGTGTTCAAAATGATTTAGGTCCCTCAAAATGATAATGGCTTTAAAATCATACGTTTTAAAAAATAATAAGTGTTGGGTTTTTTTTCTTGCTTTCTGTTTCTGAGCAGTTAGGATTCACACGTTCAAGCTTTTCTCTTTCTTGTGCATGTGTGAGTGAAAATTAATGATGCTCTGTGTGTGTGTGTGTGTGCGTGTGTATGCGTGCGTCTGTGCCTACATTTTGAAACATGCATATCAAAAGTTCTTAGTCAGTAATGCAAACATATTTGATGACTAAGTATTTTTAAATTGTACAGTAATAATAAATGAATATAGTATAGTTTCTACAACCTGCTTGCAGAATGAGTAACAGCAATCAGGAGACACGATTAATTACTTAGTATGGCATACTATGATTTTTAATACTTTATTTACACTAAGTCTTCTGGTTTTTGCTTTGCCATCATCTTGGAACAAACAGCTTTCTGAAATATTCCTGCATCAAACTGCCATAATCCTTGAAATAATCCATTTAACAAATAAAGCTTTCCTGGTGTGGAATCAGTATTTAAGGTATCTTAATTACCTCTTTGATATGTCTGAAGCTGAAACCATTCCATTACCAACTTGATAAGGAAACCACATTGATGTAGCTTTATAAGGATAAAGTTATAGATTACTCTAAGGGCATGTCTACCCCATGTCTAACTCCCCTTATTTTGAAATAACAAAGCAAATGTCCGCATTACCAAGCCCATTATTTTGAAATAAAGGGCTTGTTATTTAGAAATAATTATTCCTGCTTGCAAAGAGGAATAGCTTATTTCAAAATAGTTTTGGGGATTTATTTCAAAATAAGCTATTTCAAAATAACTCCCTAGTGTAGACGTAGCCTAACTGAAGATAAGGTAGGTCTGTTTTGTGTGATAGTTAAAAGATGAAATATTCGATTAATGATCAAGCAGAAAAAGGTGATATTGACAATATGTCATTTGAATTAAACTAGCACCAGTTTTTAAACACTTCAGTTTTTGTAACAGAAAGATCTAGCAAATCAGTAGAGTTAATTAGTAATTGTGTCACTATTAGTCATAAAATAACAAAATTAGTATATGAAAACATGAGATCCAATGAACTTGAGTTATTAAAGAGCTCTTGAAAAGGGTCATAGCTGTTTAATACTGCTGCAACATTATCTTCATATGATGAGGTTATAAATAATATAAAATTACTACTTAAATTATTTGTGGTAGGAATCAGGATTCAGCTGCAAAATGTCACCGTCACTTTCTCTCAGATTGTGCATATGAGACTGAATGTTTAAAATATTTGTCTTAATTTGGGAGGGTGGTAGTTTACCTTCAGTATTATAACAACTTACAGTTTCATTTGTGGAATTTCACATATTGGTGCACCATGTGTTTTTTGTTGTGTTAAGAAGAATAAATTACTTTGACTATGGAAAACTATTTCCTGCTTACTTCAACCAATACAGGGAAATTCTTGCTGGTTCAGTAATGAAAAGGTCTGTGTCTAATGTATAAAAGATCACAGTTTTAGTTCAAGATTGAAAAGTTTCGCTCATCCTACAAGTGAGTAGAGCTATGACTTTAAAAATAGACCTTATGCATGTTATCATTTCCAGTTTAGAAACCTTTGTTATGATCTGCCTTGGATCCCAGGTGAAGTGAGTTTTTGACTGCAGTTTTCCCTCCAAGAGAGGAGTATTTGTTCACTTCACAAAACCACTGCATAATTCAGCACAGTTAACTATTTCTGTTCTGGAAAAACCAGGGCTGGAGTAACAGAAGTGTGTATTGGGAGGAGAGGTACTGCAGGAAAGAACTGAGGTACATTTGGGGTTCAAGACTAAAACTGGATAGTTTAGGACGGTTATTTGGCAGAGCTATATGGGGATGCAAGGCAGGAGTAACAAGGAGTGCTGTATGTCAGGTTTTAAGGAGGCAGAGCGGTATGTGAGAACCTTATGCAGTGCCTGCTTACTTTATAGTCATTTCTAACTATTACTTTTCATTTTAGGGATCAAATCCTCAGCTGGTGTGAATCAGTGGCACTTCATTGACGGGAGCAGAGAGACACTGATTTACATCAGCTGAGGAGCTGGCTCAGACATTTTTATGAGAACAAAAAGTACAACAAAATGAAATTACCAGTGTTTTTGTTTTTAGTGTAAAATGTGGTTTTGTCTGTTTCCAAAGTAACCCTGTATGCTCAAAATAGAAACGCGAATGCCAATATAGCTTTATACTTCTTTAATACAAAGATTATCTATCTATCTATCTATCTATCTATCTATCTATCTATCTATCTATCTATCTATCTATCTATCTATCTATCTATCTATCTATCTATTTTTAAAAAAAACCACATTTGCCACACAAAAGCGCAAGGCTGATACCTACCTGTAAGCTCTTGTTGATACCGTTGTTGTAGAATCTATGTGATGTCATGACCTTGTTTACCAGTTTTGACTATTTAAGATGGCAGCCTGCTTTCAGCTCTGCAGCATTGCTAAGGCTGGAATGTCTGGAATCCCTCTAATGCAGTAGGCCTCCCATTCTAAATTTACTCTCCTTATGGTTATATGGTACCTCCTCTGTGGCTGCAGTGAGAGGCCCCCTTTTTATGACTCTTTTTTTCCCCTTTGGCTGGTAACCCTTTGTGTGCATTGCCCATTTAAAAAACATTCAGCTTTGGCTGATACAATGTACTCTTTTGTTGTTGCTGCTGCATAGGATCAAACTCTGAAATGAAATCCTGTAATTTAAATTGGTTTTATAAAGCTGCCCTTGGAAATTCAAGATCTTGGTGTCCTGAGCTGCCGAAAGGGGCCTCAACTCCAAGGCATCCGCAGGAAAACATTGCTTTAAAAGGAAAGCAGAAAAGTTAAACTCTTCTGAAACTGTCGATTAGATTTTTAAAAAACCATTATTGCTTCCTATTACTGTAGCTAGCAGTAATTATTTGCTGTGAATAAAATACTACGACTACTTAGGGCTTATGCAGCTCTTTTATATTTGTGTGTTTGAAAGTACTTTACGAAGGAGTGTGTGATTTCTCCCCTCCTCTTCTTATGCACATGGGAAGATCGAAGTGCACAGAGGTTAAAGTGAAAACCGAGACTAACCTGATTGCTTCCCTCTACATGCTTTTGGCAGCTAGACTTCCAGATCTTTGAAGATGGGATTTTCAAAAGTGTTTAAGTGAGTTAGGAGCACGAGTCTTGTTGACTTTCAAAGGAACATGTGTTCCTGTTTGCTGTGGGTACTTTTGAAAGTCGCACCCTAAAGCAAAGAGAGAAATGAACAGAATCATTGAACAAATTATTTGAGGAGAAAAAAAGTGATTCCTCTAGAGGGCTGATAAAATATTAACCAGCATAAGATTTTAATTTTTGGCTTGTATTATTAACATGGTTGCTTGATCACATAAAAGGGATCTATTTGGAGAATTAACTTACAATACAGACCTACTAGGTATTGGAAAAACTAGTTTAAAAGTACTAAGTGTTTTCTCTGTGAGGAAGGCAAAGCTATGTTTATTCTTTAAGTAGCAGGATATAGTATTTTGAGTGCTGTGCTCATAAGTTGCATATTTCAGAAGTCCCAATGTTTTACTTTGTTTGTTAGCATACATCCAGTAAAATTAAATCCTTATGTACAGATTTTAAAAAAATAATTGAAAACAACCCTACAGGACGTTCCTGTGTTTAAAAATAACTTACCAAAGCATTTTAATAATAATCATTCATTTTGTTTTTAACATACTACATGTCCTATTTCCCTTATATGGATTGTTATTGCAAAGTACGTGTGGGGGAGCCCACTAAAGCAACCTTTCTTTCTCTAAAGCGCTGGTTAGGATTTTACAATGTAAATTGACTTGATAATGTTGCAGTACTTCTTTCTTTCTCATTTTCTCAGATGCAAACGTGACAAAAAACATTTACACATCAGCATTCAGAGATTTACTGTTCAGCATTCTGTCTCCATAGCACTGCTATCAAACTTCAGGATGTAAGATGATCACTTGCAAAGGCTAGGAGTGAGTTTAACCCCCTTGTAAAGCAATGAACAGTGATGAATTATGGGTTTTGGTTTCTTAGATTCTTTTTAGGGAATTGGGTATTGAACTCTGCCAGAGTCAGAATACTGAACTAATCGTTTCATCCAGGACATCGGATCTTGTATCCTTATTTTCATAAGGAAAAGCATTATTTCTGTTCATCATACTTTTGTAGTCCTCATTAGGGTACTATTTGCCTAACAAGTGGTAATATATTTATCCTCACATTACCTTTTCAGGTAGGACAGGATTATCCTCATGTTTGTAGAATGGGATCTGAGGTCGCTCAACACACTGAACTTGTGGAACTCCTTGCCAGTGTTGTGAAGGCCAAGATATAACAGGGTTCAGGAAAAAAAAACCCCTAGATAAATTCATGGGTTAGCTCCATCAATGGCTATTAGCCAAGATGGACAGGGATGGCATCCCTAGCCTCTGTTTGCCAGAAATTGGAAGTGGGCAGCAGGGAATGGATCTCTTGGTGATTACCTGTTTTTTTCTATAGGCATTGGCCACTATTGGAAGACAGAATTCTAAGCTAGATGGTTTAACTCAGCTCCTTTTCTTTGCTGTGGCTTCTAAGCTTAGCTTAAATCCTCTCCATAGTTTGCTTTGCTATATGTTTGTGTAACTTGGCACTTTGGTGGGTGCTTTTAAGGCAGGACTGGACCAGCATATATCTCCAGATCGCTGGATCCATGCGGATGCAAAAGGCATGGCTGATGTAATGCTAAGAAGGGTACAAGTCTCTAGGCATGTGCGATTGCAAACAAGTCTCTTCTAGCTGTATACGAGTATTTAAACAGGAAGGTGACTTTTGATCAACTGGATCCCAAAGTATCATGAATATGACCAGTAGAAATTCCTATGGAAAGAGAGAGTGGTGCTGTAATTGTACACAGCAGCCTATAAAGTGACTTGTAAAAGGCCTTCCAAAAATGGCAAAAGCAATGGGGAGATATTTCCCTATTTTATTTTTAGATAAGTATTAACAATCAGGGGATGCATTTTTAAGAAAATCACTTTGATCTGTGTTCTCGCACTGTAAGCTAACAGGATGCTGAATTATTTGCTGACATTTAACAAAGTCTCATGTTGATCTGAAGGCTACAAAAATGAGCTGTTACTGCCATGATTGTGTTCTGCAAAAGTGAGTTTAAATAACATCAGAAGATAGATGCAGTTTTACTCTCTTACTGTTTTAGGCCATGATTCTAGAAAAGGATAGAGGTACATAAGGGGCCACCCACTCAGACCATTTTCCAAATTCAGAGTTTTATAATGTATGTAGCTACTTTCATAACAAAAGAAATGACCTTGTGAATTATTTTATCTATAGGACACCTTTATCCAGTAGATATATTAGCAGGTAATCCTGAAGTTCTCCAAGAAGCAACTGAAGCCTACTATGAAAAGCTTTTGCAGCAAGCTTCATCTTCTCCTGAGTTTTTTTCCATTCCTTGTGGAGAGAAGGTAATGTTACATTTCCGAAGTGGAGATGTGTTTATATATTGGTGAAAGGCCATTTCAAGTGCTAGTGATCAAAATCTGTTTGAATATAGCTAGGTTAGTGTGAAAGGATAAAAACCATTTAACGTTTCAGATTCAATCAATCAGATTGTAAATATTTTACTCTTGCAGAAAAGAGATAAACTGAAACCAAAACACTAGATCTGGAAACTGCCAAAATTTGAAGTCCAAATCTGAATTTTGTGGCTGGACCCCGATTGAATCAACATTTAATTTGGAGGGAGTTTAGGACTGGATCCAAAACCTACAGCTCTTGGCCCATCTTGTGCTGCTCAGGCTAGAGATTCATTTTTTCTATTGTGAGTCAGCAATAAACACAATGAATTTTTCTAATGTGCACTGTCATGCACGCTTTGATCAGGAATGACTGACAGATTGAATAAAAATTCTTCAGTGATAAAGCTGCAGGAACAAATCCAGCATTGGCCAACAGATGGGGAGTATATGACTAGATAGTCTTTTTCATTTCTAACTTCAGTCATTGTATGAAATCTTTCAATATGTGGACCCTTTTCTATCAATGGAAGTTTCTCTAGGACCAGCTGTGTTTATATCATTAGTCAGTGCTGAAGCAATACCACTTAGTTGAAATAATGGTTTGTGTGGAATATGATTCTTCTAAACAGTTTCTGAAAACATTTTGGAGTAATTTCTAGAAAAAGCCTGTTGATATTGGGTGGGGTAACTTTCATGTTGAATGAGAAGTAGGGGTGACTGGTCTTACAGTATTCTTTTAATGCCCTCTAGTGGACGAAGATCATAACTATCTGTAAGGTTAAATACAAAGACCCACAGAGCTAAGGCTCTTATTTTGTCCTTAGTTCAACTCCTTGGGCTGGGTAACACTGTATCCTTGCCTTTCTGGTGCCCTGTTAGGGGAAATGGGGCCTTAAAACACTAAGCAGTGCTACATCTCCACAATAGGTAAAGCTAAAGAATGAAGTTTTAGCTTCAAGTCTGAAGTGTCTTGGTTTTGGGATTACAGAAACACCTTAAATATTATTTCAGGCTTAATTTTGTATTTAATTTTGTTCTTTTGTAATCTATACACTCAGGACAATACAATTAACAAAGGGCATAAGTAACAAGAATTTTCTAGCTGTTTCTTTCTGTCCTATAAATGCTTCACTGTATTCTGATCTTTTGTATATCAAAAATAAACTGAACACCTCCAAGAAGAAAGTAGATACATGATCTTAACCTCAGTTACTTTTACTCTGGGATAATTTATACCTAAGAATTCAGGGATGAAGATTTCTGCAATTGACTAGCCCCTAGCTAGTTTGACGAGTCCCTGAGCCTTTCACTTCTGTAGATCTAGGTTAAAATCTGTTCTGGTGATGGACCTTGTTATTTAATATATATTAGATTGTTGTCATCCCATTTTATGACACATTTAACAGCATGTCATGGTTGGCAGTCTTTGTTCAAGAGGATTATTGCAGGTCAGGGTGGAAGTGCATTGGCAGAATTCTGTTCAGGGAAAGCTGGTCCCGCTATATGCCAGATTCATGCTAGCGCTGTTTCTCACTTTCACTAAATAATAACTCGCAAATCAAAATCATATAGTAGATTTGTGATTAAAAATGGTACCTAACTTCTAGTTAAGGTAGTGCTCTTAGGTGTCACTGTGATGTATTTGCAGCAAGCAAAAAAAGAGATTGAATCAACAGAAGATTCCAAGATTTCCTAGGACGGTCACAAGCACTGTGCAGTTACATTTCTTCAGTATCTCAGTGGAAGAACAAATATACTTGTCCCTAGCATTGTGACATTGATGAATGGGTGAACGCTGGTCCCAGGTGCAATGCAATTTGTTAGCTTGAATAGTCCACCTTGGTTTCATGTAGTAAGGCCTACTGTATGTGCTTCTGATCATTTAAATATTTTTTTGCCAGCTCTACAGCATAAAAAGCCAAATGCCTGTTTTTTTAGGTTAACATTGAAGATTCCTGTATGTGTTTCCTTCCTGTGTACCGAGAAGACCTGAAATATAAAATTTTGGTGTTAACAGCTCCACAGGATAAAGAAAGAGGTTAGATTTGTGTCAATATATTTTGAAAATGGAATGAGTTTCCTTTTTGTTTTACTTCAACAATGCCCAGTGAATGTAAGCAAATTTCTAGAATGACATTCTTTAATTTCACACTGTGTTTTGAACATGAAGTAGATTTAGCTAATATGTAAAGAAACATTTTAAAAGGTAGTATGTGGAGACTGTCTACTGGTTAGAATGGGAGATTGATATTCAGCTGTCTGGGTTCTATTCCCAGTTCTGCTGCTAACAGGAAGACTAAGCTTGGGTATATTTCTCTTCCTATCTTAGCATTTGTACCATGGGGATAATCAGACTTTTCCACTTAAGGAAGGCTATTGTGAAACTTTCATTAATTAATGTTTGGTTTGAACTTTGAGATTCTTGAAAGACAGGAAATACAGAAATGCAAAAAATTCTGATATATTATGAAGATTGTATCTTATTAACATGCCTGTATTTTGTAATTTTTATTTGTGGTATCCACCTCCTCAATACTATGTTCCCATACTTGGGGGGCTACCTTTTGAGAGGTAAATCCAGACATGCACTCAGGAGTTGAATTCAACTCATTTTATTGGCATATCTGTCTGCTTTATACTCTGTGCCAGCTAATGCTCTACTTATTACAAGTAATGTTGGAGTTTTCTTGTTACAGCCTTATGGTCCCCATAAATGGAGTTGGACACTTCATTGCGGTTATTAGTGGTAGAAATGGGTGCATACTGGCATTTCTACTGCAGAAGTCATTGGCTAGGTTATCACCAAGGCCTAGAGATTTGAGTTATGATTGTAGTTTTAGTTTTTTTGTCCATCCATCAGTGATCACTGCTCTACACAAAATATGTGTTCCTACATGCATTCTGTTTTTCTTTCTATTTAACTCCATCAGTCATTAGACTGTGTGGCCACAATCCAGATGGGACTAACAACACTGATAATAAATAGCAAGTTATGTTGCCATAGTCTTCAGCAGGGACTGAATCCAAGTAATTTAGCACCAAAAGCATTGTGCTGTGTTGTTATAGACTAACACAGCTACCCCTCTGAGACTTTTAACATAAAAGAGAGCAGTTTGAGAGCAGTTTTTGAGAGAAGCTACTAGAAAGAAAGAATTATGTACTCCAGACCAATATAGCAAGTACATCACTCCTGCAGTCTGTGCTTTTGACTCTAACTTAGTCCATCTTCTCCCACAATACAGCAATAAGCAAAAACCACCATTGCAATTAAAAGTGCCTCTGAATATTTTATTTCCGAAGTAGGGATGTAAGCAACAAGTCGACTAGTTGACTATCCGATAAGCATAAACTTATTGGATAGTCAAGTAGTGACTTGACTAGTCGCTCTCCCTGCATTTCTGCCTCTATCAATAAGCAAGTACAGTAGACTTCCAATAATCCAGAACCTATGGGACTATGGTGGTGCCGGATTATCAGATATGCCGGACTATCAGGAGGTACTATAAGCAGGTGGGGGGAGCAGCAGTTGGTGCTGGGGGGAGCCGGCTTAAAAGCTGGTTCCCCACAGCACTGTCTTTACGGGGGGCAGGGGAAGCAGAGGCACAACGGGGAAACGGTGTGAGCAGGGATGAAGCAGTCCCCACTTGTGTCAGATTCTAGCTGCTGTGTGAGTGGGAACTCAAGCAGTCTCTGCTTGCCCTATGTTCCCACTGAAGCAGTTCAGCCTTGAGTCCCTGCTTGCCCCATCTCCCTGCGGCGCTTCTGCTTTTGAAATTTAGCAAGAGCCTCACAGAGTTCTTGCTACATTTCAAAGGAAAGCGCAGCTCATACTATATTTAAAAGGCTGCGAGTGCCCCAATAAGCAAGTACTGTAGTTGATGGAAATTCCATTGACTACTCGATTAGCTGATTAATCGAAATTTAACATCCTTATTATGAAGATGTAAGCTATAAAATTTCAATAGACATTTTTTTTAGCCAATATTATTATCATAAGCAATGTTACAAACAAAGTGAAGGCTAGCTAGTGTTCTGAGTACTGTCCTAAAGATGCCAGATATCTGTCCTATTGTATGTTAAAATATGAACTTTATATAGTGGGCTGTTATTACACACTTTAGTTTAGTTGGCTGATTCAGACTCCATCACAGATAAATGACTGTTACCAGGAAGTCATCTTCCATGCCCAAAAAATAGATTAAACTCACCAGTGCTTGGTTTTACATTGTACTTCAGAACAGCTTCCTAGTTTATGTACTGTCCCATGCTGGTATGATCCTGCAGTTCTACAGAGATCAAGAAGACAGCTTATTTAAGTAAAGGCTAAATAATCTGGCTTTTAGTAATACCCATTAACTATGCATTTGCTCTCTGTGGTTTACATACTGAAAACACATAAGAAACCTACAAATATTTCATATTTATACCAAAATTAAATAAGAAACCTTATAAAGAGTGCATTATAATAACATATTCATAAACACTGTGAAGTCACCCTGTAGATCCTATCTTGTATACAGAAGCATTTTAACTGTTACTTTCCAAATGCTTTTCCAGGTAGCGGGTTATTTTGATCAGCTTTTGATTTCTCCTGGTATTAAACACTCATAGTCCTCCATATTTTAAGTCTGTTTTTTGTAAATTGGTGTTTTAATAAATACAAAGTTTAGTGCTTATTTCATTATTGTATTTTATTTTCATATGACTAACTGGTTTGATTTTAATGAGCCATGCCTGCTTTTAACATTTAGCCTAAATAGTTAGCCTTTCAAAGTACTTTACAGTCAGCTTCACTAAATGCCATGCATTTGACATCACTTTGTAGTTTCCCTTAGTCTTAAATAATATTAGAGTATGGTCATGATATGTATTAGGGTACAGGGATTTAGATTCTGGTCTCTGTATCTAAACAAGATCAGAAGTGGATGTCATGAGGTGGAGAGAAATATTTAAGTTGCTTTTCCACAAAACATCCCTCTCAGTCTTTATCTGGGTTGGAGGTATTTGTTTATTTGAGATGGACTTTCCGTTCTAGTATGTTGCCACGAACATTTTTATGAGAATGTAAATTGTGTTGCAAGGAGTTCTAGAGCATGATATGGGTGATTAATATCTTTACCATCCTAAATTAACAAGTATATACTGTTGTGTATGTTAAATACTGAATGTTCTGTCCTTGCTAGAAAGATTTTTCAGTGAGTGTGATTTCTAATAATTGCCAGATGCCACAGAAATGTATAATAGGTTAGTCACAACAAATCACTGAAAATAATTTAATTGTAGTGGGAAAACATAATTTGGTTGCAAGAAAATTATTCTTGGTACTTATATGTTCCCCATTACCAGTATTTCAGTGTGCATCACTATTTTTAATGTATTTATCCTGACAGCACTTCTGAGGTAGGGAAGTACTATTAATCTTAGCTTTCTGAGAACGGAAGCACAAAGAGATTAAAAAGACTTGCTACAGGTCACACAGGAAGTATGTACTAACAGAATCTTGCTCTCCCAAATCAAAAACAATTTTGGAGATAGCTATACAACAGGAAAAAGATTAGATCAAGGAGAACTTGGTCTTCTGAAACTTACCTGCATTCAAAATGGTTTTGACAAAATTATTTCCAAGACAAGAATGAGAGTTCGGGGAAACATGCATAGGTTAAACTGTGAACTGTGAAGGATGTTTACTTTAAAATGATAATTTTAGAAGAAAGTGCATACATTTGCATGGAATTTGGGGAAATGTTTTTCTTTAAGGAAGGCATTTGTGTAGACAAAGTAGCCGAAGTAATAAGATATGACAGTTGCTATGTCAACTACTGTATCCACCCAACCCCTTAAATTATTGAATAGCGCAGTAAATGTTCCATAAAAGTCAAGTAGTTCCTTGGAATGTGCTTATGCATTTCCCTATTTCCACGAACGTTTTTTCCAATTTTTTCTGATCATCACACTGTGTGAGAGGAGTGAGGATGGTGATGTAGATTTCATTCCAAATCTGTTTTGGGATTAACCTCATGCAGCTCCCGGTGAAGTCAGAGTTTGGCTCTTTATATCCCTTTGTCTGACTCTGCTGTCTTTGGTAACTAGACATGAATATGTAGTGGAGCAGTGACTACTTGCATTGGAAAGTGGAGTAGAAGGATTGAGGGAACAGATTGAATCCATCATAGAAAATGTATGAAAACCTTGTGCCCATACGTTCATAATATTTAATTAATAGGATGTGGTGTTATAAACAGGCATCTGCAGTTGCTTTTTTTTGGTGTTAAACTCAGCGCACAAAGTGTAACATGTTTTGGCATGTACCTTAATAGTTTATTCAACAAATAGGTTAACTAAGCAATGATCCTGGACTGAAAGCCCACTGTGAGCTAGTAAAGCTTGAAGTAAAAAGAGAAACTAACATAAGTACATTAGAAACATTTGTTATAACTTGGAGTTAAAACAGGTAAACAAGAACACTCACCTTAAAACCTTTTCACTTGCTTGTCAATAAATTTGTCCTTGACTGGGTGGATTCTGCTGCTTGTTGGTAGGATGGTTTAGAACAGGAGTGGGGAGCCATTTTTGAGTCAAAAGCCGCTGACTCACAGAAAAATTAGTCGGGCTGCACACAAGTGAGAAGCAAAAAACCCCAACCAAACCCACACAGTTGTGGCCCTCAACTGAGAAGGAGAAAGACAGTCATCACAATCCCCTTGCATACCAGAGCCTGGGGGGGGGTCCAGACTAGTAGATATTGTGTGTTCCAGCCCTGTTGGGAGGAGGAGGAAGTTGGAGCACCAATGCTGGGGGAGGAGCCCCGAGCCTCCGTGGCCAGATCCAGGCAAGCTAGGGGCCGCAGTTTTCCCACTCCTGGTTTAGAGGAACACAGTCATCTAGTGGTTAGGGTGCTAGCTTTAGGACTTGGAAACCTTCATTTAGTTTCTTGAGTGAAAAATCAGACCCCTTTTATGTAGATATCTAACTTCAGGCAACTAGTTTTCCACATGTTGATCTTAATTCTGAGCTTCCTTTTCTTTTTCTTACCAGTGAATTTGCTTGTTAGTAGTCTTTGCAGCAGCTATTTTGAGTTGACGTGTCCTTGTTTCTTATTTTAGTTTTGGCAATTTACCTTAACCAGTCCTGGTGGCCCATTGAAGATGTATTGAAGACTGCTGATTCTTCTAGAGAAGGACTTATACAGGTCTGGACAATTGCCGTTATTGTGAAGAATTCCAGCTGTGGGAACCATATAGTGCTCTGTGTTTGGATTTGTCTTTCATAATATTACATATCTTTTGTTTGTGCTTTTATTGTGTATACTCTTCGGGCATGACCCTGGTCTCCCTACTGCAAAGCCACCCTCACCTCTTGAATACATATTAATTTTCCATGTCCTGTTAATGATTCATCTGCTGGTTTCTCTCTCTCTTTCCATTATTTCAAGGTTGCCCTCATAGCAGGTAAAAAAGCAGTCAGATAAACTGAATTATTGCATTAGCAGTAACACATTTGTGCCACTTGATTGACCATCTGTTGAGAAGATGCTCTTCTTACCCTTTGGCACAGTGTCTTATCTAGCCATTTACAAGCTTTTGCCTTGGATTGTTTTTTAGACTTTATTTATTTTATTGAGCTGTTCTTATGTAATGTTTGTTTTATTTTATTCTTCACAATGAATACATTTGATCTGATGCGGTAATTTTGTTTTGGGAGAATAGATGGGAAGATATTACTGACTTTTAAATTATTCTATTCATAGCTGCTAAGAAGTCAATTGCACAGTGTATATAGGATTTGTATTGCCATGTGGCAAACAAGTTTGCCTTTCTTTACTTCCTTTTCCTACCCACCCCTCTGTCTCCCAGTTGAGAGTGCTTCTTGCCTTCTTTCCTGTTATTCTTTCCCTGAATCTGTGAGGCTTTTAATCTTGCAAGGATTAATTCAGCCGTCTCAATATGCAACCTGATTTAATAGGTTTTGCATAGGGAACTGTCAGGGCTGTTCCCCACTCTGGCAGCCTGAGTGCAGAAGGTGAGGGCCCACAAGAGAGCTTCAATACCTTACCTCTACAAGCACTGGTTACAAAAAATTTCCCCCGAGCATCATAATGCACAGATTTTGGGGAATCGCTGTCACCATCAAATGCTTTTTGATCCCTAAAACAAAGGGGTGAACGCTTGAAATCGCCCCCAGAAGTACCCCAAGCTCTTTTGTCTCAAAAGAGCTTTAGAAAAGCAAAGAGAAAAACAAACTGCAGTCTCTGGTAGCTGATCCCTCAGTCAGAGGCATGCAGATGCACACAAACAGACCTTCCCTGCACACAAGAATCAAATCATTACTTTTAAAAAAAGTGATTTTTTTTATTACAAAACAAAAGATAAACTTGAGAAAGCGTACTTGGTTGCTAGATGTTATAGAGCAACTAAGGAAAACAAATTAAAACACAGAGAAACGTCTCAACACAATGCTTAGATGGTGGTAAATGGGTAGGAGAGGCATAGAATCACACACAGCAGTTCATACCAAACCACAAAATAAAGAAAAATTATCCTGAATGTGACTGGATTCACTTTTCCCTTTGCTTATTTCCAATTTTCTCTTTGCTCAGTCCACTTCCATGCTTTGAATTCCTTGGAGACACAGTAGGCCTATCTGGTTTTAAATCATACTGGCTACGTCTACACTGCAGGCTTCTTGCACAAGAACTGTTTTGTGCAATAGTTTCTGCGCAAAAATTCTTGTACAAGGGTGCATTCACACTACCATGTGCTTTTACACAAGAGATGTGCTTTTGCGCAAGAGCATCCAGGGCAGTGTGGACGCTCTCTTGCGCAAGAAAGCTCTGATGGTCATTTTAGCCATAGGGGTTTCTTGTGAAAGAAACTCCTGTTGCCAGTCCACACTGCCTTGTTGAGCAAGAGGACTTATTCCTTGTGGGGAGAGGAATAACTTGTGCAAGAAGCCCTACTTTCTGATGCTTTACTATACATTTACTTGCTCAAGAACACGCGTGCCATGTAGATGCTCCGCAAGATGCACAGCTGTTCTTGCGCAAAAAGCCTGCAGTGTAGACGTAACCACTGTGTCTCTCAACTCCTGGTTTATCTCTCCCACACAAAGAAAGTAGGCAGGGAACCTATATCCAATTCAAATTTCAACCCTCTATCTCGATTGGTTCTCCCAGGCCCCCTGGCCATCACCTTTGTTAGCTACCTGAGCCTAACTCCTTAGTCAGCATTCCTCCAGACCATTACAAACTAAGTGGGGGGAAGAGGGTTGAGGAGTAAACCCATCTCCCAACGTGCAGGTAGGCTTTTGGCAGTACTGGCTCTACGCAGCTGTTTCTCAAGTTTCTTCTGAAGCAGTGGAGGATCACAAAAGAATTTTGGCCCCTTGAATTCTTTTAATGTATTTTGGGTCATTTTGTCATTTGGCATATGTTGTTGATGGTGACATGCAGTACCATCAAACTCCAGTCAATAGAGACAGGGTAACATATGTAGTCTCCTTTTAGTATACTTCCAAGTGTGGGTAATCCAGAACACCCCAATTCTATATCCAGCTAAGTTACTGGTTTACTGTGACCATGGGCAAGTCATTTCACCTTCCCGTGCTTCAATTTCTCCATCTGTGAAAGTGTACTTTACAGAGGGATTGGCAGGATTTATAAATGGACAGTGATATCTAAAGGCAATTATAATTTCTTCTTATACTATGTTTAATCTTGAGAAAAGGAAGACTGCAGGGGGGGAGACTTAGTAACAGTCATCAGCTATATTAAGGGCTGTTGTGAAGAGAGTGGGTTATTCTCCATGGCCACTGAAAGTCAGACAAGAAGTAATGACTTAATCTGAAGCAAGGGAGTGTTAGGTTAAGTATTAGGAAAATCTCTGCTATAAAGGGTATTTACGATATGGAATAAGTTTCCAAGGGAAGTTGTGGAAATCCTCATCATTGGAGCTTTTTAAGAACTAGTTAGATAGACATCTGTCAGAGATGGTGTAGGTTTACTTGGTCTTGCCTCAGCAAGGGGCTGGACTTGATGACTTCTTGATGTCCCTTTGAGCCCTACCTTTCTATTATTTGAACTGGTTGATGAGGCGTTTTTGCCCCAGATGAGTGGTATACATTCATCACCCTCTTAAAAAAAAGACAAAACCAAAATTTTCTTTGGAAGGCAAAATCCCTTAAGTCTCTTCATTTTTTTCTCTGTTTTTTTCTCTAAGGTCCAAACATTTGGAGAAAGGATTGTCCTCTTTGTTCTCAACTACATTATTTTTGGACTGTTAGAAAGGAGTTCAGCTAATGATACATTCTTTGTATCTCATTCCGCCAAGGAGTCTGCCAAAATATTCTGGAGGAATGGAGATGCTGTTGCTTTTTACACAGCCAAAATGAAAGGTAAGAGAAACATTTCCATCAGTTCCATATCACCAAAAATGTAGTCTCCCCTTTAATGTAAATAATTCTGTGTGCCTATTTAAATTTGTAGAGAGAAATTACGTGCATACCATTGAAGAGAATGAATCAGAGGAACTAACCCGTGTAGAATTTGGCAGTTATTCATATTCCTTCCATTAAAACCCAATGGGTCCAAATTCTATTCTCGGTTACACTGCCTGCATGATCTGGACTGTTTGGAAAGCTGTGCCCATTCAAATTCCATCAGTCTCCAATCATTCTTCATGTCTTTCTTGGCTTGGCAGACCACACCCAAGCTCTAGCTGGCTGGAGCCTCAGGTTTCTGACTGGCTGCCAAATGGGTCTTCCTTGCAGCAGCCTTTCTTACAGCCTGTAATCTTCTGAGCTTCACCTTTAACTGAAGCCTTCTGTTGTCTTTTATAAGTTATTACCTGATCCAATTCAGATGTGTCTAGTTAGTTATCAAGGATGACTAACTCCAGGCCCTCCAAGTCCTTAAGGAGCTTCACTCTGATACTGTGCTGAACGAGGCTCTTGCCTGTTAGTGCCTCCCTAAGGAAATGGAGACTCAAAGTTGGGAGGTCAGAATATGGTAGCCAGTTCTGGTGTTCATATCCTAAAAAGAAAGCTGAAAATAGAATCAGATATGCAGGGCTGGAAGGGACTTCAAGAAGTCTTCAAGCCCAGCACCCTTCTCTGAGGCAGGACCAAGTAAACCTAGATTATGCCTGAAAGGTGTTTGTCTACTCTGTTCAAAAACTACAGTGATGAGGATTTCACGGTCTTCCTTAGAAGTCTATCTCAGAGATTAACTACCCTTAGAATTAGAACATTTTCCCTCCTGTTTCTCTACATTTCTCCCTTGTCGTGAGTGAGGAAAAGAACTGCAAAAATGAATCAAGGGCAGGAAAAAATGCTGTGCAGTGAGAAACTTAAAAGCTCAATCTGTGTGGTATAACAAAAAGATCATCAAGGTAAAACTTGATCACAGAGTAGAAGTAATTTCACAGGTTGCGTCTACACAGCACCCTTAGCTCAAAATAACAAATTGCATAGCAAATTGCGTAGCTTATTTCAAGTGTATTTCAAAATAGTTTATTTCATAATTTGGTGCTGTTTACACAGCACCAAATTTCAAAATAAACCGCTATTCTGAAATGTACTTTAATCATGGTGGAACAAGGTTTACAGGGAAGTCTGGATAGTGCGCCTGTTATGTTTTTGAGCATACGGACCCCTTTTCAATCTATTAAAATTTTACAGACCCTGTCATACAATATAGCTGTGCCCGCAGCCTGAATGTCCCTCAGCCTGTGCTGCTTCCTGAGCTGCCGGAAGCAACACAGGTTGAAGAACATGCTGGCTGCAAGAGACTCCGTACATTTATTTTAATTTCTATTTTAAACTTTCTGTAGACCCCCCTATAGTACTGTCGCAAAACACTAGGGGTTGGTGGACTACAGGATGGGAAACTCTGATCTAGGCAAGTGGTAGACTCTCTATCTCTGTCTCCAGATGAAGACTGGATGTCTTTCTGGAAGATAGTCTTTAGTCAAACATAAATTATTAGGTTCAGTATCTGGGTGAAATTCAGTTGTTTCTGATAGACAAGATGTCAGGCTAGACCATACAGTCCTTTGTGGGTTGAAAAAACATCTAGGACTTCATAAGTCTAATATAAGTTTAGGCCCATTGCACTGATTTAAAGATATCTACTCGGTGACTGTTTGTACCAGGGTAAGCGACAATTGCTAAATCACTAAACTGGTGACAGAAAAGAACAATGTGGAGAATGGCTCACTGGAATGTATATCTTAGTGGTGTTAATTACTGTTAAAATGTGTCAGTTACTTGTTCCTAAGATAATGCGAATCAACACTAAAATTCATAAGTATTATCTCAGGAGATGTTTGGACTTTGGTGCTCAAACGAAGTTGCAAAATAGGTTCAGAGAAATTGGTGAGGGAACCTCTTTCTGGAGGTGAATTGTGTTGCCTAAGGGCAATCAGTCAGCCCAGTCCCAAAAGCAGAAGGTGAATGCTGGGAAGGAGGAAGACAATAGATTAAAGTAGCCCTCCTCTGGCAGCCCTTCTAAGGGATGAAACATTAGGAGTTCTGCCCTGTGCTGTGCTGAACTCCTTCCTTGTGCTGATGTGTCGTTGGCACTCTTGTATGCTGTCAGTGGTGAATCACATATCAGGAGGTGATTAAGGAATCCTGGACGTGTCTATGAATACAATGTGCTGAACTGTGTCAGAATTTGCAAACACTTAGTTACAACTATATGTTTCCCTCTTAAGTCTTTAAATGTTTTGGAGCAAAGCTTTTGGAGAGACACATTCAATTTGTAATGATTCATGCTTCAGCAAAATAAGTTTTCATACTAGTCTGTTGTGGGTGGAATATTAGACAACTTGAATCTATTTCTGAGTAAACTAGTTTTGATTTTAAACCAGGTTCACATTAAATACAAAAACTTAAAGTCCAGACTTGTCAACATTTGGCTCTTGTTGCCAGTGTTTTCCTCTCTGGGCAGCAGTTTTGTTTTTTGGGTTTTTTTTTGTTTGAGGGGTAGCTGTGTTAGTCTGTTTCAGCAAAACCAACGAGGAGTCCTTTGGGACCTTAAAGATTAACAAATTTATTGTGCTGGAAGACACTTTGTCAGATGCATGAAATGGAAACTTCATTTTGGCAGGGATATATACACACGCAAAGATGGTGTGTTACATGACTATGCAGAGGATAAGGATGTAAGAGTTTAACCATTTAACTGATAAGTTGATGCTTATTGGTTGCTGTTAATGGCTAAACTCAACTGCTGGGACCCTACAGCAGCAGGAACTGCTGGGGTGATGGGGCCAGCTGCCAGGAGCTCGCTGACAGCTGGGAAACCACTGCGGTGGGTCTGGCAGCCCGGAGCCTGCCAGCAGTCGAGAGCCTGCCAGCAGCAGGGCTGATGGCTGGGAGCCTTCCAGCAGCAGGGCCAGTGGCAGGGAGCCTAGGAGAGGAGCAAACCATCAGTGAGGGGTGGCCCCTGAGAGCCCAGAGTTAGTGGCAACACTCAAGAACCCTTCCCTCCATACCTCTACATCCCTGAAAACATTTAACCCTGTAACATAGAATTCTGATCAGTTACATGGTTAATTTTTTAAAATATTTTTTTATTTTTGCTAGCAGAGGAACAGTGCTATTGAGGTAAATTCAAACTGCGTGGATGTGGCCCATTCCCAACAGTTGATGAGAATATCAGTTACCATAGATGTTTTCCAAGGTCCTTTTGGGAAGTTTGAAACTGTGCTGTTCACTTCCCTCTTTGCTTATCGTGTAAAGCTCACTTGTAGTGTGTGGCTTGAAAATAATCTTGCACTCTGAAGTTCTGTAACTGTGTCATACTAAACATGCTTTCGTGGATTTGATGCTCTGTCTCACAATAAGACAGCTGGGAAGGGACTCTGGATTTAGTAGGCCCAAACCAAGCCCAGATAGTTTTGGTTTTTTTTTTTGTTACAGTCTTGAGTAGTGTATTTTATATATCGGATATTCTCTATGTAAGAAATTCCATAATGCCAGATCTCCTTCCATAGCACCTGGCCACATTAAAAATTTGTTTCAGGGCCCTGCCAGGTAATCCAAACTGCATTTCCATTCTCTAACTTGGCCCTTAGCCATTACTCTTTGCCTTCCACTAAAATTTAGACTCTCCTCCTCCTTCTGTACTCATCTTTCTCTGGGTCTTGTCTGTGAACCTTCCATTAGCTACAATAAGACAAGATCAGAAATCATGGTTCAGTGGAGCTATATATGGCAAAGCAGCCTTTGTAGGGCATGGACTGTTAAAAGCACAGGGCTGGGTGGATGGGAGGAATCTTTTTCTGGTTTTATTGCAAACTTACAGTATGTCTTTGTCCAAGTCACATTTTCACATGGAAGTCAGTGACTCAAGTTTAGCTCAGGTTGTCAATGTTTGAAACTTGTTCCCATGCACCATCTCCTAGGTGGTCTGAGTTTGGTGGAAGTCCGGTTCTTAATAGACGTATAGGCACATCACAGCTATTTGGATCTCATGAGAAAGGGAAGAGAGACTGAATGCCTATGTTGCTCCTAGAGATAGTTCCTTCAGGTCAGGTTTGAGACACACTAGCAAGGCAGTGTGGGCAAATGTCTAGTGATTCTGACCTTTCTGTACCTAATCAATAGATAAACACAAGACTTCATTCTCCAAGATCTTGAACCTGTCATCTTTCATGACCATTAAATGTGCTATATTCACAACTGCACAGCTCACCAACCTAACCTCTATGGTATGTGCCTATTTCTGTTTAGTGGGAGGCATGTGGCATTTATCACTGGGTACTCTGGCAAATGATGGGATGTACCAGGGCAGTAATGTATGTTCATGACACATTTTGCCAAACCCTCCTCCCACCCCATTTTGAGCTGTGTCAGAGACTTCTAGATTCTGCTTTCCATATTCGCAGTTAATGAGTTTAAACCCTACTTTTTAAAAAAAGAAAAGAACATTGTTTTCCTGTCCTTTTAAATTCTGTCACTGAAACTGCCGTGCTTTAGTCTGTGAACCCTATGTTTGCAGATGGCAACGTGTATCAGTTAGAATATTTTACAGGAGACAAAACACAGCTCTTCCCATTGAGCGGCTTTGGTGCAGAGAACTTTTTGTTTCTTTGTAATTTTTCTGTCATGATTTTCATGGTATGCTTTCCAATTGCAACCTGTTAAAAACACGTGTGGGTTTTTTTAATGAATTAATAATGACAGTGCTTGGCGCTGCTATTAGATCATGTAATTCCATTAGATTCCATGGAAGATTCATGAAAAGGCAGTGAGGGCTAATGGACAGACAACTCGAGTTTCAGGAGACCTGCAGTCTAGTCCTAGCTCCGTTGTTATATTTCTATGTGACTTTGTGCAGCGCAAGTCATGGCACTTCTCTGTGCCTCACTTTTCCCACATGTAAAATAGATTAACAGTATTGACTTTGTAAAGTGCTTTTAAATCAATTCATGAAGGAGCAAGAAACTGTCCTGATGAGGCATTTAGCTACAGGGGGAGCGGAGGGGTGCTCCCAGCCCAGCTCCCTGGGCTTCCTGCAGGCTGCTTTGCTCGAAGCAGGCAGTCTGGCAGGTTGGAGGGAATAGCAGGGGGACATCTGGGACTGCCCCAGCCCGGAGCCACCATTTCAGGGGTTGGGGTGGGGGGCTGAAGCCACTCGGTCACTGAGGGTTTTTTTTTCTTTTTGTTGGCTAGGGAATGAGGCAAAGTGTACAGCCTGCTCTTGCTCCCAGTTGCCTGGGGAGAGCAGAGGAGGAAAGCTCAGAGGCTGTGCGCTTTGCCTTGCTCCCTAGTCAGCAAATGGGGAAAAAAACCCTCAGCAACTGGGGTAAGTGCAGCTGCAGCCCCCTCTCCCCGTCCCTGAAATGTTGTCCTTGCCCCCTCCCCTGGACTCATCCAGCCCTCTGCCCTGAGCTCCCTCCTCATACACCCCAACTTTGACTCCTGCATCCCCTAATTCCTGCACTCCTCACGCTCCAAACCCCTGCACTGAACCCCCTCCTCATACCCCCTGCCCTCAGCTCTTTATACACCACAACCTTAACTCCTGCACCCCCCCACCCCAACCCTCTGCCCTGAGCACCTCATACACCACAACCATGACTCCTGCGTTACCATCCCCTGTACCCTCCCACACCTGAACCCCCTGCCCTGAGCCCCCCACACTTAAATTTCTTATAGATATTGTGCTATGGCCACCCTCCCCACTTTTAGGCCCCCCTAAAGGGGGGCAGGTTGTGATAGGACAGTACCTCTCAGAAATTTAAGTTACTTTTACCCCTGTATAAATGTGAAGAACAGTTGATTCAGAAAGCCCCAAGACACTATTAAACAAAAGCTTCTTAAGGTTAACTATAAACAGAGAAGTAATTTTAGCTTTTGTTTTTTGTTATTTATTATTTGTATTGTGGTAACATCTCCAAACCCCCATCACGTACTAAGGATTCCATTGTGCAAACACAGAACAAAAAGATGTTCACTGCATTTCTCTTCTTATGGGACCCTCATGGCATAAGATTCGAGGAGGGCAGCATTAGGTATTTAGCCATGGCACCAATTGTAAAAAATATATGTTGTGGCTGATGCAGAGCTTTGAAATTGGAGTTGAATGAGCAGTATCTCTTGCTGGCTTTCCCCAGAACTCCAGCAAGATCTTTGTGAACCATTGACAATAGATAAAGTTAGAGATGTAGGTTCTCTTTCTTCCCTTGTTTTCCCATTGGTAGGTCAATGTCTTGTTTATTTTGGTCAATGTCATGATTGTAGGATTTTAAAAATAATAAATTTTAGATTTCTGAAATGTCACAGCGTTGTTTTTGGTGGTGTCCCAACCCAAAAAGGATTTGTATTGGGGGTGTTGCAAGGTTATTGTAGGAATGGTTGCAGCATGGCTACCATTTCTTCTGCATTGCTGCTCTTTGCAGCTCTGCCATCAGAGCTTGGCAGCTGGAGAGCAGTAGCCAGCAGCAGTGCAGAAGTAAGGATTTCATGGTGTAATACTTCCATTTATACTTCTGTACTGCTGTTGGTGGGGTATTGCATTCAGAGCTGGGTGCCCGGCCAACAGCCACCCAGCTCTGAAGGCAGTGCAGAAGTAAAGGTGGCAATACTGCTATTCCCCTCATCCTCAAAATACCCTTGCAACCCCACTGCAAATTCCTTTTGGGTCAGGACTCTGAAATGTGAGAAATGCTAGTGTCCCCCATTAAATCTGTGTATTCATGGCTGCTGACAGAATTGCTGGACCCCTGGGCAAGGTATGTGGGGGCTGCCTCAAGATCCCCAGAAGGGATGAGACTTTGGGCAAAAGGGATAGGGCTGGGGGTAGCCTCCCCCCATCAGCTCTTCAGTGAGATGCAAAAAATGATGCTTGAAGCTGTGATGATGCTTGAAGCTGTGGTGGTGATTTAAAGGGCTGGGGATCTGGCTGTTGTTGTGGTAGCTGCAGCAGCTGGGAGTCCCTGGCCTTTTAAATCACTGGGCCCTGGGACAGCTGCCCCTTTTGCCCCCGTCCTTGTCTAGAATATAGGGTTAAAGTACACAAAAGACCAGATTTTATGGCAAGGGGTTGGGGGAACGATCCCAGATTTCATGGGCTGAGACGCGTTTTTCATGGCTGTGATTTTCGCTGTCTGTTACAGAAATTGATCTAATGGTGACTTCATGGGCTGTTATGAGGACTGATTAGTTAATATTTGTGAAAATGTTCAAAGTGCTTAATAGCAGTGGTTTTACTGAAGGGCTTCAGAGAGAATGCTAGGCTTTATTTAATTTAAATCAGACACCAGAAGTGCTTGTCCACATTGTGGGATGAAGTCCATTTCAGACTTTTTTCACTCACACAAGCCTTGGTAGACTTGTAGTACCATGGTCTTTTAGATGTTTTGCCCTTGAATTAGATCCCTCAAGGATTACTATGTATGTATTTTCCATTGATCATATATAACTGCTGTGCATAAAATGAGATCAGAACAGAAAGTTAACCTGCCTAACACCTAACAAAAAGTTTGATTTTTGGATTGCTCCTCTCCCCCGCCCCTTTCTAGCACTAATATTTTTAATGTGCAGTTTTGAGCTAGTTTGAAGGTTCTGGCTTTAATAAAATTAAATGAACACATACCAGCCAAGGCATGTGTTCATTTATTTTTATTGAAGCCAGAACCTTTGCTCCCCTTTTCATTTTACACAATGGGTTGACATTGGGTTCTGTTCAGCAGAAATATCTTCCACCCTTTACACAAGCATCAACATTGCAAAAGGCCTGTCTGAACTTATATGTACAAAGCCAACTTGTTCAGCAGGGATGGAGTCAGTATGCACAACCTTGTTTTGTTTGGGGCCCGTTAGATGTGGAATCAGGGTTGGGTTTTTCCTGGTTTGTGGATGTTCGAGAATGCTAATGGCTGTCTGCTTTCCTGCCCTAGTAATTGCTGTTTACCATTGTGCTGGCTCTTAAGTTGGTCATTTGGCACTTGTGAGCTAACCAAACAGATCAAAAGCTTTGAAAGGACAGACGGCATAAATACTTCCGTCTCCAATGCCCTAATTTCCTTTGTCTCTTCCCTCACCCCAAAACTCCGTTTTTTTTTATATGGTTGAGCAATGAAAAATGGGCATAAGCCAACAGTGCACAGAAATCTCTACTCAAGGCCACCAATATTTTATTACAGGTTGGACTTCCCTTGTCTGGCACTCTCGGGACTTGACCGGTCCTGGATGAGGGAATTTGCCAGACAACGAGAGGTCTCTTGACACTAGCCCCACTGCCCCTCCCCACTACCAGCTCCTGTTGGTCAGGCCCAATCCCCAGCTCTGCAGTAAGCTGGGTGGCACACGGCTCCAGCCCCACTGCTGAACAGCATGTTGCCTGATCGGTCTGCCGCAGCCCCAGCCCTGCTGCCTGGTGTCACGTGGCCCTGGATTCGCTGATTCGGCTGGGTTGCCATGGCTCTATCTGTCTTCCTCTCATGGGCTGATGCGGCCCCAGCCCTGGCCCTGCTGTAGGGCAGCAGGCATCCCCAATCACACCCTGCTACCACCATGCGGCCCAGCCAGGTTTCCCCTCTTGGGCTGCTGTGATCCCAGACCCGCTGCCAGGTGGCAGATAGTCCCAATTCCGCTCCACCCAGGCTACTGTGGCCCCGCTGCTAGCTGACTCGCAGGGCTGCATCGGGCTCTCAGCTGTTGGCCCTCCTGCTCTGGGGCCCTCTCATCCAGGAACATCTGTGGTCATGCCGGACAACTGATGTTGCCGGATCAGAGAATCCCAGATTTGGGAGGTGCAACGTGTAGGAACCTGCTCCACTATTAGAAGGACCCCAGAGACAAAATTTATGTCACCCTCCCTCCAAAGTCTATAGATGGTGGCTTCTTCTCATGTATTTGCTCAGGAGTATATGAAAAGACAGAGAGTCTTCGGCTAGGTCTACACTGGCGCGCTTTTGCGCCAAAGGCATGCAAAGGAGCCAA
>JANRFK010000875.1:27071427-27140174 GCA_030068395.1 Apalone spinifera | reverse complement strand
TGGCTCCTTTGCATGCCTTTGGCGCAAAAGCGCGCCAGTGTAGACCTAGCCATTATGTTTAGTCTGTTTATCATAACTAGAGACTTTACAGATGTCTGTCTTCCTTAGACACAAAATGAAGAGTGCAGAAATAGGTCAGACAGTTCCTGTCCATTAGGGCTGCTGCACAACAGAATGTTTGGAGGTCAGTCGGACATGACTGTCTCAGCCTGATTTCAGGGATTTGTAACAGACAAATAATGTGAGTTGCAGGAATCTCTGAGGGACAATATCAGAGATGAAGAGCCTGAAACTGATCCTCCAGTACTCAGAGAAGCTATAGCCTTTGTAATGAAAAGTTTGTTAGTTCTCCAGAACAAATGGTGTGACATTGCCAGAGGCTCTCATGGGCAGCCAGCCTACAATAAGACTAGGATGTTCTCAGTTTGTTGGCTCACATAGGTACTAGGGATGTTAAATATTGGTTAATTGAATAGTCGAGTAACCTCATGAATTCTTATAGGTTAGTCGACTATTCTATAGGGGGCGGGGGCGGGGGCGGGGGCGGGGGCGGCAGCCAGTGCATTCTGGCCACACTCCTGAGGAGTCCCTTACCACTCCATGTGGGGTACCAGGCGGGAGCTGGTCCATGAGGAGAGCCAGTTTAAAAACCAGCTCCCCTTGCGGACTGGTTGCCCAGGGCCCTTACAAAGGCAGCAGCGCAGGGTGGCAGCAGTCCCTGTCTGGGGGTGGGGAGGGAAATGTGTGTAGTCTATAGCATTAACCTATAAGCTCTTGGTTATCAGATAATCAGTTAATTAACTACACTATTACATCCCTAATAGGTGCACCATACTTTTATCTTTGACTGTCTGCTCTATTCTTTTGTGTAGGAAGGGGGGACTGAAACCACCTAAAATTGCTGCCCTTATGCTTCTGAGACCAGGATTCTGCAAAGTTTGAATGGTTGGACTGTCTTTGTGAGTGGAGGAGAAAAGAGGGTGATGCTGCAAGACATAATTCACATGTAGTGTCTTCATGATTGCAAATTAAACCTCACAGCAGGATTAGGCCAAGAATCCAAGACTTACTGTGCCAAAATGACAGATGTCCCTCAGCTAAAGGAGGGTTTTCCTTATTGTTATGACAGTGCCTGAGGATCAACCAAAAATGGGCCTCACTGTACAAAGCACTGCATAGACACAGAGAGGATGGGCAATATGGAAAGAAAAATGAAAGGAAAGGAAAGGGGACACTGTAGGGAAGTTAAGCGAGATGGTCAGGATTTGGAAGAAGAGCTTATTGAGGGGCAGGGTTGGAGTGAATGTGAAGGAGGGGAAAGATTGCACCAAACAGCCAGGTCTGGCCTTTGGAATGGGCTGTAGGGGCAGCCTACCAAAGAGGGCATCATGCACAGGGTTTGGATTAACTGGCTCATTCATTTTCAGCCCCACCTCAGAGTGTGGCCCAGAAAATCCACTAACCCTGGAACCCCAGAAGAGTTAATCTGATCTGAGGCCTTGAACCTCAGTCCTACCTATCCTCCCTCCCACCATGGGGCTGGAGTGCCAGGGGAGTGAGGTGTCTCAGTTAGGGCCACATGGGGTGAGGCTTAGGAGGTTTTGGAGGGGTTGTTTTTTTGCATCTCACTTGTGTCGTCCCCGACTGATTTTTTTCTGTGGGTCAATGACTCCTGACTCAAAACAGGTTCTTCACTCCTCTCATAAATAAATGCTGAAACATTTTGTATTGGACATAATATTTTATTTAGAAATGAAGCCTGGCCAACAAGCCCCCAATTGGGGCCAAGCCCACATCTGGCCACAGCATCATAACATTCCTGCACCCCCCACAGACTCCAAACCTGAGCCTATCATACACCTGAACCCCCTGTCCTGAGCCCCTCACATCCCCAAACTCCTGCACCCCCACCTACCCAGTCTTCTGTTACAACACTCCTGCACCATCCACACATTGTAAACCTGTATCCTGAGAATCATCATACTCCCAACCCCCTGCCCTGAGCCCCTCCTATACACTCCTGCTCCCCCACATCCAGAAGCCTGTGGCTTGCTCAGCACTCTAATACTCCACCTGACCCCAACACTCTCCAGCCTGGAGCCCCCTTCCTGAGCCAGCATCCCCTTCTTCACATCCTCCTGCATTCAAATTCCCTCCCAGAACTTACACCTCTCACCCCTTCCCACACCCAAATCCCTCATTCCCGCACCTCCTCTCTCAACCCAGTGAGAGGAAGGGCTGGGGACAGCAAATGATGGAGAGAAGGGGAACGGAGAGAGCGGGGCCTCAAGGAAGGCGTGAGTACTTGGGGAAGGGATGAGGTAGATCTTGGCTTGCCCTGACATTTAAAAAGTGATCTTGGGTGTAAAAAGGTTGGAGACCACTGGTCTAGATGGTGCTTGGTCCTGCTATGAGTGGAGGGGGAGTAATCTTGATGACCTCTCGAGGTTTCTTCCCATTCTACTGTTTTATGATCATCAGCTGCGCTCTTCTGCCCTCTCTTTACGGAACCCAATCAGGGAAAGTGACGTGTATGCAAGAAGCCACGACCTCACTCTTACTCCCTTCCTCACAGGCCCCTTCAGCTTCATGGGGCAGAGGAGCAGTTGTCCAGTGGGATAACAAGCAGCAATGCCAGCTGCTTTGTGCATCCAGGTCACTTCCCTCACCTGGGTGCAGAGAGGGGACGAATGGGTTAGGGGCTTAGGAGGGGAGTGCAGGGAGGTCTGTGCAGGGTCTAGGGGCACAGGAGGGAGGTGAAGATGACACAGTGCAAGGGTTGGGATGCAGGAGGGGAGGGCAGCGGTTGGGATGCAGGTGACAGTGCAAGGATTAGAGGCTTAGGAGGAGGTGCATGGGGAAGGAGTGAAGGAGTGCAGGTATTAGGAGGGTACAGGTATTGGGGTGCAGGAGAAGGGTAGGGGTTGGCATGAAGAGGGCACAGTGTAGAATTTAGGAGCACAGAAAGAGAGTACAGTGATCAGGGGGTCAAGGTGGCAAAGTGCAACAGTTGGGATGCAAGAGGAGGGTGGGGCATGGAGTGAAGGAGACACGGTGCAAGCAGGGAGTACAGAGGCTGGGGGCTAAGGAGGCGCAGTGCAGGGATTAGGAGCTTGGGAGGAGGAGTGAAGGAGTGCAGTGAGTAGGAGGGTACACATGTTGGGGTGCAGGAGGGGAGGGCAGGGATTGGGATGCATGGCGGAGGGCAGGGGTGAAGGGGGCATGCACAGTGCAGGGATTAGTGACCCAGGAGGGGAATGCAGGGGTTGGGTGAAGGAGGTGTAGTGAAGGAGTTGAGGTGCAGGAGGGAGGTGCAGGGGTTAGGAGATAAAGGTAGTACAGTGCAGGGGTTGTGGGGAAGAGAGGGTGGGGAGCTGATAGAGTGCTAGAGCCAATGGGAGGAGTGCTATGCCCATTGGAGCCAAGGGCGCTGAAGTGCAAGTTCACCCACGGGTGCCATTTTCCCTAAGGCTGGGCCTGTAAACAGTCGATCATCACAGGACAGAGAAGGTCAAGTCAAAACTATAGAAAGTCTCTGCATGTTGGAAGGTCTCTGCTTTGGCTGCTTCTGCAGGAGGACCCACTGGCTGGAGTGTTTGGGCAGTTCCTCTGCAGTTTTTCCCTATACCGCATGGTGGGTAGAGGCACCATCTTAGTTCTCATTTCCCTATGTGTTTGTGTGTCTCTCCCCTACACAGTTCCAATTCCAGAAGTCTGTGGGACCACATTTCCCTCCTCCCTAACAGTGCAGCAGTCCCTACTTTGGCTGCTTCTGCAGCTGCTTCTACTGACACTTATTTATTGATTGTAGTGCTGGGCTGACATAATCACATACACCTGGGTCTGTCTGACATGCTGGCCCATAGATGCGTGTACATTACATAGGGCATACTCACTGTTAAAAACAAAAGTCTCACAATGGAAGCATTGAAGTCACTTTGTCATGCTAAAACTGCCAGTGCTCAGAGTGCGATCTGAGATGTACATTTTTGGTCTTGACTTGATTATAGACCATTGCTGGATGGATTTTTTATGACTGGTTGCGGTGATGCAGGGAGGAGGGTTGTTTATATATCCTATTGTGGTCAGTTTGATTTAATGTACAACTGCATGTGAATAATTGCATTAATTTTTGAACACATCATTCCCAGAAAAGTTTTGATTAAATCAATGTAAAAACTTCACAGAATAGCAACAAAAACGATTAGGGAGATTGAGGGATTGGCTTGTGAAGAAAGCATAACTACCCACGGACATGTTACAAATATTTGTAAACATCAAGACAAACTGTCTGTATTCAATAAAGCACTTCAAGAGTTAAGCACATTCTCAAGTCTCATTGACCTTATTGTGATTTAAGCACATGCATATGTGTCTTGCTGAATTTGGAGACCAAGGAAGTAGAGGAATTAAAGTCAGATCCTATTTCTGTTGAAGTCAGTGGTAAAATTCCAATTGAAGTCAACAGCAGAAGAAGCAGGCACTTATTTGAGATAATAAGCGGGATATGACAAGAAGAAAAGGGAAAAAAGGAAAGCTTAATTTGAATATCAGTTAGCGCCTCCCGACAATTAGTTCTATTATGCTGTGGAAATAGGTTCCCAAGGAAAGTGACAGAAGATTCATTTGGGAACATTTAAAACAAGGTTGATGTTACACTGGTTAGTTACAAACTACCTGTGAGAGAGACTAGATGGGACCTTAACAAGTAAAGATGGTCAGAAAATGCTTCATTCCCTCTCATGAAATATTAAGATAAAAATGTTTGGTATTCACAGAAATTTTCAATAAAATATTTTGACTTTATCAGAAACAAAAACTAAAAAGTTTTTTCCCCAGTTTTCTGACGAAAATAGAGAAAACAGATGCTGCCATGAAAATGTTCATTTTGTGAAAAAAAAACAATTTTTTTTCTTAAGGACGGTAGGAAGAAAAGTTTGATGGAAAATTCTCAAGCAGACCCGCTAAAAGGCCTCTCATTTGTATGATTCTATGGATTTCCAGTTGCATTTAATCTGTATGAATCCAGGTACAACAGCTGTGGGCATTTCATAAATTATTAAATACAAATCAATCAGAAGGAGACATTTGCAGTGCTTTTGTCCTACAAAGTAGCTAGGTAACAGATTGATCTCAAGATTATTATTATTATTATTATTATTTTATTTCATGATTGAATGCTTTTGGACTTCTTATGGCATTTTGAAGTTATGGGCATAATATACAAAGAGTTACTCGTGTACTTCTTGCAGAGTGAAGCCCTTCATTAATTGGTGTGAACATTGTAGTTTTGGGCACTGCGTGCCGGCTCTCAACCATATCTCTTTTTGACTGAAGAGGTATGGGTGAGTTTAGTTTGGGTGATGACTGCAGAGTGAGAGGTTGAAGTGCTGGAGCAAGCTCTAATATTTTCTGACAGTTTTACTGAGAAATTGATTTTGTCCAGTAGGCAGGACGTTAGGTTTGAGTCCATGTTTTGGCCTCCGCAGCACTGGGCCATGGCTTAGTTGGCAATGAAACATAAACCTGAGTGTAACGTTTCTGAGCTTGAAAGTTCTTAGGTTTCTGTTCAAGACCTTGTCTGTCCGAGTTCAAACTTCTTCCTCTGTAGAGTACCACACCCAAAACAGAGTTAACAAGCTTCACCTGCCACAATTATTATTATATAGTGGCTTGGAGAGTGGCTTATCTTTTCATTTATTGGTCACAAGAGTGAGCTATTTTACTTGATATTCCCAGGAAGCCTGTGTGATGAGAACACCAGTCAATGCTATCTGCTCCCAGTTTTGGATACTGTATTTGTCCGGAGAAAGTACAGAAGATGTGGCCTGGGTATGAAAATGCTGCATGATTTCTGTCAGTCATTTGTGACTGAAGATGCCTTGGGGATCAGCTGCCCTATTTCTGCTGACATGTACCAAGGTAAAACACTGGATATGGAAACATTAGGTAAAAGGCTGTGAATAATTTATGCATTTCATAAAAAACATTGGAAGAGGCTTCTTGGATGCAGGAGAGAGAGTTCAGTGCAGTGGAGTGAACACAAATATGATGTCCTTGGTGTGTAGTCTTTCTACAGACACATGGAGATTCCTGTGGGGAAGAAGTCCAGGAGTTTTCATAAGATATTGAGTGATAGAAACTTAGAATGATAATTTGGTATTTACAGTTATATAATTATTTCTAAGATCTGGATTGATGGCTTTGGAATCAAAGAATGAATTGTCAACTTACTGTTTGACTGGAAAGGAAAAAGAAGAAATTGTGTGGCTCTCTATAGGCACAAACATGCCTCATCTGTGGTCCTGATACTTTCCCGATCAGTTACATTTCTCTGGCACCACAACGGAACTGTGCCCCCCCCTCCCCCCAATCCCACTTGCGCTTCTTCTTGCATTCCAAATTTCTGAGTGGCTTCTGAACAGCCACAATATTTTTAAAAATTAGTTACGATTTCCACTCAGTGGCCTGTACAGTTGGATTTGTGGTGACTTGGGCATGCCTGGCAGAATGGCTGACCGATTTTGCCAGGCCCTGAGCAAGGTGTGCGGAAGCCAGCTCCGCAGCCCCTCCCCTGCCCCCGGAAGGGGCAGGGCATTGGGCAGAAAAGGTGAGGCTTGGGGGTAGCCTCCTTTAGGCAGCTCTTCAGCACCACTTGTTGTGTGCTATCTAGACCGCCAGTGGTGATTTAAAGGGCTTGGGTCTCTGGTTGCTGCCATTTCTGCTGTAGCAGCAGCGGCAGCCCAGAGCTACAAGCCCTTTCAAATCACTTTGCACTGTCTTGGCCCCCCAAATTTCCCTCCCACTCCATCAGTGAGCCTGATGCCTGGAGTTTCAGGTGGAAGCTTACATGAAATAGCAGTCCCTGTCTGTGGTGGGCTCCTGATGGAGCTGAAGCAATCCTTTGTCCGCAGCAGGTGTGGACCTTGCTCCAGTCCCCATCGCTTAACTTGTTAACCAGTTAAACAGTCACATCCCTAATACATAAATCCTCTATATAAATCCATGGTATACCCACATCTTGAATACTGCGTATGCATGTGGTTGCCGCATCTCAAAAAAGATATATTGGCATTGGCAAAGGTTCAGAAAAGGACAACAAAAATGAGTAGGGGTTTGGAGTGGGTGCCATATTGAAGAAAGATTAGAAAGACTGGGACTTTTCAGCTTAGAAAAGAGGAGACTAAAGGGGATATGATAGAGGTCTATAAAATCATGACAGGTATGGACAAAGTGACATAAGAACTAGGGGGTCACCAAATGAAATTAATAGGTAGCAGATTTAAAACAAACAAAAGGAAGTATTTCTTGACATAGCGCTTAGTCAGCCTGTGGAACTCCTTGCCAGAGGATGTTGTGAAGACCAGAACTTTAACAGGATTCAAAAAAGAACTAGATCATTCATGGAAGTTAGGTCCATCAGTGGCTATTAGCCAGGACGGGTAGGAATGGTGTTCCTAGCCTCTATTTGTCACGGGCTATCAATGGATGATAGGCGAGGGATCACTTGAAGATTTCCTGTTCTGTTTATGCCCTATGGCCATCAGGCATTGACTACTGTTGGAAGACAGGATCCTGGGCTAGATGGACCTTTGGTCTGACCTGGTATGGCTATTCTTATGTTCTTACATATACATATACAGATAAACAAGACTACCCCTCTGATTCTTACACATATAGTTGTACACTGCTCTCTTTGTCTGAAATGTATACAACGTGCATACTACTGGTACATCCTAAAAATTAGCTTTTCATCTCAGGTAGCTTTGGGGCTAAGGTTCAGGGCTAGGACTGTGTTTTACTTGTGTTTACAGAGTATGTAGCACAATTGGTCTCAGGTCCTGATTGGGATCTCTGGATCTCACTGTAAACATAAATATTAAATACCAAGAGTAAAATCCTGACCTTATTGCAGTAAGTGGAAATTCTGCTGCATTAGACTAAGTACTGCAACCCAGTGCCCCCTAAATAGCCTTTCACCAAGTGTGAGCAGGTCTCATAAGCATTTCTTATATAATATTCCCACTCTGTGCTGAACAGGTCTGAAAAGGAAGCAGTAAAGCCATGTATCAAATATTTTGCTGTCACAGTACTTACCATTCCCAGAATTTCTTGTTCAAGAAATCAATTTGGCTTTTATCTTCAAGTAAAATTAATGACAATGATCTACTCATTATTATGAGGCAGATGTTTACTTACAAGAACAACGTGATTTAAAAAAAAGGAAAACAATGAAATCCAGTTAAACTTTCAAGATAAATGAGCTTTCCAAACTCTTTCCATGGCATGATGAACTAGGTAGGGTGCAGGGACAGAGTATAAAATGGAGTGATCACAGATTATTGTCTTAAAACTTAACTTGAGTCAGGGGACATGAGCAGAACCTGGTGGGAAGGTAGTTGACAGAAGTTTAAAAATTCCTGTTCAATATAACAAACCATTTAGAAATGCATCACTTCGTTGTCCTGAAGGGATACACTAACTGCGTAAACCCTGTTGGCAGTTTCCTCACTTTGGCTCTGCAACTAGCAATGAGGAAAGCCTCCAGAAAAGACAGGTTTGGGTTCAGTATGAATAAACAGCTCCAAATTCGAATGCTTATCCAAATCATATGAATGTTCTGAACCTGTAGAATGCAATTGGAGTACTAATAGGACCAAGGTTTCTCATGAAAGTTGTGTCTTTACCTCAGCTACATCTGTTATCACTGTCAGATCCTCCTGTTTCAGGCTTTTGTCACTCACCACAATAAGTAAAAGACAGCTGAATGCTCATCAGCATGTAGTCTCACATTAGGCAGAGGGGGACAGAGCTATCATTAATTTCTTCCCAGAATTGTCCTACTAATTAATGTTCACTGTGACTCTGCAAACTCCCCCCACCTCCCCTCCGGTCGGGTATATATTGTTTATTATTTGTATACTTCCAGTTGTGTGCTGAATACGATAAAGACATGGTCCCTGACAACTCACTAATGCTTCCACTTCTCTTCTCTCCCTCTCCCCCCCACTTCGTTTTAATGGTCAGTTTGCCAGAAATTCTTGCAGACATACCCAGAGGAGCAGGATCGACTGTGGGAAGTGGAAGCACCAGGGGACTGGAGCCAGCGTGTTAGTATCTGGTTAAAGATTCAGCTGGAACCAACCTTTTCAGAAAGTGAGTTACAAATAGTGTGGACTTTTCCTCCCAACTCAGGTGCACCTTCTCATCTCCTCTGCAAGAAGATCTGTCCCCTTCCCCTCCCACGCCATGGTTCCCCATCTCGGACTGCCAGGTGTCCAATTTTTGACTGGAAAATCCGGTTGAAAAGGAGATTTGACACTGTGCCTGGTCAGATCTACTGACTGGTCAACCAAAGTCCTGTTAGTATGGGAGGAGGAGGCAGGGAGGAACCAGGTCATCACCCATGCTAGCCCCTACTCAGCTGGAGCTGCCTCTTACCTGCTTTGGGCATCTGCAGCTCACAGCCCCACAGGTGAGTCCTTCCTGACCCGAAACGAAGGGAGGGGAAAAGCAGCAAGCAATAAGCAGGAAGGAAGTGGAGCAAATATAGGGGGTAGGACATTGGGGCAAGAAGTGGGGTGAGAGAGGTTCCAGCACTACTGCGTGAGTGTCTAATTTTTATTTATTACAAAGTTGGCAACCCTATCCCCATCCCTGCTAAGGGCGACTGGAATTGGGGCCTGTTTACCAACACCATACTTTTGCAGGAGAAAAGAGAAGCAAATGATGTTTCATAGCATGGAACTCTTGCGGTGTGACCTTATCCAACCCTGCCCACAGATATCTAGCCACAGAGCTTGAATCTGTAAAGGGTTATTTGAGAACATGAACATCAGTCAGGTTTATTTCTTCTGTGTCTCCTTCCACGTTGCTGCATCCCGCCAGCATAAGGCAGCATAGTTCAGCATGACCAAGTAATGTTGGTACATGTGACAACAGCCACCAAGATTAATGAGTTCCCCATCTTGTTCTGATTTTTTTGAACTGCACTGCTGCCCCCTTCCCACAGCACTAGGCACTGTAGAAGAAAGCTATTTAATGGCTGTAACTGTGCGGCTCTTCTGCTGCTTACAAGGTTGTTTTTCAGAGATTTAGGAATAAATTCTTGTCGTATAACGTTGTAGGATTTTTATAGCAATATGTGTTCCAGAAAGGTTCCCACAAACCTGAGGTCAGTTTTTACAAGGATCTGGAGCTGCATCTAGTGGCAGCACAGAAGAACTACAGCACTCTGTGCATGAGAAATGGTACATAGGTTTGAGTATGCACACACCTGAGGGGGAAACCTAGATGGTTATGTTCTTTTCAATATGTTTGTTAAATTTTTATCAATGTATAGCTATAAAAAGAAAGCTCTTTGGTACATCAGTGCATGGAACTGAAAAATACTTACATTTTTGTTGAAAAATCAGCCACAGTTAATTTATATCAAATTGTTTCAATAACAGAAAAGCAACAGCACTTGCCTTCAAAGGCTGTTTGAAATGTGAACATAATTTAAGATGAATATGCAGCCAGGCTTCTAGGCGCTGAACCAGTCAGTTCTGAAATGAACAGTCCTAGAATAATTGAGTGAAGGTATGTACGGTCTACAAATATAAAGTGAACATGAAAAGATAAAGTGGGGGAGCTACTGTCCTTTATTGGTGCAGGCCCTGAAGCAGAGCTCTGTGTGAGCTCCAAATCTTGTGTCTCTTACCAACAGAATTGAGTCCAGCTAGACCAAACTAACACTGCTACATCTCTATCAATAAAAAACAAAACCACCAACACCTTGTCTCCTGGGACCAATAGGACTACAGCAGCATGGCATATGAAAAGATAAGCAAACTATTGGACTAAATCCAGTGGGAAATAGCTGCTTTCCAGGCATTAAGAGAACCATAAAAAGTCTATGGTCGAAAAAGGAACTTCCAGAACGGTGAATTCTCTGAGAAGTGGATTCCATTTAGTGGAATTGGCTTCCAACCTAAGGCCAGAAAAGTTTGCAATGACGTTTTAGTGCAGCGAGTCACATTATGATGGAGGAATATTCTGAGATTTTAACACGATCTTGGAATAGGATCGTGACAGCTTAATAAATTAATTTTTCTAATCTCCACACTCATTTTACCCCAATTAATAGTCAGGAAACGAGATTCGTTCAGAGGTAATTTGTTGGGCACTGGTAACATTAGACATTGTGTTTCAGTCTCAACCATTACAATTCTTCTGAAATAATCAGAAGGAATTTAAGTTTACAGTCATCATAAAATTATCTTCACCTGCTGTTGCTCCATATCAAGACCCTTTATGTCAAGACAGTGGAGGCTCAGAAATGCCAAGTATAATTGTTTTTTCAGATGTAATTATACCTCACAAGAAGTGTAGATGTGGAAACTAAGTGCTAACTGTTCAGATTGTATCTACAGAACTAGCAGATGCCTCTCTTTGCAGGTAGTTGATACATTATTTACATGCAGAAAATTTTGTGTATGAAAATGCCAGGTGTGGGGTTTTAGCACATTCAGATGGATGGCCCTGGAAGTATTTCAGGTGTCGGCAGCTGTCAGAAAACGGAGCTTTTGTTCAGACTAACCCTATGCATTTATCTTTTGTGGCACCGTCATCCATTGCACAATGTTCTTTTCTGTTACTTGGCTGGGTTAATTGTCAAAACTGGGGGAAAGGAACTGAAATTTTATTCGGACAGCATCTTACAGGTATTTTTGATCAACTGTTACTATGGAAGTTTGGAGTTTCATTATGCTCTTGCCCTCAGAAAACACAGTTCATCAGACTGCTTCAGAGCAAGAAGGGGGCTGTCCTGTAGAGAGACCTCAGGATGATGAACCCAGATGCTTATGTGCAGGCCAGATGAATGAGGTACAGTGATTGATTTGTCATTTTATGATCCACTTTTTCATAAATGTGTTTTCCCTACATAGTGTGTCGGGGGCCTACATAGGAGAGAATGACACAAATAACCATGGATGATCTTCTATCACCGGGCCATTGATTTATTTGCTAATCTGTAGTTGCTCAGGTTTGGAAGTTTTTTTTTGCCGCCAAAACTGGGGGCTAGATGATGAAGGACCATCATATGTGAAAGTTTTTACTTTACTCCTCACTGAGGTGTATGAGGGCAAAGAGAGCTGGAATGTACAAAATCCTAGTAGTAGGTCTGCTGCAATGGCTTTCTGAACTGACCTGCAGAGACACTTATACATAGTAGGTGGAATGGTAACAAAGCCTGTATTGAAGTTGCTTGGCACTTTGCAATTATAACTCCCTCTTTTTAATCACTTAAATTGGGAATCTGCCCACACAGCTCATTGCAGGCCTAAAACGCATCATGGCCTAAAATGACCTTGGCAATGTGAATGGGCCAGTTCTCCATAAACACAATAAAATATACTGGAGGAAACAAATCAAAATAACAAAGATCTTCAAATAATAAAGAAGGCAAGGGGCAGAAACAAAACGGTAACATTTAAGAACCATGGTTACTGTGCTTACTCCTCCTCCATGAGGTTGCCATCCAACAATTATTTGAACTAAATCCATTTGTTTTTTTTCCTTAATGCAGACAATTCTGAATACTTATGCATCGTATCAGGAATCTATTATATACAAATAAAATGGCTATATTTTGTGGTCCCTTTTGTTTCTAAGGTATCTCAGATTAGGATCACATCAGAGCTTTTTCACCTTTCATAACATCAGAATGATCCTTATGTCTTGGTTTTAATTTCAGGGAGGTGTATGCATTCCTGATATTAGGATAGTGGCAGCAGAAGCCAGAGACAATAAAGATAATACAGCAGGAGATGCAAGGACATTACCCCTGCACATTTCCAAGGAGGAGGACTTGAGTCAAGGTACAGCTGATATGCAGCAATGTAAGGGATCTAGGAAAAGAGCAAACACTGTGAGCCAGCTTGAAGACCAGGCTGTTAAGCATCTCCGAATGATGCTTTAATTGCCTAACTCAAGGAGCAAGAGCCATTGTGCAGTTGTAAAAGGCTAAAAATAATAGACTAAAATAATCATAATCTTGAACCACACTGAGATTTCTCCAGATTAGTTACAAGTGCTATGCAAGGCAAATACTCTGAATCTTGGAGCTTCTTTAAAAAAAAAAAAAAAGATTGTTTTTCTAATTCTTTTCTTTTGCTTCTTTCCTTCCAGGAAATTAAATAGTAGCAAAGTCTAGTTATTTTCCTGCTCTGAAAAGGTTTTAATGGATTGCTTTAGATGTCTAGAAAGAAGTAATTAGGTGACTGGTAGATACTGATGTAAAAAGATATTTCTATGGAAACAACATCTTGTATTATTTGAGAGAGGTGCTTTAGTACAGGTTGGTATCAGAACGGCTGTGTAACCTACCTTTCAAAAAAAGAATAAATGATCTGGAAATACTTTCAGCTGAACTATTCCAGCAGAAAAATCTGCCTTCAGCTATAAAATGGACAGGAGGGGGCGTGGAACAAAAAAACCCCCATGGTCTACATTAATGCAGAAGTTTGGTATAGAGAGAAAGCTCCAGGACATAAATTGCTTTTTAAGTTTAGACACTGAGATCATGTCGTGTATATAATTTGACACACAGATGTAGGAACTTGGTGTGGATTGCTTATCTCAAGTATTGTATTTGATGTGAACCAGTTCCTAATGCTTTACATTAAAAGAACATATATTGATAGATAATGTTCTATCCAGATTGCACATGTTATAATGTGATTAAAAAAATCCCCCTCACCTTTCAGTCCCCAAGGTAGTCAGTATGGTGCTTGTCCTAGCTTAACTTACTGATGTATCAACAGCGCTTTATTTACAGTTACATAAATCAATGCAAGGCAGTGCTTAATTTGACCCTTAGAACCAGTGTCCACCACAGCACAAAATGGATGTACCAGGTTCCACGTCACCATAGTGGATGTTGCTGATTTGGGTTGGGATCCCTTTTTGGGACTGTCTCTGATGTGCTGAGATGCCACTGAGCCTGAACACCAAGTAAAGCTGTCTTGCTGAGCCCAGCTCTCCAGCCTACTTCAGCAGACATACATAGGAAAGGACCATGTGGCTCTGTAATACACACAGCAGACAATACAGCAAGGGACAAATCCTCAGTACTCGGAAATGCAGCCCCTCTGGAAGCTGAACCCCAGATAAAGCTGTCTTACGCAGTATGGAATTCCATGCAGAGCAAGCTCATGACAATTCACCCTCTTTCTCAATGTTAAGAGAGATCTGAACAGACTCCTTGTCCACTCTCTCAGGTGACAGTTATTTACACTGGGTATGTTAATAAATAAAGTGTTTTTATTAAATATAAAAGGTAGGATTTAAGTGGTCATAAGTGGTCATAAGAGCACACAGAACAAAGTAGGTTATTAAGCAAAATAAAACAGAACATGCAAACTAAGTTTAATACACTAAAGAAACTTGTTACATGGAATATCTCACAATAAAAGTTGTAATGATCATCTTCACAGACCAGACATCCTTCCAGCCTAGGCCCAGGTCCTTCCCCCAGTTCAGTCTGAGTTGTTTCCTGCAGTCATCTACTGACAACCAAGATTACTTCACTCACCACTCCTAAATAGGATTTGCCCAAGGCAAGAATCCTTTGTCTCCCCGACCTTACACCCCCACTTCTTGTGGAAGAATAAGGAATCCAAGATGGATTCCAGCATCAGGTGACATTGCAGAACCAGTAACCATTTCTTGTAGGTTTATTCTCCAGCTTAAAGGAAAACCAAGTTCTTGTACAGTCCATTGTCTCTTGCTAATGGGCCATTAGCTCAGGGTCTGGCTTCTTTATTGTTGTACCTGATGGGCGGATAATAGGCTTTCCCCCACATGAACACATTGATAGTAAATGGGGTGGGGAACCTTTTTTGGGGTGGGGGCTGCTGACCCACAGAAAAATTAGACAGGGGCCACACAAAAGCAAGAAGCAAAAACCAAACATCTCCCAAACCCTCACTAACATGGGCCCTGAGTGAGAAGCAGAAAGACACTCTTCACATTGCCCGTGCGGGGCTGGAGGGTCTGTGCAGGCTTCCCAATGCTAGGGGTGGAGCTCCAAGCTTTGGGGGTCAGATCCAGGCAAGCTGGAAGCCTCATCTGGCCCCTCAGTCCGTGGACCATAGGATCTCAACCCCTGATCTACAGACAATATTCCTGACTTCAGATCTAGAAATGACACATGCATGCAAATAGGATGATGGCATTCAGTAAATCATAACTTTTCCAATGATGTCTCACATGAAGTATCTCGCATAAGTACATTCTCACAAAGGATAATTCATAGCCCCTTCACAGTTGTCTAAAAGGTTGGACACATGGGTGGTAGGTAATGTAGGCAAGGGTAATGTTAGAATGGTCCCTTCCCAAAACTAGCCATGCTGTGGCTGGTAGGGAAGGCTGGGGCCATGGCACAGTTGCCCAGCCCACTGGGAAGGATCAGGCTGTGGCCCTCTGGTCAGCTGGGAAGAATTGGGCCACACCCACTCCTTGGGAGGGAGGAGGCTGAGAGGCTTGGGGGTACTCAGAGGCTAGGGAGCAGTAATCTGTGGTAGGGGGGCAGCTGTGCCATGGCCCCAGCTTTCCCTGCCAGCCAGAAGGCTGTGGTGGAGGCTGGGCTGCATGAGGGGGAGGGTGATTGCAGAACAGGCAGGGCTTTGGGCGAATGGAGTGGGGCTGGGGCTTGCCTTCCCCAGATGGGTGTTCAGCCACTGCCTGTGGCTGGACATTTAAAGAGATTCATAGAGGGGCTGCAATGTAGCATGTCCAGAGATTGCAATGGTGTATTCTTTCCTTTCACACCCTCTATATGTCTCCAAATGAAGCCCTGCCACTGATTTTGTGTAGGGAAGAGTGGATTTCCCATAAACCTTGGTTCAACATAGCACTTAGGCATGAATTTAAATTGATCCCTGTTCAACAATGTGCTTAATTCCATTGAAATCAATCCTTTCTGGGCATCTACTACAAAGGAGGGAGCTACCTACCGAGGCTGTTATGAGAAATGGAGTTAATTTTGTCATAAGAGGTGATCACTGAACCAGTTATAATTCTGGTGCAGACATGATTAGCAACCTCTGACAAAACTAGCCTGTGTGGAAGATTGGCCAATGCATATGTGGCTGATCTGTAGAGCAAAAATACGACCCGTGGGCACTGTGGGAACCCCCAGGCAGACTCCCTGCTTGCCTCACCCTATTCTTATGCCGCTCAGAAAAGTGGCTGCAGGGCTATTTCTCTTTAAAAACTGTGAGCCTGGAAGGGGGTGGGGAAGGCTTCAGGTCCTGCTCCTGTCCCCAGCACAATCCCACTTCTCTGAATTAAAGTTACTTTAAATCATCTAATGAGAAGTTGGCCAGCCCAGTGCCCCAGGTCACAAGCACCTCCTTCACCCAAACTCCCCTCCTGACTCCACTCTGCCTCCTGCACCCCAATCTCTTACTCCAAGCTCCCTTTTTCATCTATCCTCCAGCTCAGACCCCGCACTTTCTCCTTTAATATCATGGAAGAGTGCGGCCCTTGACCACTTTCCAAAATCTTGCAGCTTGTCAAAAATTATTTCCCACCCCTGCTGACCCAAATAACCTGACCCAGTGCAATTAGTGTGTGAAATGTGGATTTACTTGGGAAACAATGCTCTTATTGTGGCATTTTCATCTTAATCTGCCCTAGGCCCTGTCTACACTTGCAAATTTTGTTGCCAAAAAACCTTTTCTGATGACAAACCTGGAGAATGTCCGCATTGTGATGCAACAAAAGTTGCAACAAATGTCCAGTTTTGGCAACAAAAAAATTTCACCTCCACACAAGGTTTTTGTCTTTCTCCCTCCCTTTATTGTCAACAGTCAGGCAGTGTGCGCTCTACAATAGGTTTTTTTTGTTGAGTTTATTATCTCCAGCATGTTTCCCACAATGCCCGATTAGCCACTCTGGCCAGCACATTGAACTTTGCTGCTCTGCCGTCATATAAACAGGTAAACAGATGTGTCCCGGGGACAGCAAACCCCGGGAAACTTTAAAAATCCATTTCTTGGTGTCTGGCTCATTGTGTAATGGTCCTCATAGCTGCTATAGCATCTTCTCAGGGAACCAGGGGTGAGTATTGCTCAAAATACAACAGCTCTGCACTGCTCCAAGCAGGAGAGTATCTTATCAGTGTGTGGGATGAAGAATTGGTGGAATCATAGTTGTGAGGGATCCATAGGAACTGGGACATGTACAGTCACATTTCTTGAGCCCTGTTTGAGAAGGGGTATGAGTCAGACACCGTACAATGCGGAGCCAAAAGAAAGGAAGCAAAGGAGGCAAACAGCGGGTCTGGTGCTGAACCTGCAACATCAATATTGGTGGGGCACATTAAAAATTTCAACTCTCCCAAAAGAAAGTTCAACCTGCTGAAGGATGGAAAAACGTTAAAAGGAAGCACTGGTTCATGATGATCCACTAGTGCCCGAAGCACCATGGAGAAGTACCCTTTACAGTTGATGCAGTCTGAGGCAAGGTGAGATGGTGCTAAAATGGGAATATGTGTGTCATCGATTGCCCCACCACAGTTCGGAAAGCCTGTGTCATCCACATTTTCCAGTGTTATGGACAGGAGGAGTACTGGCCTGCACCCAGTGACTAAAGGGTTAAACTCAGGTAGCTGGCAGGGGGCGTTGGCAGAAAGCCAGGAAAAGGAATGGGAAAGATGGTTGAAATTTGAATTGTCTATAGGTACCTGCTGCTGTTTCTCTTTATGTGACTTCTAAGTTAAGGGCTAGAGGAAGCAACATGCAGTAATCAGAATTATCATGCCTACATGGAATATTGGGCATGGGAGAGAACTGGGCCTTGAAGTATGGATCAGCACAGATTGTGAGTAGAGAGCAATGTATGTTTAGCCGCAATCAGGATATTTTTCTTTGTTTTACTTGTTTGGTTAAGCTTCTCTGTGTGACTCCTTACCTCCTCTCCCCCATTCACTATCTAAGCTGTACCCAGATACGTACTCTGCATTTTAATTTGTTTTACTCAGTTGGTCTGTAACACCTAGCAACTAAGAATGCTTTATCAAGTACAGGTTGGACCTCCCAGGTCCAGCACTCTTGGAACCTACCGGTCCTGGATGAGGGAATTTGCCAGACGGCAGGAGGACCCCTGACATCAGCGCTTCAGCCTATTGCCTCTCCCTGCTGCTGTTTCCTTTGGTCTGCCCAGCCCCAGCCCTGTTGCCTGCTGGGTGGCACATGGTCAGCCGCACTGCATCTGTCGGGTTGTCGCAGCCACAGCCAGGTTTCCATTCCCAGGCTGCCGCAGCCGCAGCCCCAGTCCCGCTGCCCGGTGGCACATGGCCCCAGCTGTACTGCTTCTGTCAGGCTGCCATGGCCTTGTGGCCTTGAGATGTTGACAATGGATGGAAGAAAAACAGGCTTGACTGGCTTTCAGTTTTGGCGACTTGTGCATGTTGACAGCACTTTCGTCACCAAACCTTTCCAGTGTAGACAGCCCCTAAATAGGATATATCTGGTATCTTTTATAAAAACATTATATCAACAGTTGGATGATAGTGGGCCCACAATGTAACAGAAAATAAAGGGAGCTGTAATCTTTGTGGCAGCTGATCCCATGTTTCATTTTAGTCTGCTCTGACAGCTATTTTTGCAAGTGCTAGTTTTTATTCTAAATCTCATTGTAACAGATCAGAATTGTTCCAGCACACTGAGTGGGAGAGAAGTCCAAGATTAGTCTTTATTATTTTTTTTCAACTTAAATGTATTTAAGTAAAACCAGGAGAGCCTTATTTGAACTTGTCAAGTTATAAAAGGAGTCAAATTTGGTGAAGTTAATTCCATGTCTAGGAAACATGAATTTGTCAATATATCCAGGTTGAATTTAAGTTCTCTCTCTTTGGTGCCCAATGATCCACATGCTTGTTTCTTAGCTGTTGTACATTGTTGGGTTTTTTTCAATGTGAAAGGATTTTTCAAGTCACACACAATTCAGGAGAATTGCCTAATGAGATAATGGGCATATCCTAAAGGTGAACCAAGGTTCAACTCTAATGGGACAGTGTTCTCTGCATGTTGACAGACCAGCAACTGCCCCCAAATTCGCAAACTCATTGCATTTTCTCTGACGACAGACAAAATACAAGCTAAGTACAGTTAACAATTGACGTCCTCATTGTGTGATTTAAGGAGGTCCTGTTTTTGGCTCATCTGCCCTTCCCATCAAATGAAGGAGACCGAACACAAACACTGAAAACAAAAGAAGATGGAAACCAAGCTCATTATTTTCACTCAATACAGCATAATAGCTGGGTTGTGCTAAATTAGCAGAACCAAAGATACCATGCTGCAGGTTGCATTTGTCTCAATGACAAATGCTATATAAGGAAATAGGCTTACTACCCATTCAAACCCCTCCCATCATATACATGCCTGCCCCTCCCTAAATAAATGTATCTATTACAGGAAATGAGGAACCTGCTATAAAAGGAGTCTCTTTAGAACATCTGACTTAAAGGATGCTGCAGTCTAACATAAAGGATGTTGCAGTGATGGTGACCAGAGCCTTGAGCTCTTTAAATTACTGCTGGGGCCTTGTGCAGTTCTGGGAAGCTAGTCTCAACCCCTCCTCTTCCACGTGAATCCCCATCCCTTTGAGGAGCGCAGAGATGGTGTTCCGCTCCACTCCTGCCTTGCCCAAGAAGTTCATGTTTACAATCCCCACATCTTTTCAGAGCCCTTGCTTTCCAGGATACAGTCCTCCATCTTATCAGGGGTACAGTTTTTCCTGCATTACTTTTATGGCCGGAATGGTCACCATTAGTATGTTAAATCTGGTCTGGTACCAGTGTTTTATTTGGTATTACCACAAGATGGCACCATTGTGCAACTAAAAAATTCAACAGTGCCTAGCCTGCCCTGTACAATACATGACTTGCCAAGAAATGCAAACATGACTTTGCTTTACCTAACTTTTGAGCAGCATTAGTGGAACAGGAAAGGAATGGTTAGATTACAAAAAAAAGCAGTTTCCATATTTAGCAATCTGTGTACATTATAGCTGTTGAGTTTGTCTTTTGAGAGTGAACAGACTTATTCTTTCAGTGTCTGTGAACCTACGATAAAGTCATGAAATCAGATAGAATACAAAATATACTTGGACTGTGCCTTGACATTTTTCTTAACTGCTCCTTTCAGGTTTTTCAAGCCTATCAGTGGATGATACTGAGAGATGCAAAATATACTTTGGCACTTAAAGTCTATTCTCTTTAATGTTCTCACCTGATCAGTAGCCTAATATTTTGAAAGCTGATCTCAGTATTAGAGCAGTTTCTGATCCTTTTTCTCCCCCCTTCAACCTTAGCTTGGAAGTCATCAAAATAATCCTTTTGATTTACGTTAATATAGATACTACCTTAATATTCTATAAATCTGAACTCAATATGAGAAAGCAAAGATGGGTCACATGGGCCTTTGGATGACATTTTTTCCTTAGATGAGTGGATGTTTTGTTAGTCTTTAAGGTGCTACAGTCTTTAAGTTTTTCCTGTTACAGACTAACTTGGCTACCCTTCTGAATTTTTTCCTGTTCAACTAAACCTCTTTTGTGCCTATTCCACTGGGGAGGGAACCCAACATATTATGTAACCAGAATGATATAATTAAATGGATGAATAGTTACATTTAGTGGATGAATTGGCTGTTAATTTATTGCATTCCCCCAACCATCTTCAGATATTTAAGGCAGATATTCCAACATGATTCTTTGTGCTATCACTGCACTTGTCATGTAAGGACTTACAGATCTAGAAACATGAAATGAGCTCCTGTGAGGTCAGTGTACTCAGACCATTTTGTGATCATTTTTCGTATGGGTCAGTTGATTCAGCGAGGTGACACACCCAAGGCCACGTGGTGAGTCAGCAGTGAACCTAGACTAGAAAATAACATTCCACTTTCAACTTGTGTTACTGCCCAAATAAAAGGCACAATGTTCACTCAGCACAGTGTCTACCTTAATTGTGACTGGTTTGTGCAGGCCCATTTTCCTAGTTAAGGTGTGTTCCAAAAGAAAACCAGAGAGATAATTTAGCTCAATCACCAAATTGGAATGGCTTCAATATGAAAATATGAAGCCATTAAATCATGTCTATCTGTGTCCTTTGCTGTGGATGGAGAAAAAGAGTTTCAAGTTTGCTGTGTAACAGGATCGCTTCTGAGATTTACATATTGATGATCCTGCAGATAGAGAAGGAATGAATATTTCCAAGCAGAAAATTCTCTTCTGCAAACCCGACACTGAACTGATCAAATAAGAATTTTGCTGGCTAAAATTAATTTTTTGTTGTTGGCTTATTTTTTCCCCATATACTTTTACTCTTAGACTATGTGACATAATTTAAATGCACTGGAAACAAAATTACAATTGCATTACAAACTTCTGTTCATTTTCATTTGTTTTCTGACTTGATGCTAAAGTTCCAGTTTCCTTATCTCTGTTTGCCTTAGCTTTTGTCATTACTCGATTGAGTTTTTCTGTTATGAGCTTATTTCATACCATCTCTTCTGGTTTTAATTTAACATGAAGGCATCGTTTTTAGAAGATCAATAACCTCCATCCAGACAGATTCTTTTCTACCTCTTGGTGCATAGGTAACGTATAACTTTTTTTTCCTGTCTGAGTGAATCACCCTGTCTGAGAAGTGTTGTGTTTGATGTGATCGTAACATCTGATGTTGTAAATATAAATATATGGCCAGTGGCCTTTTATTTGAAAGTTAATAGCTCAATCCCTTTGTATCATGCTATGTTCAAGTTGGGTGACCTGGGGAGAATGAGTATGCTTCATCAGCATACGGAACCTCTGGTCATTTGAACTGACCTCTACACTTAAAGGTATTTGCCACCTTTGGCAGCTACAGATGCCCAGATAAACCTCACTGCATGGAACTTGGAGGAATGAGGGGCGAAACACATCCTCCAAACAATTATTTAGGCTGTCTGTGTTTCCACGTTATTTCATTTATTATTATTTTTTTGTCTTGGTTGGCTCTTTTGGTGACTCTCTTAACCCAGATAAGTCTAAAGCAAACTCTATCTCTAAACCTCACAATTCCAACCTCCCTCCCCCTAGATTCTGGGTCTGGTTTAGATGCTTTTAAAGCTGTTTCTCTTATGCTGCCTGCAGAGCCCATCTGCTGTAATACAGGCTGAAATGCTGCTTTTATCCTAGCTTGTGTAGATGGCTGGTGGGTAAATCAATTGGAGTGAAAGGCTTATATTGTTTCTCTTTGCTGCATGTCACAAGCACAAATATCTTCATTTTCATGCTTTGATTGGAGGAGGCTGAAGCCTTTGGCACAAACTACTTCTGCTTGTTTGACCTCCTTTGTGTGTATGGAATGGTGAGGAGTAGCTCTGAGAAAAACTGAACAAAACTATCAAAATAGCAAGAGAAAAGGTCAGGAAGGGATCTTGCTCCCTGTAGACTTCAGAAGCGTCTGTAAGAGATGATATTTAGCATGTCCTGCCTGAGCAGTTAAGTCATCAAAGACACTAGTACCTACAGGTAGTAAATATTCTTGGAGCCAGTCAAATGGATTGTATTGTATACTGCTGCCATGCTGGACATGGGAGGGAGGCTGGAGCCAAGAGCTTTTGGCCTCCAATAGAAGGATGATGTTGCCCTTTTCAAGTGGGGCTCTTTATTTACAAGCTGGAATCCAGTGGGTGATACTGCAACCTTGAGGAGAATGTGGATGGATGGGCAAAATGAGGTTGTACCAAAGGCAAAGCTGGAATTAGGCACAAGCAATGCGATGATCTCTTGGGCGCTCCATGATTTTGCCTGTACGCAAACTTGTGTTGACTTAGCCATGCAGAAGCTGGGCCCATCTCTCTTCCATTCATCCTAATGAGAGCAAGGGAGATAATTTTTCCTCTTTTGTTTCAGCAATGGGCCCTGAAGGGGACGTAATTGTTACTTGTGTTTTATTAGAGCATGTAGAGACCTTAGTTGTATACTAGGCACTGTACGAACACAGAACAAAAAAAGTCAATACTGGCCCCCTGGGAACTTACAACCTGAATGTCTGACCTGATTTCTTACCTTGTATCTTGAGGCCACCAGCAAGGGAAGCCCAGGGAAAAAGGCACTGTACCCGGAAATGCATGGGGGAAACTTGTGCTCAGTTGCTCAGGGCCTCCCTGATGCCAGTGTAAAACAAACCCTTCTTTTGAATGTTTGACACTACAGTATATACACAGATCAGTGGATTTGTGGACTTTGAGCAGAAACAAGAAACTTTGTCAAATCCCAAAGATGAATCCAAACCCAGGATAAGAAGATGATTTGGTGAGGACGAGTTGCATCTTGTTTTTATAGCTGTTACAGATTTTTCATGGCTCCTTTGGTTTCACCTGCCTTTCTCACAAGTCCTTTTACTTCCACCTTTTTGTACTGCATTCAGTGTTGCATCCACAAGCAGTGGTGAGCTTGAGACATCTCTGCTTTCCCACACGAAAGCCCTGCCAATATCTGCCATTGATTCAAAATTACTTACCCTGGATTCATTTGTGATTATTTACAGGGATTATATACATAATGCAGCAAAAATCTGATTACCACTCTGTTGATTTAAAGCCACATGGAAAAATGCCAGTCCTAAAAATAAAAAATGTTAATGAATGTTGGGGCTTACCCTGGGTAAAACCAGCTACATTACTGATAGGTGCCGTGCTATGCCTCCCCGTTCCCCTCAGCCTTGCCCATGTACATCAGGGAAATCTGCTCTGACTGCTGAGAGTTGGGAACTGTGCCATTTTGTATGGAGATGGTTGGGGTGGGTCAAAGGAATGTCAAAGGAGCACCCACCCCACTCCTCACACTTGGGGTGATGAATTGGTTTGCCCTCAAGTTTGCAGGGGTGAAAAGCGAGAGCAGTAACACTTCGTACCACTTTGCACCCATCCCCCCAATTAAGGGATGCCATTTGGGAGCAATGGCTAGGTCACTTGTGTAGAAAGAGTGAGATCTCAGAAGACAAGAGTAAGTCTGGAAATACCCCAGAATTTGTTGAAGTCCATTAAGATTTCCAGTTGTTTGCAAAGAGGCTGCAAAGATTTAAAAAGAGAGTAGGCTAAGCAAAAGAATGAGACCCTGGGATTTGGGGAACCCAGGGCGGTGGATTAGTGGGCTACTGTGCTATCTGTGAAGCATGAGAATGAAAGTAAGTGCCTCTGCTGCAAACAGTGATGGGACCTTCTTAATTAATGTTGTGGCTTCTTTATTAAAGTACAAGCTATCCTAGCCTGACTTCCAGTTCACAAGAGAAGAAGGAGAAGCAAATGAGAAAGGAGATCCCTTCAGATGGCTCATCAAAATCTTGACTAAAATTGTAACATCCATTTGCACAAGCTGAACAACACATATAAGAATTATCTATCTGGGGGTATAAGAACTTCAGGGAGGGGGGAAGTCAATGTTGTTTGAGGTTATTTTTAAAACTGAAACTGAATAGGTCAATTCCCCTTAAGCTTTTTGGTCTTTAATTCTCTTAATGGTATAGCAGCAATCATTAATTGTATTATTAAAAAAGCTTTGAAGGCTGCATTAATGTAATGTGACCTCAGATCAGTCAAGATCACGTTTTCATTATGATTAAAAGATTCCTTCTCCTGAAACATTGATCTCATCAGCAGTTAGATGCGTGGTTAGATGAAGTGCCAGCATTTTCCTGGATGAGCAGTAGATGGCACTATTGCACTTTGCTCCACTGTTTCTGCTGCTAATGAATCTTCACCTTAGAAAAAGGGGCCATGAACTTTTCCCCTCAGCTTCCAAGAGTATTTTTCACTTACATGGTGTATTAAAAATTCCAGAAGCGAAATAATTTGAAATTACATTTTGAATCCAAAGCTGCTTTGATGACTGGTATGAGGAGCCAAGTTTGCAAATACAGATACCCAAAATGCATGACCTAATCTCGCACTCACACCTATAAAATGAGCATTTGATAGTGTGGTAACAGAGCCCTAAAAATCTACAAATATCCACATCATATCTGCAGATATCCACTATGGATGTGGATACCCACGTCTCATTTTTGCGGCTATAGATGCGGATACAAATTTTGTATCTATCTGCTATGTTCTGGTAATATTGTAGCAGCTGGAGTTATTGACTGGATCCCAGTGTAACATCTGTAGCATTAAAAGGTAGCACACGAGTTCTGGAAGGAAGATCATTAGTTTAGATTCATTTATGATTTCTTAGTGTTTTCTAGCTCTGATTGTGTCACCAGTGAGTGAAAATGTATGCATTCAGAAGAAAAAAAAATAGAGAAAGAAAATGTCAAAACATGTAATTTTAACCTTTTCTTGATGAAAAGTTTGGTTTTTTATTTTAAATTTTAGTTTATAGCAAAAAAATAAAAAAGGATTGAAATCAAAATCAAGTATTTTGACTGACCTGGAATGTCATTTTTTGAACACTTTTGAAATGTTGGGTCTTTTAGATGCTGATTTGGGATGCTTTCCTCCCCCCTCCCTTGAAATCTTGAAAATTTTTCACAGCATGAAAAAAACCTGTTTTCTGAACAGCGCTGTCCATCAGTTTGGTTCGTCACATGATGGAAAAAGTTCTGACTGGTATTCTCCATAGAATTCACAGGTTAACGTGTCCTCTTCTTTCACACAGCTGCACTCAGACAGATCCTGTCGGGGGGCCTAGACAGTATGGGAAGGAGTGCTTTACAAATAGCTGAGATTAATCACGCGGTGACAAGGTCTTATGTGGGCTAAGTGTGCTATGGTGTGTGATGCACTATAAGGCTGAATAGGTGGACAAGGATTTCAGAATGAAGGTGACATCTAGGGTCAGAAATGTATGCTGTGGCAGATGACTCTACTAGCCAAACAAAATGGATGGCGCATAACTGTTCTTGTGGGTATATGCTATAGATCTGCAAATTTTTGTCTGGCACTAAGGATAGTGTTCCAGAACTTCCTCCTACACAGTGAAATCATTTATACAGTGAGTTCTGGAAAGAGTATAGAGTGATGTTAGACCAAAAATGCTGGCTGACTTATCTATAAATAGCTACTGTCTGTTCAGACACACTGATTGTTCATAGAAAGGGCCATGGTGATTTTTAATAGCTTCACTGGCTGAAGGAAAGTTCCTAGGGGCATTCAATAGATAGCAGGGAGATCACTCCATCCCCCACCATTTCAGTCAGCCTGTGCTGCCCCAAGTGGCATAACTTGGTGAAGCAGAAAACTGTGGAAGATGATGCAGAATTTTCTCCAGCTGGAGTGGAGAACAGATGTTCCACCACAGAAATGACAGCAGCAGGCCAGATCGGGTGCAGAAGCCTTACATTGCTAGATACCTCTGAAAGAAGCAATCTTTGTAAAATCTATAGCAATGTTTTAAAACATTGCTTTAAAAAAACCCCCATTTATGGTAGTAACCACAATGGACTATGTATTTTCTAGCCAATAAGTAGTCCTGGGGGGATTCTGCAATTGTGGCATTTGGAGCCATAGTAAAACTGTAAAGTAAAATTTAGGAAAGGATGGTCTTTCCCAAGGAATGTGTAATCTAAGGGCAGACTGAAAAATAGACAGATGTCGGGGGGAGGGGTGCTTGCATGAATGCAGACACGTGTGTATAATAAACATCTCTGTATAATATTGTCACAGGACGGTTGGCCCCAGTAAATGAAGTAGGTCCAGCTCCTATGTGCCAGATTAGATGCTTCAGTTTGGCCAATTAAGAGGGCAGGCAGCACCTGGGAACTATGAAGTGTCAAGGAATGACCCACTGGGAGGGAGCCCCGGTGGGCCAGCGCAGACTGGTTCAATCAGAAAGAGCAGGTGAGAGCTACCTGGGGGTGCAGCCAGGAGAGTGCCCACATTTCCTGCCTAAGCACCCCAATATGAGAGGTGTGACCCAGTGCGCCAGGTCATACTGCCACTCAAAGTAGGCCTGAGTGGGCTTGGTCATGATGGAGGGGGTCCATCTAGGATAACAATTGGAGTTGCGTCCTGGCACATGGAGTCTCAATCACTCACTTAAATTTGGCCCATGTGGGCGTCTGACATCCTGTAGCTAAGGGAGGGGGCTACTTCCCCTCCCATCCCCATTGTGTCCCTGGAGCTACCCATGGTGAAAGGACAGAAGATGGTTCCTGGGAGAGGGCTGAATGGTGGGGTGCAACAGAAGGGTTGCTGACTGGTATTCCTGAGCCAAAGCAGGAGAGTGCTGAAGGCAGGAGGAGCAGCAGAGGGAAGGGCCTATTGGCTGAAGACTGGAGAGCCAGAGCCAAGAGCTGGAGGGGGCTAAAGGCAGGGGAGTTGCAAAGGAGCTTGTCTGTGCACTGCTCCTGTGCTACAGGAGCTGGACTGAGAGAAGGAGTGAGGGATTCCCCAAGGAAGGGTGTTTCCAGCAGAGAGGCTGTGAGGGGTCCTGCTGGAAGAGCAGGGTTGTATTCCAGCTGGAAGAGTTGGGGTGGCTGTTCTGGTAGAAAGACAGAGTCTGGCTGAGAGTCCCGGCATGGTCAAAGGTCCTAGTGGGTGGTATGTGGGGCCACCAGGGATGAGGTTCCTGAGTTTTAATGTCTGCTTGTGTGGGCTTTGGCCATTATCTTTGAAAAGTCGTGGACATTGGGAGAGATCCCAGGTGATTGGAAAAAGGCAAATGTAGTACCCATCTTCCTCACCGAATCCATTTTAAAGCACTTGGAAGAGGGGCAGGTGATCAAGAATAGTCAGCATGGATTCATGAAGGGCAAGTCGTGCCTGACCAATCTGATTAGCTTCTGTGATGAGGTAACTGGCTCTGTGGATATGGAGAAGTCAGTGGATGTGATATACCTTGACTTTAGCAAGGCTTTTGATACGGTCTCCCACAATATTCTTGCCAGCAAGTTAAGGGAATGTGGATTGGATAAATGGACGGTAAGATGGATAGAAAGCTGGCTGGAAGGTTGGGCCCAGCGGGTAGTGATCAACGGCTCGATGTCAAGATGGCAGTCAGTTTCTAGCGGAGTGCCCCAAGGTTCGGTTCTGGGACCTGTTTTGTTCAACTTCTTTATTAATGACCTGGATGAGGGGATGGATTGAACCCTCAGCAAGTTTGTGGATGACCCTAAGCTAGGGGGAGAGGTAGATACGCTGGAGGGCAGGGATAGAGTCCAAAATGACTTAGACAAATTGGAGGATTGGGCCACAAGAAATCTGATGAGGTTCAACAAGGACAAGTGCAGAGTCCTGCACTTGGGACGGAAGAATCCCAATCATTGTTACAGGCTGGGGACCAACCGGCTAAGTAGCAGTTCTGTAGAAAAGCACCTGGGGATTACAGTGGATGAGAAGCTGGATATGCGTCAACAGTGTGCTCTTGTAGCCAAGAAGGCTGATGGCATATTAGGTTGCATTAAGAGGAGCATTGCCAGGCGATCCAGAGATGTGATTATTCCTCTTTACTCGGCTCTGGTGAGGCCACATCTGGAGTATTGAGTCCAGTTCTGGGCTCCCAGTTACAGGAAGGATGTGGATACATTGGAGAGGGTCCAGCGGAGGGCAACCAAAATAATTAGGGGGCTGGAGCATATGACCTACGAGGAGAGGCTGAGGGACTTGGGTCTATTTAGTCTGCAGAAGTGAAGAGTGAGGGGGGATTTGATAGAAGCCTTCAACTTCCTGAAGGGAGGTTCCAAAAAGGCTGTTCACAGTAGTGATGGATGGCAGAACAAGGAACAATGGTCTCAAGTTGTGATGGGAGATGTCCAGGTTGGATATTAGGAGAAACTATTTCACTAGGAGGGTGGTGAAGCACTGGAATGATTTACCTAGGGAAGTAGTAGAGTCTCCATTCCTAGAGGTATTTAAGTCTCGGCTTGACAAAACCCTGACTGGGTTGATTTAATTGGGATTGGTCCTGCCTTGGGCAGGGGGCTGGACTTGATGGCTTTCTAAGGTCTCTTCCGGCTGCGTGGTTCTATGATTCTGTGGGGTGAGAAATGAGCTAATGTTTGGGACTTTGGCTGTGACCTATTTGGACCATCAACTAGTCCTCAGGAGGGGGCAGTATTGAGAGAACAAAGTCTGAAGTCAAAGTATTGGGTGAACTGAGCTGGCAGGTGTGACTGTCATGCCACAGGAGGCCAGTCCAAGCCAGGCTGCCCTTTGACAGGTAGACACATGTGGTATATCACATCCTGAAGGATTCCAAGGCTTTTCCAGGCCAAGAATAATGGATTTGTCTCCATCATTAAAATGCAGCCACCTCCGGACGTGAAACAGAGCAGCTTGCTTAACAGCAATATATAGTAATTTTAGACAGGTTATGCAGAAAAATACTATAGCCAGTTAAAAGTTCAGGGAACATTGTTAGGCAGGCAGGGTGAAAGTATCCATCTTTAGCCAGCACAGAGGAGCTTAGCATCCTTCCTCTACTGAAAAATGCTACAAGTGTTTCAACCCCAATGCAGAAGTTGCAGTGGGCACATCGGCTATAGCTCAAGGGTCACTAGGTCAGGGTTTTCAGGGTCAATCCTTAATTTCTAGCTCTATCTTCAGTTGCATTCAGCCCACTGCAATGCACACGGTAGTGCTATACATATACGAAAGAATGCATGCGTCACTGATGTAATAAGAGTTTTCTTCATGATGACACAGATTTTATTAGAACAGAAATATTTGCAGCCTTACACAAAAGCTGGCACTGAGACCAGGGCTTCGGAGGGACTTGTCAACAGCCTCTCAGTTGTCTTCCTCTGATGGCTATCTCAAGATTAGGTGTTATCACAGGGCATTTAATTCAGTAATGAATTGCTGCAAAGTCTTGGTGTCGGTCAATACTTTATTCATTGGGTATCTGCAATCTCTGGCAATTATTTGGTTCTGCATTAAATGCATGGTTTGCTCTTTGGGATTCAGAATGAAACAAAGACTGTGAATGGCTAGCCAAGTACAAAAGCAGTTTCTCCTCTCTTGGTGTTCACTCCTCCACATCAGCTGCTAGAAGTGGGCCTCACCCTCCCCGACTGAATTAACCTAGTTATCTCTAGCCTGCATATTTATACCTGCCTCTGGAAATTTCCACTACATGCATCTGACAAAGTGGGTCTTTGCCATCATACAACAAAAAGATGAGCTGTCATGTGCTGTCTGGCCCTTGAATGAGAGCTGGGATCAGCTACCTTTCAGGATGAGGATGATCAGGTGATAATAAAAGCCAATAGAGGGCTCAATAGAGACTGCCTCAAACAACTGACAATAAGTCAGTGAGATATCTATTGGCTTTCTCTAATTAGAATCATATTCCATTTTTTTCTCCTTTGTATGGTTGAGGCCTCCTTTTGAGTAGCTACCCCCTGGGTTTCATAGTTCCTCGAATGGTGGCACATAGCTAGTCCCCCCCACCAAAAAAAAGTTGTTCACTGACTATTATTATTGATGCTCTGGTCTTCAGTTGCTGGATGAAAAAATGAACAAACCCCTCTGATACCAGTTTGCACCCTGACAGTAATTTGAGTAGAAATGGCTTTACCTACCAAAAAAAAAAAAAATGTACAAAAAGATTCAGCTGGAACTGCCATGTTTCGTTCTTGTTTCTGAAGCCCCTACAGGCCATGTCACATATGTGGGTCATCAGGTCTATTGATTATGTGTCAGGCCCTTAGGTGTCAGTAATCAATAATACTAACCTACAGAAAACATGGCTGAGGTTTGCTAACCCACCACACTTTTCCAGTCATTCTTTTTCTTCCACGCAAGACTTGCTGATCACTAAAGAATAGCAGTATGTATACAAGTTATCACAGAGGAGGGGAAAATATCATTTGGCTATCAAATAGTGGCAGAGAGGGAATGGCATTGACCATATTTAATAATTTGATTTACCCTTCACAAGGTGAAGGGGGAAATGGGAAAGAGTAGTTCCAGTTGAACAGGTCTTGAGTAATGAAGCTGAATAATGATCAAGGCTGGAGGAGCCAAAGATTTTGACCCTGACAGCTTATTAATATTTAATCCGGTGGCAGATTTTGCTCTACCACCAGAAATCATTGCCACTGACCCTCTTCAGCGAGGGAGGCTGCATTTTCATGCTCCATATCTGGCACTCCATCGTCCCAACACCTGTCCTCACGTGGCATAATCCTCAGATGTGTGGTGTTCCATTTACTCTGTATTCGCGTGAGTCAAGAGGCAGGCTGGTAAGGAATTATTTCAGTCAAATTTCACATTTTTTGTGGTCTCCAAACAGGCTTTCTCATATAGATGACCTTTTAGGAATCATTCCCCAACTAATTTCTGCCTATGAGTCTTGGCTTGTAGATTTTGTTGTGATTGGTTCTTTGAGAATTTGATATTTGAAATTCAAGCTAGTTTGAGCAGATACATGGATCACATGGTGTGTTTCTCTCTGCTGATTGGTTGAACTTAGCAATTTAGAATCTGGCTGTTTTTCCTTTGTTTTCATGGTCTTTGTCTTCTTCGGGGGCTCCTTGTGCTCACCATGCTACAGACCCACATTGAGAGGCAGTCCCTGGCGTGAAGATCTTAAAACCTAAAAAGAGAAAGTAGAAAAAGGGTGGGAGCAGAGGAATATGATTAAATCCCTATTTCTGCAGACATGAAACGGAGCCCATGTGGGCTAAATGACTTGTCCAAGGTCACAGGAATTTGCTGGTAGAGTTGAAGAATGAGCCTAGCTCTCTGGAGCCTGTCCAGTGCCTTGACTACGTATGGTAGGATTTTCAAATGTTCTAGTGTAATGTCAACAGTAGGAATTGAACCTGGGACCTCTGGAGTTTAGAACATGAGCCTCTACCGCAAGGGTGGGCAAAAGGGCCTCTGCGGGCCAGATCCGGCCCGCCAAGCGGGTTGATCTGGCCTGGGGAGGCCCTGCTGCTCCTCCACCCTATGCCAATTAGGCCGTGGGTGCGGGGGAGTGCACGAAACTTCCTCCCACCCTGCGAGGAGCATGCAGCATGTCACGCATTCCCCCGCCCCCAAGCCATAATTGGCCTGGGGGCAGGGAAGCCGCACAAATTTTCCTCCGCCCACCCCTGCCCTGCGAGGAGCGTACTTCAAAGTGTGGTATGCATGCGCAGGGTGGGGGCAGGGCTAAGGAAGCTTCATGCAGCTCCCCCGCCCCCAGGCCTCTCCCCAGGCCAATCAGGGGAGCTTGGGAAGTCCCTTTGAAGTGCGTGCTCCTCACAGGGCAGAGGTAAGGCGGGAGTAGGATTTGCGTTCTTCCCCCGCTCCCAGGCCAATCAGTGCCTGGGGGGCAGGGAAGGTGCATGAAACTTCCTTCGCCCTGCCCGGGCCCTGCGAGGAGCATGCAGCACTTCAAAGTGCCATATGCTCCTCGCAGGGCGGAAGGAGGCTTCTCGCACTCCCCCGCCACCAGGCCCTGATTGGCCTGGGGATGGGGGAGCATGGGAAGCCCCTTCCCACCTTGCCAGGGGCATGGGTACCTAGTGGGAAGGGGGCGGAAATGGGCTTTCCCACCCCCAGAGCAATCATGGTCTTCGGGGCAGGGTAGCCCAGAAGCATCCTGGCCCCGCCCCTTCTGGTTTTGGCCCTACCCCTTCTGGGGTAGGGCCAAAATTTTTTGAAGTGGCCCCCAGCCAAGAATTATTGCCCACTCCTGCTCTACCGTATGACCTGAAAGCCATCTGGCTGTCAGCTAAGACTGTAGAGCAGACTCATTATTCGCCACTGGATGGGGCAGTCCACCAACCCCAGCAGGTGTCTAAGTTACATTAGCACTGACCCACGATTGTTTCAATTGAAATCAAAGGGAGAAGAGTTAAACAACACTGAGGCTATGTCTACACAGTAGCGTTATTTCAGAAGAACATTGTGTGCGTCTACACAGCAAGCCATTATTTTTTAATGTCGAACTGGAGGACTTCTTACTCCAATTCCTGTAACCCTCATTTCATGAGGAGTAAGGGAAATCAAAGGAAGAGTGTTCTTCCTTCGACTTCTTGCTATGCAGACAGCACCAAAAGCCGAATTAAGCTACTTCAACTTCAGCTCCGCAATTGATGTAGCTGAAGTTGCATAGTTTAATTCAACGTTTGCCCTGGTGTGTAGACGTACCCTGCATGCTGCCAGAGACAGGATACTCCACTGGATGGGTGTTGGGTCTGATTTAGTATGGCAATTCCTCTGAATGCTTTAGAAATTCCCACCCAAGATATCTTTCTGTGAAAGCCCTACAATGTGTATTCACAAGTGGAGCATTCAGAAATGCAACTATCCTAGTGCTCAACAAATGTCGTTGTCTTCATCATCTCAGTCCAGTAGGAAATTCCTTCATTACTTCCCAGTATTGATTCTGAAGCACTTCTGTTTGTTTTTTATGGTTCTTCATATCGGTCCAGATCATCTTTCAGGTTTTGTTTTATTTTTTACTGCTCCAGCTATTCTTTTAGACTAATCTAGATCTCTTGATTTATTTGTTTTCCCCTTCATATATCTGGAAACATTTGGCGACTGAGATTTTAGTATGTGTTTGTGCACTGTCACTGGGGAATCTGCTTCCGCTTTACATTTAGAAAGTTTGTTTTAGTTTTTAAAATCAAAATCTGAAAATGTTTCCCACTGTCTTTATTGCATTTGAATCATAGGACACCCTGGGACACACTCCACTCCTTATGAGATTTTTGTATTGCATAAACATCAGTTAGTTAAGCAATAACCCAGTTAAAACTGTGCTCAATTACCCACTGGTACTCTAACTGCCACTACTGCCAAGAATTTGTCTAGTTGCAGAGGCCAGAATTGGTTTGGAAAATTGCTAATTAATTGGGTGAGTTGGGAAAACCATCAGGGACCAGCTGGGGACTGAAGACAGGAACTTGGACTATGCAGAGCCAGGACCAAGGAAGGAAGGATAGGAGCAGTGGAAGTGGAAAGCAGGTCTGAAGTGAAATGAGGGATGGGTAGTGAGGGGAAAGGAAGAGAGGAAACCTTGAAAGGAAAAATCTGAAGAAGAAGAGAGAGAATGGATGGGGTATGAAATGAAGCTGAGAGGAAAAGTCAATTGCTGAACGTGATTGAAAAATGTACTAAAATGTAATTTAAAAAAAAGTAAAGACTGGGAAGAGCAAGCACAGGATACTAGAAGTGGAAGGGACCTCAAGAGATCATCAAGTCCAGTCCCCTGCAGTCACGGTAGGACCAAGCACCATTAAGATCATCCCGATACCTGTTTGCTTAACCTGTTTTTAAATATCTCCAATGATGGAGATTTCACAACCTTCCTCGGCAATTAATTCCAGTGCTTAACCATCCTGACAGTTCAAAAGCTTTTCCTAATGTCCAACCTAAACCTCCCTTGCTGCAATTCAAGCCCATTGCTTCTTGTCCTATTATAAGATGTTAAGGAGAATGATTTTTTTCCCCTCCTCCTCCTTGTAATAACCCTTTTAGATACTTGAAAGCTGTTATCATGCCTCCTCTCAGTCTTCTCTTTTCCAGACTAAACAAACCTAATTCTTTCAATCTTCCCTCATAGCTCATGTTTTCTAGACCTTTAATAATTTTTTTTGCTCTTCTCTGGACCTTTTCCACATCTCTCCTGAAATGTGGTGCCCATAACTGGACATATACATCCATGTTGCTTCATTGACTTCAATGAAGCTATGCTGATTTACGGCAGCTGTGGTCAGAAATTCAGCATGAACCACTAGGGAACAGCATATGGGGAAAAAATGGAGAAACAAACTACAAATTTTCATTTAATTGAACACCAAATTTATTACTATATATATTCCTAAGTCACCCAGACCCAAACTCTGGGAGAATTTTTTCAGATCAAAATCACGTGACCTTTTTCTTCACGTAGGGAATCTATTCTCATGTAACCTTTCTCAAAAACCCAAACTATTTGCCGAGAAGACAGATGATACCAACCAAAAATTAGTTTAAAAGGTGATTAGCAAAACAGCAGTTCATTGCAAGTAAGGAAACCACAGTGGACAGGTTGGATCTAACCTCAGCTTCTAATAGCGTGTTGACCAGCGGTGGGCAATAAAAAACAGCAGCCTGCAAGATTACTCACTGGCGGGCTGCCATCACCATATTCATCTGCACCTCTGCAGGCAACACAGGACCGCAGCTCTGCTCAGTTGCAAATCGCTGTTTGCTGCCAACGCGAGCAGCAGGATGTGTTGCGGACCAGGAAAGAAGGGAAAGGAAGCTGACTGAGTCCTAGGAAACAAGTGTCTGGAGGTATATAATTTCATTTAGGTTTGTTTGTGTCCCGTAACAGAGATGCTGCATGTGGTACCAGCCTCTGAACAGAAAGGGGTAAATTCCTCCTAGAATCTGACCCTGAGTGAGTGTCAGACTCCAGCCTCTTTTTTTGCTGAAGTAGGGAACAATAAAAATAACAAGTAGTCCCATCGCATCTTAGGGTACGTCAACACTGCACAGCTATTTCGGGATACCAGAGGTATCTCGAAATAGCTACCCCTGTCTACACAAGCCGCCCATTATTTTGAAATATTTTTCAAAATAATGGATGTGCTATTTTGCCATTCTGGTAAACCTCGTTGCACTAGGGATAAGGGATGGCTCGAAATAGCGCGTTATTTCGAAATTTGGTGCTGTGCAGACACGCCACATTTCAAAATAAGCTCTTCTGAAATAGTTTTGAAATAAGATACGCAATTTGCATATCTTTCAAGTTTCGGGTGCTATGTAGACACACCCTTAGAGACTAACAGAAATATATATATATATATATAGTTATCGTGAGCTTTTGTGGGCAAAACCCACTTCTTCAGATGAGCTTAAAGCTCAAGAAAGAAGATAGGTTTTTCCCATGCAAGCTCATGATACTATATATATATATATATATATATATATATATATATATACATTTGTTAGTCTCTGTAGTGGGCGGAGTGGCCTGGAGATGGAAGAATCCCTCCGGTAGCCATTTTGGGCCGAGCCTGCCCCTGCCCAGCCACCTGACAGGAAATCAGGGGGCGGGACCAGAACTATAAAAGCCCAACCTGAGGATTCAGTCAGAGCCCAGCCTCTGTAGGAACCAGAGGTCTGCTCAGTTTTCCCGCCCAGGGAGACTGAGGCCTGGCCCTCCTACTGGGCCTGACCCAGAGGACCGGCCTGCATGCTCAGCCCGGCCTGCACCCTGAGACCAGCGGGGACCACTGGACCTGCAAGGGGCCAATGACTGGCATGGACTTCCAGCTGCATCTGATCTGGAGGACCAGCCTGCCTGCGTACACCGGCCAGCACCCGAGAAGTAGCTGGAGCCGCGGGACTTGCAAGCTGCCGAGGACTAGCCTGGATCCCCTGGACCCAAGCTGGGCCAACCAACCTGGAATCCCCAAGAGACTGACTTGACACCTAGGTACACATTGAGGGGGAGTTCGGAAGTGACCCAGGGAATAGTGAGGCCTGTTAAGCACCTCTGGTCAGCGCGTTTCAGGCTGGAGCCCCTGCCGACCCAGCAGCCAATTGTGCTGCTACTGCTAGGGCCCCGGATTGGGACACAGTGGAGTAGGTGGGCCTGTGTCTCCCCTGCCACCCACCTACTGGGTGGCAGTCTCCCCCTGTTCTCCACTGCAGGCGAGCAACCTGCAGTCCTCCTGAGCAAGGAGACAAATTACTACTTACTATTTACTAACTGTGGGTGTTTGCTGCCCGGCCTGAACCAAGACTGGGCCCCTAAGACTGCTAACTCTTTGTTTGTTGCTCCACCCTGAACCAGGGCCAGGGTGCTTTGAACTATATACTGGATATGGTCGTTTGCTGCCCTGCCTGAACTAAGGCCAGTGCCTCTAGACTACTAACTATTGGTGTTTACTGCCTCGTCCTGAAGGAAAGTTGGGCTTGCGTGTATGGGCTTCATTTGTCTGTCGCCCTCCTGAACCCAGGCCAGGCTCCGGACGGCCTGCCTCTTGCACACCCTGAAGGAAGGCCAGGCTTGGACTAGTAACTTGGGGTTTTGTTTTAAGGGCCCAGTGCAGTGCCCCCTGACCTGGAGGTGATAGAACCCTTCTGGGAAGCCGAACCAGCCACAGTCTCTAAGGTGTCACAAGACTACTCGTTTTTAAAGTTATAGACTAAACTGGCTACCCTTCTGAAACTTTAAGAAGCAATAGTGCATCACTGGTAGGCAGATGTAGGCCCTGCTCAGACAGGCCCAAATCCTGTTGACCTCTCTGACTCACCCAGTGAGGGATTCAGCCCCCCCCCCCACCTCAGAAATGGGGAGAGAGAAGGGCCAGCCTCATTTCTTCTCCCACTGAAAAGCTGGGCCTACGAGGGGGCTGAGAGGCTGGTGGGAGCATGGCTTGCAATGGGAAGGAGCTGGCAGATCAGTGCCCAAATGGGAAGCTCCCACAGGCTCTGAATCTGCTCTCCTCTGGCACCCAGCTCTCTGTGTGTGTTTTGGCAGGGTCTCATCCTCTGCAGTTTCATTACTTTGCAGTAGGACAACTACTGCATGAATGAATAGGACTGGAGAAAGAGGGTCAGGTTTCAAGAAGGGCCTACTTTGATATGACATGTAGCGCTCAGGGGCACACACTGGGCAGGCTGCTTCCTGACAAATGTAGGTCTATGATTGATGTAGGATGGGCCTCTCTGCATGCCCAGCAAAAACCTTGTTCCTACACCTCTCACTGGTGTACCACATACTGTTAATGGACACAGCCCCAACAGCCAGCTCTTTGGAGCACGTTGCCTGCCTGTCTTCAAAGGCGGGGATCACAGAAGCTCACTCCTGCCTACTGGGTATTTTGGGGAAGACGAATTGTAGCTGTATGCTGTTCCCTCCAGCCTACTGAGTACTCAATCTTACCCCCCACTGGTGCCAGGAAGCTGTGGGTGCTTTTGCCCCAACAGCTACTAAAGAGAGAAAAAATCAGCCTGCAGTCCCAACTGCTTCCACACGGGAACTAATAGTACAACTATATATCCTCTCTCTGGGCTGAATATTGCAGTGAACAACTAAGGGAGGCAGTCTAACCTAGTGGATAGATGCCTAGACTGGGACTCAGGAGATCTGGATTCTTCACTTGGCCACTGCTCTGTAGGGTGAGCTTGGGCAAACCGCTCTGCCTCTCTTTTCCTCAGTTTTCCCATCTGTAAAATAGGAATTATGATCTTTCCAGTTCTTTGAGATATGCACCCTTGAAAATCCCTACTTAGGAGCTACTATAGCTCTGATGATGAAGATGATATTATTTATTGTCATCCCTTTGCTAAGCCTAGATTTAACCAGTGTCACTTTGCCCTTTTACTTGCAGGAGAATGAAAGAAAGAAAACCACACTGTTTCTCAGCTCTCTTTCAGGAAGGGAGGGATGCTTTTAATAATTTATGCAGCTCCTTTTCATGTTCTGTCTGCTTTTAGAGCTGTTATCATTATAGTTGTGAAGGCCATAGGCTCTACATAAATCATCAAATAAATAATAAATAAGTCACCATTAAGCATTGAGCTGGTATTATTTATGGCTGTCGGGACAGGACAAGAATACAATGGATACCACTGTGCTTAACAATGAAAAAATCCAAAGGCTGCCTACATTAGTGGACTCATCAGTTAAGAGTGACTTTCACAAGGTGCAATCCTGGTGGTTATTTGGCAATGAACTCAGGAGTGGAAGACTCAGTGGGTCAGAATCATGTTCCAAGCACCAGCCCTGCTCTCCTTCAGCTATCAGGGAGTTATCATGCTAAAACCCATGGCTATAGTCACTTCTGGCATTAGGAAAGGCCTGTATGTCGTGGTATATATATTCTTTGGCCTTTGCTCACTTTTGAATCAGCAAGGTGCACCTGGCTCCATTGATACGGGAAAATTCTGAAGTTTCCTTTTCCCCAGGGGGTAACGAACCATCTCATTGCCTGTGAGAAATACCACCAAGTCAGCATGACTAAAATTCAGAAACTTACTGCTGTCCTTACTCTTAGTACAAGTCCCCAGCTGGGACTCTAGTTCACTGCACTTGAAGGCAGAAGTTCAGTGCACTAAAACAGTTAGTGCAGTTAGCCAGCATACAACCTATTCTTTCCTCCCTGTCTCCTGCCTACAGCCACTCATGTATTTTGTTCCCATCTAATAGAAATCGGCTGGTAAATTCCCTTAATTTTTTTTTCATTCAAGTGTGATTTTTATCAGCATAAGAGTGGGAACACTGTGACCAATTATAAAACCATTACATGATTAAACTCAATTAACTTCAAATAACCCTTGAAATTTGCTTAATGCCAGCCTGTGGTCCTAGTTGAACCAATACATATTGCTCACCTATTGCAATGTATATGAAAAGAGGTGGTTTTAGAGCATGATTGTTCAGGATCGGCTGCTCCAGGGGACTGATTTGTAGGTTGGATGAGGTTTTGGCAGTGTATTATAGAACAGAGTTAAATTAAATGGGTCCCAAGGGTTCAGATGCTGCCATGTTAGAAAGTCTAAACTAAGAGGCTGAAGGCCCCCTACTGTTGGTACAAACTCCACCCCCCTTCCCTCATCCTTAATAATACTTAACACTTCTATAGGGTCCTCTATCTAGCGACCCCCATCTGCTGTGCAAATGTTAGTCAAGCCTCACAAGGCCACTGAGACAGAGGGGGATTTCTAGCCCCACTTTACAGACAAAGGCAACTGAGGCCCAGAGAGAGATTCTGTGATTTACCCAATGACAGTGCCAAGAAGATGAAAACCCAAGAGTCCTGATGCCTTGCGTGTACTTGAGCCAGTAGGTCATGCTGCCTCTCAAATGTTGTGTACAGTAGCACTGGAACTAAATTTAGAGTGAGGGTGCTGAGTTGCACCTTCCCCCCATTCACTTCACTGCTTCAGGCTGGTTCACACACACAGGGTTGACAGCTCTCCTGGACCAGAGGGATGGGAAAGATTGCAGCAAATGGCATCTGCTCTGGGAGAGTTGGCAACCTAGCTACAACTAGAGGTGGCTGGAGAGTCGTGGGCCAGAAGCGGGACCCCAAGTAGTGGCGGAGCCTGCAGGGCCAGGAGCCCCGACCCTGGGGATGGCGGGCTGCAGAACCAACAGGGCTTGTGGGCAGTGGGACTTCAGGGGGTGCCATGGCTGGTGGGATCCCAGAAAGGCTGCCTGAAGGCTGGGACCTGAGGCAAGCCCCTGGATAAGAGGAAGCCATATGCAAAACCCAGGGGTCCTACAGTCTCCCTCATGCCTATTTCCCATGCCTATTGTGGTATAGATTTGGCATATCAATCGCCTGTTGCGAAAGCCTTCAAAATAGAACATGGTTTTATAGTTACAGCATCCGCTGCAGAGTTATTGCCATTTCAAATTGCAAACACACATTTTTCCACCTGATCAAACACACCTGGATGGCTTTCTTTTCAGCTTCCTGCCCACAGCCTCTGGGCTCGTCTAGACTACATTTTAATTTCAAAAATATTGCAAATTCCACAGGAATTTGCATATCTTCTTCCAATTGCATTTTTGAAAGAGGATCTTTCAAAAGTGAAAGTAATCTGGACACTTTTTTTCAAGAAAAAGAACCCTTTTTCGAAAAACTGCGTAAACCTCCTTTTTTTAGGAAGAGAGGTTTTTTCGAAAAAGGGTTGTTGTTTTTTTAAAACCATGTCCAGACTACTTTCACTTTTGAAAGATCCTCTTTCAAAAATGCAATCAGAAGGAGATATACAAATTCCCGTGGAATTTGCATAACCTCTTTCAAAATTAAAATGTAGTCTAGATGTGTTCTGATTCTTACACCTTGATCCTGGCAATAGACTTCTGACAAGAGCTTATATTAGACAGTAGTGCAGTTGTCACTGTAGGCTAGGAGTAGATGGACGGAGATTTTCTGTTAGTTAGTTGGTTATATAGTCTTTAACTAGGCCTGGGCCAATCCTCTTATCAGTAAGGCTTCTGTTCATTGATCTCCCTCAGGCTGTGCATTGACCTCACTGAATGACTTGCATAATCTTATTGACTGTCCTTCCTTTTCTACCTTCCCCTGTTGTCTTGTGGTCTCCTTGTTGTGTCATGTTTGAAATTGGTTTGGAAACTCTCTGAGGAAGATATCTTGTCTTTCATCTGCATTGAGAGGCACCTGGCACACTCTGAATTGCTCTAGTAAAAATAATAATACTTAATAATTGGGTGCAAGGTCTCTAATAAGCTATACAGTTGGAAGGAACCTGACCAGTTCATTGAGGCAAATGTAGTAGGCTGGGTGCAGTCAATTGAGTTGGACCCATATGTGAATTTGACCATCAGTACTTTGCGGATCAATTTTTGCCACGTCCTGGTAATCCCAGCCATTTGAGTCACCAGTGACAGCCTTGTTGCCTTTCAACCTTTTATCCCCCCTTTCCTTTGAGATGCTCAAATCCCAGTGGGTAATGTTGAAGGACAGTCATGTGAAATCTCAACTAGTCTATTAGACCATGAAGGAAAAGGCAATGTGGTAAGAAGTGTTTCACCTCTAGGTTACTGCTTACTACTACTAAAAAACTTCTGTGTGAGTGATCAATTTACATTATTCATTCTGGGTCATCCTGTCCACCATAGGTATAATCAGTGTGAGGCAGAAGCTTTGGACCCAATAAGATCAGTTAAAGGGCGGGATGTTTAAATGAAATATTTTGCACATAGGCTGGAAATAACACGAGATGTCTAGGTGCCCTGAGTGCACTTCAGGCTCAGCTTGTCTGCCCATTGCCATATGCTGGGTTAGTGCAATTTAACAATGTGAAGAGCGCCTTCCCTCTGGCTGCTGTCATCTGATTTCAGACACCCTTCCAAAAAAAGTGAACTTCATGGAACACGTAATCAAGCACTGCAGTCCAGTATGAGCGAGGATACTGCTGTTTGCAGAGTGGAAGTAAAGGTTCTGCAGGATCCAGCACAGGGGTGGGCAAACTCAGGCCCGGGGCTGGATTTGGCCCACCAAGCATTTCTCTCCAGCCCACCCAGCTGATTAGCAGAGTGTGTTCAGCTGGCAGCGTGTGTTCAGCTGTACCCCTGTACGAGAAGGGGTTGTAGACAGAGACACACAGTCAGCAGAGCTGCTCCAATTTGAAGCATATGACTCAGAGGAGTACAGAAAATGGATGTGGTGAGACAACAGAGCAAGACAGATTTCCCTTAAAGACACAATGTGGCTTCTCTCAGAAACTTAGCCAGTACACACTCAAACCTATGTCAGTCTCTCACTCACAGTTTGTGCGCATGCACACACGCGCACACACACAATCGCTGCTGCATACACTCTCCCAGTCTCTCTGCCACGCACACGGTCACTGTCACATACTGCCATACACACTCCATCTGTGTGTCAAAGTCTCTCTCTCTCTCTCTCACTCTCACTCACACTCACACACACTTTCTCTCTAGGCCCTCCTTCTGGGGGCCCTGAAGCTGGCTCGTGACTCCATACCAAAATTTGTGAAGTGCCCCCCCCAAAAAATGATCACCCACCCTTGATCCAGCAGCTTGCTTTGCAGATTTTATTCTCAGAAGTGTGGGTATATTGTCAACAAGGGATTGGGCTGGTAATACATTTTTTCTGCCCTCCTACCAGCATAATACTGACCTTTGGGCTTTGGCTTTCCTTTCCACTGGGTAATTACATGGTTGTCCTGCCTTCTAATGCCCTTTCCACCTGCCATGGCCTGCTCTTCTTATTCTTCCTCCTGTTGCTGCCCCTTTCATCTCTTCATTGTTTGCTCTTAGCCCCCTACTGCTGGCCTGCCCTCAGGTTCTCATTACTTCGTATGATGTTTAAGGCAGCTGACTCCCTGTGGTCCCCTCATTAATATCTCTTCTGGGTGGGTGGGTGAGGGAGTGAAATAGGTGCTTCCCTTTTAATTTTTGCTTTGCTGCTGCTTGTTTGACCTTTAAGCAGGTACTTGGCTGTTGTTTGCCTGGTGCTGGTTTTCACAGGCTCGTCCCTTGTAAATATATACAGAAAGGGAAGGAGACCAAATGTAGATACTTACCACTGTATTATTTCCCATGAGGCTATTAAGAGCCATTTTCAGCTTAGCCACCCATCTCTGTCGATTTGCCCCCATGTCCATCCAGTTGGGCATTTATAGTAGTAATATTAGCTGCTGTATCATCCCCTCTGATTGGAATGTTGCTTCTCAGAATAAAGCCAGAGATGCAAAGTGCATTGAACCCATTATAAAAAAAAATAAAAAGGCTTTCCTTGATGGCATTTAGCTCAATAAACACAGTTTGTCAGAGATGTCTTTATCTCCTTGCATTGAAACGATTAAATGTTGGTAAAAATAGCTTCAGAAATAAAACATGAAGAGAGCTTCTGGCAAAGCCCTGTCCAGTTTAATTCATACATTAAATATTTGCTAGTTGGGTCAAAAGCTGAACGCTTAGATATTTTGCCCTTTGAATGAACCGAGCTAAAATAAAGGCAAGGAAATCAGTTCTGCAGAAGCTCTCTCCAGTATACTGGGATCAATTTAAACATCAAAGGTTTCATAGATCATACAGACAGACAGCTATATTATTGTGGGCAATTAATGCTCCGAGAGGTGTTTCCTGATTTCAGAATTCTGTGCAGGGAAGATAATACTAACATTTTCAGAGTTTTAATTATGGAAAAGGGAATCCTTGATCCTTCGCTACTGAAAAATAGAACAATTTATTTGGCATTAATTAACATAGAAAACCCCACATCTAAATCTCTGCATTGATGCCACCTTTTTACAGTCAAATTAGCATTTATATTTCTAAAGGTAATTTTTAGTCAGCTTGGTAAATAAATGGTATGCTGTAACCTTCAGGTGGATGGAAAGAAGCTAATACAATGAAAACTGGCCAAAAATTATATAACAGGTGTCTGTTGGTCTTGGATCATATATACAGTTATATACAGTGTGTTGGAGCTAATTCCTAGTTTAACACCTTTCAAAACTTATCCATGTCTTAGTAAGCATGACACTTTGTGATAAGAGGTTAGTTGGAGTGTTACACACAGTGAAAAATCTCAGTCTAGCCTCTGCTTCCTTTAGGTTTGGACCTAGGAATATGTTCACTGTAATATACTTGGCTTGGTGAGCCAAAGCACCAGATAAAATCAGCTTTGTAATTGAATTCTGGGAAGGCTTTTCCAAAACAGCTAACTGATTCTGCAGTTGAATTCTTAGATCCTGTGGTTTGAGACTGAGGAAGAGAGCAAGTGTCCTTTAATTTTGTTGTAAGTCTACATATCTCTTCAAAGACACTTTGTCAGCTGGCTCAGACACCAAATTTCAAACATCAGGGTTTTTTTTGGTTCAGTAATCTCTTTATGTTGCTTTATGTCTATAATCAGGTGCCAACCAGGAACTCTGCATGGGGATGAAAGACGTGTGTGTTGTGGATGTTTGTTGCGTGTACGTAATAATGTAATATCAAGATTTTTTTAAAGTGACATCCTAAAGTGATGCTTCTTTGTTTAGCCACCTAAAACTATAGCTTAATTTTAAAAAATGCTGATGCATGATGGTCATCACTTTTGAAAACTTAGCCCACTGGTTAAATGAGCTAACTTTAAAGAAGCATTTAAAAAAAATCATGGCTATAACATTCTCTTCTCCTACTGTAGATATCCGAACCCATTTCATTCAAATAGTGGGATGAGTTGCTGACCAGTTATATTTCATCACTCCCTCATATATTAATAAAAAGTACAATTGTCATCAAGAGGATCATTTGCCACAACCGGACCCCAAAGAAGGCACTGGGCAGTTTGCCACTGATTTCAATTGGATGCACCAGGGAATTTTTATGATGTCAAAAAAGCACTTGGGCTAATAGATTTTTTTTCCTTATAAGTATTTGCCTGTTTCTGCTCTCACTGAAGTCACTAGAATGATCACTGATGTCATTGATAGTAGAGTACAACCCTTCCCAATGATATAGTGGAGATTTTGTGTGTCAAAAAGTTACTTCTGTTGGAATTCTGCAACTGTTGCAATTGGAGCCATAGTACAGTTGCAGAATTCCAACAGGAATAAAAAGTCTAGGATATCCTAAATTGTGATTTTCTTGGCAATCCTGTCTTGTGTGTACACAGAATTTTGTTTTATGTGATGATAATTTCATTCCCTTAATATTAGAGCTGGATGAATGCAGTATATATTTGTATTTTAAAAATTACTAAATAAATAAATTGAAGGTAAAGCTGTGCTTGCTTTCCATGAATATTCTGCTGAAAAGACTTGATGGCAGGAATGTTTGGGAAAGTAGGGTTTTTTTTTTTAGCAAATATTCATAGAAAATGAATGAATACATGTGAGCATTTGTCCCAAGCACCTGCTTATAATGAGTTACACTTCGTCAATAGGGGAACAGAAACACACAATTTGACCTCTCTGTGCAAGTACAGGTGGCTGTAACTTGAAGTTCCAATTCTGAATATTTCACATTTGCAATGAACTGCTCATGAGCAAGATACAGAGTAAAAAATATTCACAGAAATTACTTGAGGTTCAGAAAAAGGCAACAAAAATTATTAGGGGTTTGGAACGGGTCCCATATGAAGAGAGATTAAAAAGATGGGGACTTTCCAGATTAGAAAAGAGGAGACTAAGAGGGGGAGAGGGGATATGATAGAGGTCTATAAAATCATGACTAGTTTGGAAAAAGTGAATAAGGAAAAGTTATTTACTTATTCCCACAATATAAGAACTAGGGCCAAATGAAATAAATAGGCAGCAGGTTTAAAACAAACAAAAGGAAGGTTTTTCTTCACTCAGCACACAGTCAACCTGTGGAACTTCTTGCCAGAGGATGTGGTAAAAGCTAGTGGGGTTCAAAAAAGAGCTAGATAGATTCATGGAGGTTAGGTCCATCAATGGCTATTAGCCAGGCTAGGTAGAAATGGTGTCCGTAGCTGCTGTTTCTCTGGAGGTGGGTGACAGGGGAGGGATCATGTGAGGATTACCTGTTGTCTTCCCTTCCTCTGGGGCATCTGGTATTGGCTACTGTCAGTAGACAGGATACTGGGCTGGATGGACCTTTGGTTTGACCCAGTATGGCTATTCTTATGAGGAATAAGGTCAAATCATGGGTATATTAGAGAAACACACTGTTGCCTATGGGCAACTTACAAACAGGGAAAAGGAACATTTCATTGATACCGCTGTTCACTACAAGTTATACAGCTTAGTAGACATGGAATAGTAGACTTTCCTGAATGAAGTCATGAAGCCTTCCTCATGGTTTTGGGTTGACACTGACCTGTTTAGCTGAACAGCTGTAGACACAGTTTACTGGAACTCACACCATTAGTTTGTTTGTCTGGTGGTAGCGTGAGCAAGGTCCTTGCTCATTGTCCTCTTGGAGGACCTGGTCCTGTCCTCTCCTAGTGAGGAGAACTGTGAGCATTGTTGATGTTATGTCTGCTAGGAGATAGATCCTCCTCACTTTGTGGTTACTGTGCATGATCCTCAAAGCACTCCAATGTGAGATGGCAAGGGGTGCTGTGGTACATAACAGTGAATCTCAGCTGATCTGACCAGCTCAGTGTATCTTTCACACTGTTGTCATGATATTTATTTAAAAGGTGTCTTCTAAGAGATGGTCTGAAAACTGATACCCTAGTCATTACATTTTACAGTGAGAGTATGTAACAATGCTGTATGCGTAATTATAAGTATTCGCCAATATGATGTCTTGGAATCTGTCAACAGGCAAAGTAACCAAAACAGTTTTTTCTAGAGGCCAGAGGTGGGAAATCTTTTTTGTGCTGGGACCTGCTCAAAAGTGAGAAACAAACAAAAACAAAAAACCCTTACTGATGTGGCCCACAACTGAGAAGCAGACAGACACACCCCACATTCCTCTCGCACACCAGAGCCTAAGGGGACCTGGGCTAGTAGATTATGTAGCTCCCCCAGGCTCTGGAGTGGGGTCAAACATGAGGGGTTCAGTGTGTGGGCAGGGGGCTGCTGGGAAGCGGGCTTTAGGTTTCAGGTGTTGGTGAGTCTGGGAGGATGGTCAGGTGCAGGAACAGGCTGGGGGTGCAGCAGCAGTTTCGGGGTGGGGAGACTGCAGGGGTAGAGTGGCAGTACTGGTTCCCCAATGCTGGAGGGGGGAAACCCCAAGCTTCAGGAGCTGCGTCCAGGCAAGCCAGGGGCCAGATCCAGCCCCCAAGGCCATAGGTTCTCCACTCCTGTTGTAAGGAAAAAAAAAAGGCAAACACCTCTTTGGCTGAATTGCAAATTGAGCCAGGTATGGCCAGGGCTGAGCCAATGGGCTATTTATTGGCATCAAACATGGCAACAAGATCATTTGCATTGTAAATCACAGGAGACTGCAGAAGTCATATCTACCAGGGAGTGTTAGCTCCCTGGTAGATACTGAACTCCATGGAGGACTTCTTGATTTCGAAGATAAAGGTAAACGTTAGGGACATATGGAACAGGTGAAGACTTTGTGGGAGCCATCACCTGAGGGAACAAAGAAGCCAATGTTTTGTATCTTTGAAAGATCGACCCTTCTGTTGAACAGGCTGGAAAATGCGGCCAACATGGGGGTGAGTAAGAAACGATGTCAGGCAACGCAATAGTTTGCTAGAATTAAGTTTTAGACACTAGGAAGCATATTATTTATGTTTTGTTTGTCACCCTTTTGTAGCTCTTTTTTTGCTCCTTGAAATCACTTAGGTCTAGGTTCTTCGCTGATAAAACTTGATTTTAGTTTTACAACAAACCAAGTCAATGCTGTGTATCAAGGTGGACGGCAGATTTTGGTTGACTGTTCTATACAGGACTGTCCTTAGGATTTACTCAGCAGTATTATGCAGTACTATTAAAGTGGCCTCACCTAATGGCAGGTGAGGGAGAAAATGTTATAATCTTCAGGAACATACTAATGAAATATTTTTAAACCAGATTTTAACTCTGGTCCCGCAGATTAACGCAGTAAATTCAGAAACTGACAGTCTATAGCTGGGGTTGGCAAATGCCTGTTAACTGGCTTCATTACCATTTGAATGGCTCTTTCCCAGGTTCATTGTTCTGCTAATAGCTCTGGCAGGCTTTGTCACTTGTAACTAAACAAGATCCACTCTGGAGGAAGTGGAGCCTCAGAACAGGGACAGGAAGTGAGAGTGGGTGGACATTAAGACCCAGTGATGTCCCAGATTTTCCGGTGCCCTACACAGCTGCGTATTCTGCATAAAGACTGCACTGGTGTTACAGGAGGTTTCATCACATGACACAATCTTTATTTGAAGATTAATCTTTAATTCCTGGACGCTCCAAGACAATCCCAGAGGTTTGGCAACCTTATCTATCCCCCCCTTCCCCCACTACTCTAACATGCCATTGTGTGTACTGATTTTTGGGAGGCAGCAAACTTGGTAAAATAAGAGAACTCCACAGAGCAAATGGCTTTGGGGAGTCTTGGGACTAGACAGGCTGTTGGATAACCCTGCAAGGAACAACTGGGCTTTTGGAAGCACAGGGTAAGACACCTTTATGTGGTGGGCAGGCTGCTGGTGTCAGGGCTCTAAGCCTAAGCTGCAGAGCCTTAAGGCAGCCAGGGTTACAGGGAAGGCAGTGAAACAACCCCTTGTTTGTCTGGGTGAAATCCCCAAAATATCAGTATGACTACAGTGTGTGAGAGCCAAATCCTGCTCACTGCATTTGGCCTCTATCACCACACAGCTGATGTGTTTAGGCTCAAAAGAGCCTATTCCTATACCCAGGTGATTGGGCCATATCCTCTCAAGGGCTCTATTGGCTTTAGCAGAGCAGTGCCAATTTACACCAACTGAAGATCTGGGCTTTTACTGATAGCTCAGTCTGGCTCAGTCTCTTCTAACCTGGTGTAAATCCTTTTTAAGAATTTGCCCGAGTCCGCTCTTTGCCTTTTGGTTACAGCTGGGTAAGTTGCAGGACCAGATTTTCTTACCTGAGATGTTTTTAAATAGGGATCTGCATCTATAATGGGCCAGGATATATAAGCAATTGAAGCTCTACTAGAAAAAAGTAACCTTATCACAATTAAAAAAGAAAAAAAATCCTCTTAAAATAGCTCAACTGTAAGGTTAATTGGAGCCAGAAATGTCAAACTAATGTAGCAATTTACCCTGGGAGATTGCCCTGGCCTTTGAATATAGCAATAGTACTGACTACTGAGTAGAGTAGGGAAGAAATATAATAGGGTTTTATGTAGTCCCCTGTCATATTAAACATTCTTGGCAATTAATTTCTTGTTGCAATATTATTTTCATTGACCTATATTTTTTTGACCTCCCACATGCTTTAAGCTACAAAAGCAGGGCACAAGGGAATTCTGATTTCTTTTTACAAAATTATCTTAAACCAATATTAAGATACATTTTAAAGCGTATATTGATATTAATGAGCAAGGCATTAAAACATCATTGGCTTATTCTAGAAAAGCAGCTGGGTGGCACTGACTCACTGCAGGAATATATTGGTTTTGCATGGCTCCTACTACTTTTCTACGGGTAGACCCAGTTCAGGGGTTGTGCTGGAATGAGGACTTCAGGACTTCTCTTCCATGCATGGAAGCCTGATGTTCCTATTTTAGGTGGCTCTTTCACTCTTCCAGATGGCTGACTCCGTGTTTTTTGCACTGTTAACTAAATAGAAGGCAAAATAGGCTGTAGATCAGGGGTGGGCAAGATACCCTTTGTGAGCTGGATCCGGCCCACCAATCCACTGGATCCAGCCCACGGACATCCTGGTGGGCCCCTCAGGCACACAGCAGCCACTGTTTAAAGCAGAGGACTGCTCTGTATGGCTCTTTTCTCTAGAAGGAGGGGGAGACTTCATGTGATCTCCTGGCCCCCAGCCCAGTCCTCAGCTTTTATTAGCCAGAATCAACTGACCAATAGGAACTGAACCCAGTCTTGGCCCAAAATAACCAGCCAATAGGAGCTGAGAGATTGGCCTGGGGAACGGGGACAGTGCAAGCCTCTTTCCCCTCCTGGAGCTGAGCGCCACATGGAAGGAGCAGCCTGCAATTTTAAGCACTCTGGGGCTGCAGCAGGCAGGGAGCCCAGCCTGCCTTGGGGGTGCTGCAGCGTTGCTGGCTGGGAGATGCTTAGGTAAGTGCCTCCCAGCCAAAGCTTGGCTCTGGCACCCCTGCCTCTCCTGCACTCCAGCTCTCTCCCCCAAGTCACCATCCAAACCCTCCACACCCCCCTGCCCCAGCTCACAACTCCCTCTGAGACCCTGCACCCCAATGCCCTGACCCAGGTCACAACCCCCTCCTTCACCCAAACTCCCTTTCAGACCTCACATCTCTCCTGCACCCCCAGTCCCTTACCCCATGCACCCTTCTGCATCATCTTAGAGCCTGCCTCCTCCACAGAAAAGTGGAGCCCTTGACCAATTTCCAAAATCTTGGAGTGTCCCTCCTTAAAAAATTATTGCCTACCCCTGCTGTAGATTGATCTGGTATGATGTAGCTTAAACGCCTAGCCTAACAGGATGTGTGACCTTGTAGCACTTTTTGCAAAATAAGAGCGGCATTAGCCTCCAAATCTTGATACAGTTTCAGGAGTTTTGTCTGTCTAAACTCCCTATTGCAGACTCTTTATCACTTCCTGTCTGATACTCCTGCAGCGATGATTGGTTAGGTTATGGCATCTATGGTCACAAAACGTAATGGGAGCCTTTGGGATGGGAAGTGATACACGAACAGCAGACACCGATACACATTTAACTGATTATTTAATTGTGTCCATCTTTTCAATTGATGCAATGGTTGGCGCAAAAAGAAGAGTGTAATAAAGCAGCAACAGGTTCTTAGTTTTGCATTTGTTTATAGTAACTCATAAAACACAAGCATAAGGCTTTTCCAAACAGGGCTCCTTAAAAGCTATCCCTAGTGGTTGTCAGGAATGTTCCCATAATGGGATTTGAACCAAACATTATTGAATCAAAGAGCATTATATCTTCTTTTTTATTATGCTAATTGAAGGGAAAATTCAGATGGGAGTTTTGGGCTATTGAGTCCAGTAATTCTCAGATCATGCTCAAGCAGGTGGTGGGGGGGGGGGGGGGGGGGGGGGGGGGGGGGGGGAAGGCTTCAAAAGTAAAGCTACTATAGCAGTGTGGTGGACATCTGTCCGTCCATCATAATTTAGAGTATTCAAGACTCAGCTTTTTCAAATATCTTTCCTGTTTCAAAAAGCAGTTGGAGCTGCCTTTAAACCAGAGAAAGGGCACCATATGAGGAAGCTGTTTTCCCATCTGGACCAAGTTATGCATCCATTTCTCACCCCACATTGTGTGTCTGTGTCTTCTCTGGCCAGCAGGCTAAAATAACAAAGAGCCCATAACGTAATGATGCCTGTGAATGCGAAGGATTGGATCAAACCCAGACTGACCACTATTATTGTATAATTTTCTTGTGATTTGTCAACAGATGCATTTCATTCCTAGCTGCTTCCTTAGCCTAGACAAAATCCTCAGTGTGCAGCAGGAACAGCCATCTCAGCAGAGTAAATACACATTTAACTGATTATTTAATTAAAAAACCATGCTCAGCTAAAACCAAAGCACTCAAAATTTTCCAGGGTTTTAAATTCTTCTTTTGTTGAATCTTCGCTAGAGGCCCTTGGATAAAGCCATCCATTTCCAGGAGATTCTTTTCGACACCCAAGTAACTAAGCAACAATCAATGTTCCATGGAAGAACCCAATCTGATGTATAAAGAAATATAAAGGCCTGATTTTCAGATCCAGCTTTACTTGAGTGTCTACACACTCTAAAGGCATACATTCATACACATGTACATATGTAATTTCTCATTAATACTTTCATGCTCACAGGTGATGCATTCTAACACTTGCCTGGGCGGTGGATAAAATTTTCACCCACCAAACCCATTTGTCCAGTGTATGGGGGGTTGGGTGCAGCGACAATATTTAATTCTTCCTTGACAGATTAATAGAAATTTCATCTTGGCTGCATTCACCAGAAATAAAATCTGCTGCTGATCAGCGTTGCTCTTGGTCTGCAGCTTTTACACTGAGGTTGGGGCCATGTTTTATGGCTATGTGGGTCACATATTGTGCACCTCTGCCTAATGGGTCCCAAGACATTTTACAGAATGTATACTTATAGGCTCAGTTTACCCACCCCTGAAATACAGCCACCTCTGGGATGTAATATGTTGGCAACTCAGCACCAGCAACACTAAGCTCCAGTTGTTAGAAGAGGAAGTGAAGAATATAAGTTCTCCAACTGAAACTGCAGGGGGAATTTTAGTGAGGCAGAATGTAATTACCCAAACTGGAATTTGGCCAGGATGCTGCAATTAATAATGCCCACTCCTCTTGCAAAAAGTGCCAGGAGATCTTTAATGACCACAAGTGGCTGGACCATGGTTGTATGGCACATCCTGACAATGGATATTAAATGGATCAGAAGAGTGCATATTTCATTCCTGCATACCTATGTCACCTCATGGCGGCTGGTTGGTATTGCAGCCTACATTCTGCATTCAGAAGGGAATGTAGTATTGTCATCAGATAGGCTATGTCTACACTTCACCTCTCTTGCACAAAAGCCTATGCAAATGAAGCATGGATTAGCATATTGCCACACTTCATTTGCATAATTAATTAGGGGCCGTTCTTGCACAAGAGGCTTTTGCACAAAAAGGAGCTGTGTGGACAGCTCCTTTTTGTGCAAAAACCCCCTCTTGTGCAAGAGCCATTCTTCCGCATTTTTTCTGGAGGAACGACTCTTGCGCAAGAGGGGTTTTTTGTGCAAAAAGGAGCCATCTACACAGCTCCTTTCTGCACAAAAGCCTCTTGCAGAAAAAGGGCCCCTAGTTAATTATGCAAATGAAGCAAAGCAATATGTTAATCTGCACTTAATTTGCATAGGCTTTTGCGCAAGAAGGAAGCAGTATAGATGTAGCCATAGAGATTAGGAATTTGTAGTAGTGACTGAACCAAGTAAGACGGGAGAGCAGCACAACAAAGCCAGACACAAATGGTGAAGAAGAGGTGAGGCTTATGGGAAGGTGCCAATACTACATTACTTAGGCACTACTGTCAGTTACATCAGGACTGTATCAGATCTGTGCAATCTGCAGGGATGAAAGGGATAGAGTAGGCCAAATTCACCTCTGATGTAAATTCACCAGTGATTTAAATAACAGCATAAGTTACACAATGGATGCAAATAGGTTGGGAAATGGATGTACGTGGGAAGATAGTGTGTCTTAGTTGGTGTGGCAATTGTAAGTGTGCAAAACCAGTATAACTTCCACAGCACAAGGGGAAGGAATGAGGATTAGTTATTGCTTTAGTTATCCTTGGATCTGTCCAATGAAACTTTAATAAAAAAAATCACAACTTTTTTTTTCCCCATAATAGTGTAGTTTTTCAACTGATTTCAAATAATCTATCTAGGTTCCTGTACTGAAACCCATCATTACTGGCCTGGAGATGTCAATTGCCTGTCTTGTCCATTTAGTTTATAAACTTCTCAAAGCAGGACTGTCCTTTTATTCTTAGTTTCAGAGGGGTAGCCGAGTTAGCTTGTATCAGGAAAAACTTAAAAAACAACAAATGGTCTGGTAGTACTTTATAGACTAACTATCATGAGCTTTCGTGGGCACAGCCCACTACTTCAGATGACGGGAGTGTTGGAAGTCCAGAGCCAAGAATCCAACACTCCCGTCATCTGAAGCAGTGGGCTGTGCCCACGAAAGCTCCTGATACCATCTACATGTTTTGTTAGTCTTTAAAGTGCTACCAGACTATTTGTTGTTTTTAAGTTTCTCCTTTTATTCTTTGTATAGCATTTCACACAATGGAAACCCGATCTTGGTGAGGGTCCCTGGGCACTATCATAATACAAATAATAACAAAATAGAACTGGGAGACCAAGGAAACCTGTTTGTCTGTAGTTTAAGTGAATCAAATATTTTGGTGTAGTCCTTCCTATACGTTGATAATTCTCCCATCACACAGTGTTATCAAAGGGGGAGTCTACTGTGCTACAGGATATTGCTGGCTTAACCACCTGGACTGCCTTTAGTGCCAGTTTCAGCACTGTGTCAAAAATATTACCCCCATTTAAGATTAATGTGTGACAAAATGTCATATTAATACAGCTATATTTCCCAGGGGATAAATATGGCCTTTTGAAGAGCAGCCATGGCAGTATACTATATAGTACTACAGAGAATTAGGAAGAGACTTTTGCTTTAGCAAATGTCATGCAACCAGAAGAGTGGAGCAGTTTGCTGGCAACTATAGCGTAAGGTCTGTCATCTTATAAGAGCGGGGTTGTGATATTTTCCTCCTCTTAATCCATATCTCATCCCTAATTATGTTACCACTTGTTGGTGGCACCCAATTAAGAATCTGATGGAGGAACTGTCAATGACCTATACATCTGCATAATTTATCAACAGTGCATCATGTTAGCTTTTAGGGACCGAGTGACTTCCCTGTCAGAGGGCTGCTTCCTGTTTTTGGTTTTGCAATGTTGTCTGTGGAGTTGCTTCTGATTTACACCAGTGTACATGTAATCAGAATCAAGCCCCATTGGGTGGCAAAGAACTTGCTTCTTCTAAGGATAAATTCAGCACTGCTATAAGCAGTTGCAATTCTGATGACACCAAAAATAGCTGCACCTTCTTGTGCTGGGGGCTGAATTTGGAACAATATGCCATATATTCTCTTTGCACCTCAGATACCTGCAATGTGCCTTAGATAGATCTGGGCTATTGAACCTAATTGAGAGACAAGGTGTGGGAGATACCTTTTATCATCGAAACTAAGTATAACACCCAACTTTGTAACAGTTCTTACATGAAAAAGTGAAGATGACCTCCCCCCTGCCCCCACACACAAAGTAATCTTTTGCCTCACAGCATTCTACCAAGATGACTCAGAAAATGACAAGGGAAGGAAACTACAAATTAGGCTCTGGTGTTTGTTGAAGACATTTGCCACCGGTAAAAATGAGTTATTGGAACAGTAAAGTCCAAGACTTTAGAGAAGCTTTGATTGACAACAATAATTACAGCTATTCTTGTCCCCTATCCCTCGGAGAAATGTAGTGTAGGCTGGGTGTAATAAATGTTTCAAAACAATATTCTAAATCTTGGCAGAAGTAGATCTAAGTGTACATTGTCAAGAATATACCCCTTACAAAGGCACATGCATTTACAGTGGAAGCAGTTACTGGGCAGATGTGAAAATGTGTTTGAATGACCAGTCTGTTGACTGAACTGCACTATTGCTATGATTGCAAACAAGAAATCTTTCTTGTACCTACTGTGAATATTAATTCACCACACATTTAACATTTTCAGACAAACAATCTTGCCTGAACCAAGACTATTATGCATACACAAGGTTATGATGTGGCAGTTTGGGTAGAATAAAAACTAACCCTAATTTATGAAACATTCTGATATTCAATAAAGATCTTTTCAAGGCAATGCTTTATACAGGATGGTGCTCAGCACTGTGGGTTGGAAATGCTTGAGCAACAACTCTCTCTTTGTTAGATGTTTGTACAGTGTGTACCACAAGGGGGCCCTGAAGCAATCAAATAATAAACATTATTAGTCTTGGTGATAGCCAAAAGTCTTTCCCTTTGTCCCCTTTGGTTGATATTTGCCTCTTATTTTATTCTCCTGCTTTTGCAATTATGCTTGTTACCCAAGCACTCCCACATCCCTCTGACCCTCTCACATAGGGAAGGGACCTTCAGCTGCACTCTGTTAGGAAACTGCTCCAACAGATGTTTCTGCTGTGAGAAGATCACTTTCCCTATTCCATCTCCCAGTCTGAGATCTGGCTTCTTTTTAATGACCTCGGGCTGGGTGTTGTAGAAGAGAAAGTGTTCCGGAGCCAAGCCAGAGGTAGGAAAACACCAATAGAGCATTGGCCAGCTTTATTTAACCCACTGGATCATGGTAAGGGGATTGGAATGGAAAATGCCAACAGTTAGTCAATCCAGAATTGATAAGAAAGAGTTAAATTAATGGGGGGGAAAGTTAAAAAAATCCTTAATGTTGGAGAATGCTGGCTTACTTATCGGGATCATGCTGAGCCCAGTTGTAATTGGAATGTACCCTTTGTAAAGTTTATTGGGTCCTGGGGCAGCTTGTTTATGAACCGGTCAATTAATCTATTTTTTTAAATGAGTTAGGGGATTTCCTTTTGCAGAAAGTCACCAGGAAGCCTGACCAAATGCCCAGAGCTTGAGGAAAGAATGGCCTTAACATGTTGAAAACCCTTCCTCCACAGTTAGGAGAGGAAATAGACACCTCCCATTACAGGTGGCAAATTGGACCAATCCGGGGACAAAACATATGGGATTTCATCATTGACTTGGGGGTCATCAAGGGAGAATCAGTGTGAAACAAGATTATTCAACTATGGCTTTGAATTGAAGGGAATAAAACTGTTGAGTCTCCCTGCTGAGAGACAAATGATTTCTATTTAAAAACATGTTTGTTCCATGCGGTAACTCCCAATGTAGCAATAATTAATGATATCAGAAGGTTACAAAAGACATTCTGTTGTGCTTGCTCTGTTCTAGGCATGAAATTGGATTAATGTGAAGATAAACTTAGACTTTAAATCTGTTGAGGAAATCAGTAATTATGTCAAAATTCACAAATATTAAGCTGTTTAAGTGAGTCGGTTAATGCTCATCTATCAGCTCAACCTCCTGCCTTATCAGGGTTCTTCAGACATCAATTTCTTAGAATACTCTTTGGCTTTTAAGTAATGGAACACCACGAAGGATGCAGCCTATGAAATTCACAAGAAGAGCCCTGTTTTCCAGAAATATTTCTATTTCAATAGCATATTTATTAGGGCAAAATTGTGTTGGTGCTGTACAAAAATGTGGTCTCTGCCTTGAAGGGTTTAAAATCCAAGACAAAAAGCGATAGGAGCAGAGAACAATCAGACATATCATTAAGGTAACTTACTAGAACCTAGCAGTAGTTTTCAAACTATGGGTCGCAACCCAGTACTGGGTTGTGGAAAATCAGGCACTGGGTCTCGTTGCTGCAGGGGAATCAGGTAACAGGTGGGGATGCAAAGGCACCTACCTGCCTCTCCTAGCACCTCAAATTGTGTAGCAGGCCCAGCTCCTAGGTGGGGGTAGGGAACAGAAGAAGAGAGTGCACAGGGCTGCACCCCCTGCTCCACACTCCCATTGGCTGGGAACCAAGTTGGCTGCTTCTGGGGCACAGCATAGTCTGTGGTGCCAGAAGAGGCAGGAAGCTGCCTTAGCACCGCTGCTGTACCACTGACCAGAGCTGATCAAGGTAAGTCCCTCCTGCCCATCCCTAACCTCCCACCGGAGCCAGAGCCGCTTCCTACACCCCAAGCTCTCATTCTCAATCCCATCCAGGGCCCACTCTCTATTCAAATTATGCTGGGTCACAGGCATCAACAATTTTCTTCAAGTGGGTCAGGAGAAAAAAAGTTTGCAAACCACTGTCTAGGGAACTAAATTCTCCAATTGAATGCTTTGTTTCTGAGGCAATGCCCAGACATGTAAGTGGCCCAGTAGTATAATTTTTATACACATATACAAAGTTCTTGTGTTGTGTGTGTGTGTGTGTGTGTATAAAATTATTAGACATAGAAAATATGATCTTTGTTGCTTAAATCTCTAGTCATCAGAAATGTAGGCAGCAGGAATCAGTAAAATCCATTAATAAAAGGTTCTTGGTTTAATTTGATACAGGCACCTAAAACTACTTCATGTTTAGATGCTAGGTGCTTGTAATGGGAAGATAAGTTTGTTCTTGTTTAGGTCACTTAGACTAGTCTATACTAAGGGATAAGTTTGAATTAAGATATGCAACTCCAGCTACGTTAAATTATGTAGCAGTGGTGAAAGTATCTTAAATCGCCGCCCACACAGCAGGAGGTTGACGGAAGCACATTCTCCCCTCCACTTGCCTTACTCTTCATAGGCGCAGGACTATCGGCACCGATGGGAGCGCCCTCTCAGTTCGAATTAGCATGTCTTCACTAGACCTGCTAACTTGAACCGCGAAAGATCAACTGTGGCAGCTTCAATCTTCTCCGTAGTGTAGACAAGCCCTTAGGGAGGACAGGTATGTGAGGACTGGCCTGCCTCCGAAGGTCTGTTAGGGTGACCTTAATAGTGGGAGGGTAGCTGGTCTAATTCCCATCCCAGCTCTCTGGAAATGACCCATCCTCTCCAGATCCTGTCCTGATATCTTTTGGGAGCAGGCAGTTTGCTTTTGTGCAACAGCAGATCTGGGAAGATGCTTCTTACTGCTGGTGTATCTTGCCCCTTTAGTTCTGGGACTGAGACCCAGTAGCACCCTCTGTTGCATACAACGATATGCCTGCAGAATGCTTGTGGAATAATAGTACTTATTCTGTGGTTGCAGTAGGGAATGGGGGAAAAGTTGTGCTCAGTGTTGGCTTGCAGTGGGTGTGAAAGAGGAGCAACATCCAGCTCCTAAATGACAGTGAAAACCAAGGTAGCTAATGCCACGTAACAGCAATATTTTCCTGAATAGGACTCCAAGCTAGATACAATATTGAGAAAAACAAGCTGGGATTTACTTTGGAAACAACTCATAATGCTATCTGCTGGGGAGAAGATTTATAAGAAGGAAACATTCCCAGAAATAAAGTCTCAGAGGGGTAGCAGAGTTAGTCTGTAACCTTGAAAACAGTGAGTAGTCTTGTGGCACCTTAGAGACTAACAAAAATATTTATAGTATCATGAGTTTTTGTGGGCAAGACTCACTTCATCAGATTTGACAGTTGCCTTTTTCATGTGTGTTCTTATGAACTAAGACCATAATCCAAAATATCCTTCAGCTCTGGAGGGCAAAATGTCTACCCTGCATTACAGCTGGTATAAAGGGTGATTGCCCTTTTTAATTTGTAACACAGGAGCCCCCAACCCAGCAGCAAGGTACCATTGTGTTAGGCACTCAACCAATATAGATAGTAAGAGGTAATTATTGCCTGGAAGAGCTTACAGCTAGATACATTTAGGAGAGAGAAATGCAACATACAACCAGAAGGAGGGTGAAGAGAAGCACAGAGAGACTAAGGCCCAATTAGAAGAGATATTTAGGCACTTAACTTCTAACCACACTTGAGGATCTGGGTCTAAGTGTATTATTCACGGTCAGGCAGGAAGTCTGTAGCACAGATGTAAAATGGGACCCAAGTTTCTGGAGTTCCAGTCCAGGGTTGCAACCAGAAGCCCTTTCCTGCTTACCTTGATTGCAATGAAGTTGGACAGGTATAAAGGGATGGAGATGGGACAGCTACCTTAGGCCCAGAAATATTGTATAAAATACCTGGACTAGTTTAGCTGATGGTTTGTCAATATGAGGTGGTCAATGGGAGATTAGATGTTCATTATTTTATGTATTGGTGTCAGCCTATTATGCATTGCGTCTCATTATCCACTTGCTTTTCACGTGCTACCACTACCCAAAATCCTTTTCATATCAGAGGCTGAGTCTGTAGCACACTCAACCATCAAATCATCTCTCTGCAAAAGAAACATCTTTCACTTATCAATATATTTTTATTGATATATTTATCAATAAAATATATTTAGTTTTAAAAATATATTTAGTTTTTATTTATGATGGCTTCTAATTTGAACGTCTTTAACAATGCTCTGGTTCTTTTCTTGTACTGAATTTTAACAGCTCTGCCCTGTGTCATTTGGAACTGGCCAAAGTTGGCAGCTCTCACATTTCTTTTTCCTTTTTGAAATGTGCAGACACTTTTCCCTTCAGTGATAATGGGCATTGTGCTTGCTTAGAAATATATTTTTTGGGGACCTATTATTTCTTAGACACTTCAGTTGGCAAACTGAAGGCTTGGAGACAAATTAGCTTGGACAGAAGCCCAAGCTGTCAACATATGCCTTCCATTCATTAGTGAATCATCCACCTACTGTATTTAGAGCTTCACTCTGACTTTTCCAGACAGCTTCTTGGTTGAGGTCTTGGATTTCTTCCCCCCTGTCTCTTTTGAACTTGCTACTCTAGTCTACTTCACTTACACCCACACAGCAAACCTTACGTCTCCGTTTTCTGGAAGTAACTCACTAATGTGCCAGTATACAAAGTGCTGTCAGGCATCATTGTAGAAAATATTACAATTATATATGACCTGTGCTTCATTTCTCTTCCAGTTGCATGTGGCTAACACTTCAATCACTTTGCCAGGAGAAAACAACCAGCAAGGAAAATGTCTAAGTCCTTTGCAAGCATTACAGTTGTATTCTTGGGGTTTCTGTGAACATTTCTGGGATTAAGGTAGAAAAGTCTTGAGCCGCCTTATCTGTTCAGTTATCTGCTTAGCTCCTTTTTTGTTTTAGTTCCTCTTTCCTGTCTGCCACCAAAGAGCTCTTTAGAATATTAAACATTGCTGGGAATGCCTTGCCGCCTTCTCGTCTGCTGATATTAATGTACGTGGGGAAGCAGCATTGGTAGGGCGAGGCCCATCCTACCATATAGTGCTCTTGCTCCATTCTGTAGAATGACAGAGGGCATTTATGATTATTATGACATCACAGGAGAGAGGAGAACTGAGCAGTGCAGCAGACCAGTCTTGGACGTGCAATACAAGAACCATCCCTCGTTGAGGCGTGTCCTATCAAAACTGCGATCTGTTCTTTGTCTTTGTTAGCAGATGACTGTGGTCAGGATTTACCGTAGTAACACAATTAACACACTTTATAGCAAGCCAGATGTACCTTATTCGTACATTTTGGGTGACAGCAAAGTAACTGCACGAGGAAATGAACCCTTTGATTATGCATTAAGGCTCATTTCTGCAGCACCAAGACTACTGGATCTAGGGACTGGAAGCCTCAGCTGATTTAGCTGTGGGATGTTGCATAAGGCGAGAGGCAGGCCTTGAACCACAGAAAGCCTTACAGGGTGAGGTTTGTAAAAATGAGTTTTCCACATAGGCTGCAAATCTAGATCAGTCATCATCAGGTTTGGCCAGAACCAAAGGCTGGTGCAGAGAGGGCCTGGGAATCTTCCAGTGTGGAGAAATGTGTTTTTTTTATTATCTGTTTTATCTCTAGAAACGCTCCCTTCCGGCTCAGAAAGCCATGTGACACTCTCATGATAGCTCAGAGAGTGAGTCATGGACCAAAGTGTCTTCTGTGAAATTAAGGTCAAAGGCACTTCAGACATCTGGAAAAGGCTGGAAAGAGATGATCATACAACCTATAATTCTCCTCTGATAGTCCCATAAGCTAGACAATGCCTGGACACTAGTATGCTGCCTCAGACCAAGAGGAAACATTTAATTGCTCCTGAACTCCATCCCTCCATCCAGCGTTCAGTGTAGCGGCCAGACTACAGCTGGGAACAATAACCATAGCAATGGCTAAATTCTCCTTTTGCCAAGGTTGTCAGCAGGGAGTTGAAGGATAAGCTGGAAAACAGCTTTTAAGTTATTTGATTCATGACTCAGTTGTAAATAAGTGCTGCTGTACACAGAAGATCAGCATACTAATGGCAGGGGATGAGCAGAATAATAGACAAGGTTTATTAAGCCTTGATTTGAAAATAACGGACTCCCGGGTACAGAGGAGAAAAGGTTCATGAAGAGCAGCATTTCAATTATACGTAGTACATGTATCATTGCCAGCAGTACGGGAAAGTAACTCTGTCATGCACAGACAGCATCCTCGGAATAGGAGGTGAAGCCAAGTGGGAGGCCAGACACACCCACGATGCTCTTCTAAATGCTAGTCTCAGAGCAGTTCTTAGATTGCAGCTTGAAAGCAACGATGACTTCAAGACAATTGGAGCTGCAGGTCTCCTCGGCTCCGAAAAGCAGGTGAGAAGTGCATTCACTGCTCAGTCAATAGTAGGAACAGAAAAGCACAGCTGGACACCAATGCTTTTTAGCTCTTGCAATGTCCTGTGCAATCTGGGTCCTTGCTAGCGTGCAGACAGATGGAGACTGTGATAAATCAGCAGGCAAGCTGACAACCTTGTGGGGATCCTGGGTAGGGGCGGGGACAGCTCTGCACTCCTGGAAGGGGCGGGTCCTTGGACGGAAGGGGCAGGGCCATGGTAGCTGGCCTGTGATGCCATCCAGTCTACACTCCCCTGCACTGACCGGGGGCTCTGGCGGTGATTTAAAGAGCCTGCAGCTCCAGCTGCTACCACTGCCCCAGTAACATTGGCAGCTGGGAGTTCTAGGTCCCTCTGAATTGCCAGGCCCCCGGGCAGGTCTCTCCGACTCTCCGCCCATCGGCAAGCCCGTACGTATGTCATCAACCTCTTTTCATATGCGCAATCTTTCACAGTGGGAGTCAGCGGGGCACATTCTTCGTCCCTCATCTATCGTGAGGGCTTATTGCAACTCTGTTACCCATTACAGAGGGTCCCTTAACCAACCAGCGCCAACACCTCTAGCTTATCCGCTCTGATTTGCAACTAGACATTGGTATCTCCTGCACAAGAGACACAAATTCTGGAGTAGGCAGCAGAGGGAGGGGACAGTGTTCCAAACCAACTCACTGTTTCCCTCAGTGTACTCAAACCCGATGGAGATAAAGTACAAAAGAAGATCTGTCGGTGGCTCCCTCCACAATAAAGCAGCAAATGGCTTGTGAACTCCAAGAGAGGGAAAAGTATAGAGTCACTGTCTATGCCTACCAGGATATGCCCATACCATTCAGGTGTATCTCAGGAGTCCCAAGTACAGACACTCACTCACACAACTACTTGTTATCAAGGAACTCTGATCCCCTGTTCTTCTGTGGAGTTGAAACTGCTGGTGTCTTTTTAAAAAGACTGTCTAGGAACTCTGGTATATCAGGGAAGTTTTTGAGGTTCATTCTTCTAGGCAAATGAGTGAGTTGGTTTGTTTCACTTTTTGGTCAGTGAAAACATTGCCTCCAGAATTAGTTGTGCCTTAAGCAGAAATACATAGCAGTGAGCACTTCAAGTCAGGGGCTAAGAATTTGCATTTTCTCTGTCTTTCCTGCTAAGCCATTGTGCTTCCACACTTACAGCGGTGAATTAACTCCCTGTGGATAATGTTGCCTCATTCTCCGCAGATGTCAAGACTCTTTATTATACAAATCTCCAGGTGACAGGTTCCCTTAGATTTAATAGGAGAGAGGGAAAAGACTCTTCTTCCAGAGCTGCTGTTTCTGGCCTTCCCTTCTGATTACCCACAATGTGCCTCTTCAGTGTAACCTCTTGAGAGCAATTTTATCTAGGGATGCAGAAATATTGGATTAAATAGAGGATGATTTTCACGAGATGAAAGAGTGAGGGATGGCCTCAGTCCGCAGCAGCATTTTATTTGTCGAGAAAGGTGCCTCAGAGTCAGCATTTACACTCAGTGACTATTACAGCAGCGGACCATGTAAGCTTGATGAAACATAGTATGTTCCCACTTCCCATAAAGCTTTGGGAGTTGCATTAGTTTTGCTAATGCTGTCAGTTACTTAGTATTTGCTTTCCTTTTTCTTTCCTTCCCAGTCATAACAAAATCACACTAACCATTCCTTCCTAGAAGTAACCCCAGTTATTACAAAACCACGCTAACTGAAAACTACAGTACATGAAACAAATCTGTGCTGATGCGCCACCATATCGTTTGCACATATCAGGGCCAGCCCACAACAATTTGGTGCCTGAGGCGGGGATCTCAAATGACATCCCCAAGCTCCCTTGCTTGGGCCAAAACTTTGAAAGGTCTCAATTCTCTGGGTCCTAGTGCCCTGCCCCCCCTCACAGTCTGGCATCTGAGGCGGCTGCCTAAATTCGCCTCATGGTAAGGCCAGCCCGGGCACGTATTTTGGGTCCAGTCCCTTACCCTGATTTGTGATTTTGAGCTGAAAGCCATTCAGGGCACAGTGTCTTTGTTCTGTGTTGATACAATGGGCCCTGAGTCTGAGTGAGCCCCATATGTACTAGCAGGATATACTTATTTACTAATAATAATAATTAGTACTACAGGTTGAACCTTTCTAGTCCGGCACTCTCTAGTACAGCATGCTTTTAGTTAGCTAGATGTCCACTTAACATGAGTATGGCCAACTTTCCTGCTGTCCCATAAAGTTTGTTTACAGCCACCAAATCTGACTCTGTGTTCTGTGCTGTTATTTAGCTCTAGTTTACCCCAAATATCTTCTAAGAGCCCAGCAAGCAGTGGAAGTGTTGGTAATGTTGTTAGACAATATTGATCTCCTGTACTTCTGCAAGTTCTCTGGTTTGGTACTAGTCAGTTCCCGAAGGTGTTGGACTAGAGAGGTTCAAACTATAGAAGTGTACAAATGCTATAGTTCCTTGTGGTGCTTCCCATTATCCTTTGGCATCTGCCCAGCTGTCCTAGACCAGCAGAAAAACAAAAGGCCAACATCTGCTCTGTTAAGCTTGTGTGTGTCTTGAAATGTGTGAATAAATAGGGTTGGAACCTCCTGCTCTAGAAATTCTCATATTTATTATTTATATGTATTATTGGGGAGCCTGTGGTGTGCTAGGCCCAGTACAAACTCAATGGGAAGGCTGTGCTCTGAAGAGTTCCTAGACTAAACAGACAAGAAAGACAAAGGACGGAAGGTGAAACAAAGGGGCCAACATATTTGTCTCAGTTTATAGAACAAGTCCATGGCAGCGCTAGGAAGGGCACTTGTATCTTAGGAGTTTCAGGCCAATTACCAGGGACTATGGGCTTGATTTCCCATCCTTGAGCCTGGAGCTAGCTGCCTCGGACTAGTTAATGAGCCCAGCGAGGCTGTGGCAGAATTGTGTAATTGGCTGGCCTGGTTGCCTGCAAAAAGCCAGTAGTTCTGCATTTAAGCTCAGCAGCAGTGGCTAGTCTGTGGCTGATCAGTACTTGGCCCCATAGCTGCCATCTATTCTGAACCAGCTTTGTTCTCAGTCTTCCTCCAGACTCACATCAACCCTGTTCCTGTCTTGCTTCAATCCTACTCCCTTGCCCGATGTTTGACTCCAGCTCTCTCCCTTGGCTTGTCTATTGGTTCCTGTTCCCATCTCTAACCAGACAGCTCAGTCCCTGACACCAGTACCCTATTCACTGGACCATGCTGCCTCTCTTAGTGAGTTGCTTCTTGTTGGCCCTATTTTTTGGTGCAGAACGTCTACTGAGGGGCAGGCATGCACATGGCTTCTTTCCAACCAGTGGTGTTTATATATTGATCATATTTTGATTTATTTCATTGTTTTATTCCCCTTCACTTCTAAACACTTACATAACCTTGTGGGCCTTTTACAATAATTAAAATACTCAATGCCAAGAAATAAAATACTGAAGTGCCTGCAGAGTTGTATTATAGGCCCATCATAATAACCTGAAAGCTGAGGACCTTAGCCCAGCTCTCCCCACATGCTTGACCATAAATGATTTGCTTTGCAGTATGTCTGGGAAGGGTCTGGCTCTAATAGACCCAGGAGAGGAAGTGAATTCCAAAGAACCTAACCAAACCTGCCAGCAGACTTTTAAACTAGAGAGCTGCTAGGTCAGTGGCGGACAAAATGTGGCCCATGGGGGTTCTACGTGTGGTCCATGAGACATTTTGTTCACCGTTGCTCATGTGCAGGGTTGACAGATTCCGCAGCTTTCTGTCCACGTCATTTTTTTCCCTACTGGTATTACTAAAGTGACATGCATGTAACGCAAGGGCAGATAAAGTGAGGTACGCATTGATTGTACACAGCATTGACTGTGAGAGCCGTGCGCTCCCTCTGCATCCGAAACCCTGCTATGATTCAGTTGGCATGCCTTGCAATTCTAGGTACGTGAGTACAATTAGCGAAGCTACCCTATCCTGAGAGACCATCTTGGTTGTGGAAGTCTTGCAGCCCACTGAGAGGAAGGAGGGCCACGCATGCAGCACACTCACTAGCCTGCATTGCCCATCGCTGTGCTAGGTAAAGTATCTGTTGTGGCTTGAAGGAAGGAGGTTGTTGGGTAATCTGGACCCACACATTTTACACATTAAATTCCTCTTGGCACTTTGGCAGATTATAGTTAGCATGACTGTACAGTGCCCTTTGCAACGTTACTTGATAAATGAGGTGGCTGTACTCGGCTCTTGTTTCAACTGCAGAGTAATTTCAAGGTGTAGCTCTCTATAGACTGACCTATGGGAGTCTAGTCTTTGAAGCACCAATTCCTGGCTAGCTGCAGTGGTGTCTCTGAATGGTAGTGGAGCACAAAGGGAAGTGCCTTTTGCTTACACCTGTGCAGCAGGTGAAAGCAGCTCTTCTCCATTTTCATGTTATTCCTCGTGGGAAAAAGCCCTCTGTTCTATCGATTTACTTGCGCAAAAACGTGCTTGAGGTGTGGAAGCTCCACTGGTTTTTGCGCAAATACCTTATAGTGTAGACATAGCCACAGTGTTTACACTGTTCTTAATTTGAGGCATAAATGTCACCTTGGGCTTTACTCCACTCATTCAGGAGGAGCACAGGGGTGGCTTTTAAAAGCCCTCTAGGTCTACAAGTAAGGACTCAGTAGCGTAGACACACTCAGTACAAATTCCACCTAACGTTTAATACATTGACCTAAGCTCATGGTGTAGACAAGCCCCAAGTGTAGCCCTGAGGCTACTCAGATATACCCCTCATGAGAGTTACTTAGGCTGGAAGGAGTAGCAGACTGTTCTCTCCCTGGTACTGGGAGGCTGATTCTGTCTCCAAAAGTGGGGTGTGCACCTATCCTTTGGCACCCCATTTTGCTCACTCTGTGCTAGAGAAGGCATAGTTTGGTTCAGAATAGTGTACCAGTTATGTAAATTTAGAAATAGAGCATACACAGTGACATATGTAATACTGGGTTATGGTCTCTGATGGTTTTAAATCCATGCTCAGCGCTATGAGATGCGTTTAGTTTCCCCAGAGTTTGTTGTTGTTCAGAAAAGGCCCATTCTAGGTTATCTTTGATCACAAATATAACCTTTTAGTACAAGGCTTCTGTTGCGAGATCTGTCAAAAATACATTTATAGCTGAATCTCCTTCTGGTTCTATGGACTAATCCTTTTAGCAATCGTTATCAGCTGCCAGAGAGCTGAGCACACTTTAGTAAATTCCTCAAAAGCTCAGAAAAACACAAACAAGAGATTCCCAACTTATTTTGTTTATGATTACTTGGCCGTTTTTGACCAAAATTTTGTAGTCTGCTTGTGTTCCACATTAGCTGTGGGGTTCCAATGTTTGTTGCTATTTCTTAACTCAAATGCAATGGCTCTGCAGTGGCCCCATGGTAATGTATAAATGCAGTGTGCCAGTCTGGTTATTGGGATGTTTACTGTCTGACTAGAAGACAGGCAGGAAGGAAAAGACTGGCTCAAGGTAGCCACCTCTCAGCAAATCCTTGAGAGCCCTTAAGGAATGATGCCAGGCCATTAGCTTTGATGTATTGCCTCAGTCTCCAGCCAGTCTAGCTAGCTAACTGGTTTTGTCTGGGACAGAAAAAGGCCAATGGATGAATAGGAACAAAAGAACTCTGGCAGGCTGAAAAGGAACAGAATTAAGGGAAGCTCTTGTTAGGGGAAAGCAGACTGAGACACAGCACCTACTGGGGGATGTCTGATGAAGTTGCACCTACCTAGTTTACATCAGGGAATAGCAAGAATTTTGGGGAGAAAGACCTGAGGGTGGACTGTTTTGTTTAGTATCAGAGGGGTAGCCGTGTTAGTCTGAATCTGCAAAAGCGGCGAGGGGTCCTGTGGCACCTTATAGACTAACCGAAGTGTTTGGAGCATAAGCTTTCGTGGGCAAAGACCCACTTCCACTACATGCATCTGACGAAGTGGGTCTTTGCCCACGAAAGCTTATGCTCCAAACACTTCGGTTAGTCTATAAGGTGCCACAGGACCCCTCGCCTGTTTTGTTTAGAATCCTTTTTTTCATGTTGCTAAATAAACCTTCTTTGGTTTTAAGAAGGCCTCGTGGTCACTATATATCCAGAGTCATGGACTCCAACATGGAATCACAGTTGCTCAACCGTAGGTGGATATGCAGAGTCAGAATGGTCGATAGATCAAACCCTGGACTACAGCCCCTCTTCACTATGTAAGAGCTATGAGATGGCATCCCAAGAATGGTAAAAGCCTGACACCCGCTGAAGTGCTCTCAGAGAAGTCAGCTAGCCCTGTAACCATTGACAAGTTTGTGCATGCATGGACTGGACAGCATTTGCCTCCAGAATTGTACTATCTTTTATGATATTTCTTTATTACTTTAAAGCTTTCACTGAGCTTTCATCTAGCAGAATTCTTAGGTCCTACCCTTTCATTCCACACACTTGAGTGGAGATCGACATCTCTCCTACTAGATATATAAAGCGGTGGTTTCCAACTTTTTGTCTTGTGACCCAGTGGAATTAAAATGCTTATCCCTGGGATTCCAAACAATAGTATCTTCTGACTTGGGTTTTCATAAAATCACAATAAAGGGCAATACATGTTAGATTTAACCACTTCACTTCAAGTAATAACTAAAATTAGAAAACGTTACTTGTGAAACATTTTAAAATATAAACACAGTAATAAAGACAGTCAGGTTGAGTTAATGTGACAAGTGGGCTTGACTATTGTTTATGATCTTGTTCGTATCTGGATCACAAGATGAAAGCACTATCTACATATTAAGTGAGCTATTGAGTTGTTTTCTTTCCTTTTCAAATTTGAAAATCCTAGTTTGCACATCTAGCTTGGTGTGAACCATAGCAACA
>JANRFK010000875.1:27050910-27071327 GCA_030068395.1 Apalone spinifera | reverse complement strand
CTTAACAGTGGCTAGTCTTTGAAAACATGTATCCACAACGACGATAGAGTTAATGACCTAGTTGTGCCGTGTTTTGAGTGAACTATCACAGTTTAATGCATCAGCTTTTTTTTTTTTTTTTTTTTTTTGGCTCTGGCATCAAATTTACCTCCATCATTGATTCAGAACTTTTGAAAGCAAACAGATCTTTCACCCAATGTTTTTCCTTCAAATTTTCAACCCTCTACGCAGGGAAGTAATGACTAAAATTGCCAGAAAGAGCAGCAAGTTATAATTGTCTGACACTTATCTTTTTTGTTCATTTTTTCACTGATGCTGTTTTTCTGAATGTCTCATGCCAGGGCCAAGAACACGTAGTAGCTTAGATGATTACTTTTTGGTCATGCTTGCCACGGTGCTAATGACTTTTGGAATGCTTGTATCTGTTCATGGTGTAGAAACAAATCATTGCTTGTTTCTTGTAACTTCAAATTCAGTTCATTTAAAATTGAGAAAATGTTAGCTAGATATGGCAACTTTTATTATCATCAAGCAAACTTATTTGCTCCATTATCTTCCCTGGCAAGGAAGCTAAGCAGACTGATCTGTAGTTTCCTGGGTTGTTTTTATTTCCCTTTTCATAGATGGTGTGGCAAGGTCTTCATTCAGGCCCCTTGGTCCGGTACACCTTCTTTGTCCACAAATCACCAGAAGACCCTTTCTTGTGATTATATTCAAAATGGTGACGAGTATGCAAGTAGTGCATAGTGCATAAGAAACTCTGTCAACAAATAAGTTTTACTGAAAATAAGTAAAACATCCAACATTTAAATGATTGTAATATAAAAGACATTTAAAGAGATTGTGACATTTAAAATTTGCAAGTGACGTAAGGCCTAATATTCCATGACCTTGGACTGGGTCATGACCTGTACTTTGCAAAACATTGTTTTAAAGGATATTGGTGACATGAACAGTGCTGAAGGGCTCAGTGAATATTCTCAGCATAGCTAGTATAGCTAGTCAAAATGCTAATAGCAACATCGATTTGCTGAAATATATGCTAAATCAAAAACGAATCTTTGTGAAAAATGACATTTTCAGCTACACTTTTAATTCAGAAACATTTACTATTAAAAGTTTTTTAAAAATTAAATTATTTGAAATTTCAAATACATTTTCATTTCAAATAGTGGTAAAATTTCCATTTTCTCTCAATTACATTTCCCCATAGAAAATAGGGGCGGACGTGTGGGGCTGAAGTGAAAGTCCTTTTCTCCTGCCCTCCTCTGCCACTTTTTCACATTACTTCCTGTCTCTTTTTTCCTCTCTGTAAAATAAGGTAAAAGAAAGATAGATCGATATTAGGAGAGAAAAAAAAACCCCAATCTCTCCACCCCTCAAATTCAAAACACTTGGAGAATGATTAAGCTAGATACAAAAGCCAGATACACAATCTTCTGATGTGTGAAAAACCATCCAGAAATGCCCGTGTTCTGGATGCTTGTACAGAAAGGATCTTTCATCATCAAAGTACAAAATATAATACAATGGACAGCTCATCCCACTCCAATGAATATTTAGCCACCAGCTGACAAGATAATAGAATAAACACCACTCCAGTGCAGACCTAATGCTGATAAAAGTACAGTTTAAAGTGTTGGTCTTGATGTCGAAAGCATTGCTAGCTCCCCTGTTGACGTGTAGAGCAAAGCACTCTGGGTAAATATCCCATAGTATCTGGCATCATCTTCACTTGCTAAGCACTGTGGGAATGCGCAACATAGCATTGAGGGCAAAAGTCCCTTGCAGAGTTGGACGTTTTTTGTTTCTAAAACTGGGCATTTGTTGTGATTTTTGTCACATTGAAATGTGAAAATGCTCTGGGTTTTGTTGGCAAAAAGTGTGTTTTGGTGACAAAACTTGCTGGTGTAGACAAGGCCAGTAGGCAGCTTCAATTCTGCACATGCTTTGCCTTGCTGCTTTTTTTTTTTTAACATGGATGTCAAACTTGTATCTGGTTCTTTCTTTTTAAATTCTCTCTCTCTCTCTCTCTCTCTCTCTGAATTGTGCAGAGTTCAGATAAGGATAATGTAGTTTCACTTTAGTAAATAATACAGTAGGTGAATCATTCCTACATGAACTGTGCTGAATGCCTTCTAGATAAGTTTTGTGGCTCAACCTACAGCATAGTACCACATTAATGAGATGAAGGTTTATTTGTCATGAGTTAGTAATGTGTATCCAAGAAATGGATAATCAACAAAGTATGGAAAACATGGAAAAGAACATTATCTAGTGTTCAGAGCACAAGTTTGGAAATCGGGACATCTGGAATCTATATCCAGTTCTACTACTGCCTCATACATGCCTTACCCAAGTCACTCGATCTCTTTGTGTCTCAGTTTCACCACTTGGGGATACTAATTGAACATAAATAAAGTACTAGTACAACCCCCGTAAGCCTGGTGCATGCTCCAACAACTTTTGACTGGCACTTGGTCCTGCATCCTCACAGGTCAGGACCCAGCTGCCCTCTGCTCTGCTGAACAGCTCCTTATAGCAGGGCTACTCCAGCAAACCACCTTCTCATGGTCTCCCTACAAGCCTCTTGCTAATTGGCCGGGATACTGCACAGGCTCCCTCCAGCCTGCTTTAACTCCTTCTGGACAGAAGGGGGCGGCAGAACTGAGATTTTTTTTTTTAGGTTGCAACAGTCTGAGCAGACCACATTATTTGGTCTTTTTTAAAAAGACCACATTATTTTGACAATTTTCTTGATCCCTGGGAAGGTCCAGACCTTCTGCTGTTGCTGCTGCCTTTGCACATAGTGATAACTCACTTTAGAATGTGAAGAATCCTACTTGAACAGAATGTCTGAGGGGTAGTGTGTGCCAAGGCCTTCCACTTCATCCTTGGCTCTAGAATTTACAAAGAGAGCGCACCCGTACATCGACCTAGGGTGGTGGGAACAGCAGCTTCTCCTAGCGCTTCCTGAAAGGATGATGCTTTAGTGGACTTGAACTCAGAAGACAATATCTGATCAGCATCTAAGGGGGCTACCTTCAAGTGGAGATTGGTGATTCTAAACCCGTCAGAACTAAGCATTCTAATAAACTCCATGTTTCATTCAACTCTTTGCACACAGAATTCCCTAGAGCTCTAGCCCCCGGACACCATGGCATAAGGAAAATGGGGAGTGCTGTCAGAATGTATCCTGTGATAGTGAAAACCCCATGCTGCATTGCTGAGGAAGGAAAGAAAATAGTCAGCTGCGAAGAGGGACCCAACTGATGCTAGGGAAGAGCATCAGTTGTGCTGAGCACATTGGTGAGATTGCTGACGTATGGCTCATTCATGTGAAAACATGACCCCTGTAAAGCTGCCAAGGTGAACTATGTCTCCAGTCCTGAGCTGAGTAAGTGCTAGTCATGTACCTTATGGATGCTCGAGGGGTGTGTGTGTGTTATATGAGTGAAGTGCCGAGGTTTGAGAAGTTGATAAATATTATTTACTTCTCTGGGCCAATTTCTGCCTCTCTCCTCTTTTTTCCTATCTCTACCCCATTTTAGCAACGTGGCGAAGCAGCCTCTTGGTTCAGGAAAGAGGACGCTGACTTTGCTCTCTGTTAAATGTTCAAGTTGATGTACCATGAGGATCGAGCATTAGTTTTGCTAATCCTGTGTGTCCAGGATTTCTTCTGTTTATTTTTTTGCTGTGCAAGACCAGAGGTTGGGTCTGGGTTCTGTTTTAACTGAGCTGTACAGGACGTTTGGGGAGTGGAATCAGAGAAGGGACTTTTCCCACATCTCCATTTCAAACGAACAACAAGCAAACCTACAATATGTGCAGCAGAGCTAAAAGGAGGCCAAAGCCTTTAGGGTCTGATTTCCCCAGTGCCGTACAACTTGTGTGAGCATTTACCCCTGTGCCAAGTGGGTGGAAGTGGTCTATGCTGACCTGGAACTTGCTTTGCTACAGCTGTGAATGACCACGTAAGGTACAGCTCAGTGGGAAATCAGGCTTTAATACATTTTTTTTAAACAATGTAAACTGTCTTTTGTTAATCTGCCCACTGACCCTTCAGCACGCAGATGTTCCCACAGGCGCTCTCTGACTCACTGCATGTGCATGCATGTGACCACTCTCTTTCTCTTTTTTTGTAAGCGTTAAGGTATAACTATAATTCTGTCCAGGAGGCGTTAAAGTAGGCTGCAGGGGGCCTGTGCAAAGCCCTGGCCAATTAGCAAGAGGCTTATAGGAAGCCAGTGAGAAGGTGGCTTGCTGGAGTAGCCCTGTTATATGAAGCTGCTCAGTAGAGTAGAGGGCAATTGGGTCCTGACCAATGAGGGTGCAGGACTAGTTCCCAGTGAAGAGGAAGCACCTTTGTCAGAGTAGTGCTGGGGACGCTAAGGGGAGTTAGAGGGAGGCTCCAGCCTGTTACCTTCTAGGCTGCCAACCTTGATACAAGGGCCAAGAAGGTCACAGGGAGGAGGCCCAGGGAGTGTGAACAGTTGAGAGTGAAGGAGGGCAAGACAAGGCTGCTGCTAGAACGTACCTGGGTCAGGATCCAGAGAAGTGGGGGGGCCTGGGTCCCTCACTTCTTCCTTACACCACACCTTGCCACCAGAGAGAGGTAGTATACAGGCTGTGGTTTGCCCCTGAATCAAGTGGCTAAATTTTGGGGCTGCAGTTGGCCACCCATGGCAGGTGTAAAGAATGAGGACTGCAGATACACTCCCAGAAGTGGGCGAGTGACTGGTTTAATGGGCACTGCTGGAGGGTAGCATCCTGAAGAGGATGCGACGTGGAGGGCAGTGTCCTGGGAGTAATGCGGGCTCAGAGCTGGAGGGTAGAGAGAGCGCTGAGCGATGACGGGTGAAACACCAGCCAAAAGATGGTGCCCTGCTACAAAAGATGTTTTTTTTTTTTTTTAAAATCAGGTGGTATTTTGGGCTATTTGGGAGGGAATCTGATTTTTTTGCCGGAGGAGGGAAAGTGGGACATAATGTACCAAACCCACTAGGCATATGAACAACCACTTCCTTATCTTCAAGGAGAGACTTTGTAGCTATGACCGTCATATGTGTAATAGTAGTTTGGGGATTTTTTGGAGAAAACGCCGTGCATTTTTAGAGTGCCTTGTGGTCCAATTCCAATCTGTCCAGTCAATCACAAACAGTACATATGCCACTGGAGTCAGTGGTCTCTTGGTCTGTCTGAGCATTTCCTTCTTACCCCCATGGTTACCTGCTCTTGGAGAGTTCCATCCCTTCGACATAACTCAGCTTGAAATCCCAGTTATAATCAGTTTTTATGATTCAGTAAGCTCTTGCTTTACATGTCTGCATTTTGCCTTAAGAAAATAGTCTTGCATTTTTAACGAGCTTGTCCCTATGCGACGCACTGTTCAGCCAAATGCTTTAACTCGGTGTCTTCTTTGCAGCTCTAAAATAAGTTTTTGCTGACTTCTGGTTCATGATGGCTGAAGGGGACAGCTATCAAAATATGCCGGGCCTGCACCTCTGGAAGGTTGCTTTTTTACTTTCCACAAGCTGAGTATGCCTGCTAGCTTTTCACATTCATCTGGGGTAAGCTTGTTTAACTGTCCCCTGAATATAGTGATGTTATCCATGGTGGAAGCTCAGACTTTTAGCACCTGGCTCTGTGCTGGTAGAACTCGCTGTTGAGAGTAGTCTGCATTAATGATGAGTTTCTGCAGCCTTGTGTGCAGAGACTATATGAGGAGTGCAGTGGGAAATATGTTGATGACAAACTCTGTTTCAACTCATCTGGTTAACTAGAGTACCATGCACCATGCCAATTGGTGTCAGCCTTGGGGGTAAAATACTTGGCTCATTGGCATAGCAATTTAAGCAGCAGTATAGCCTGCAGCCTCTGCCAATCCTCGGTTCCAAAGAAACCCTTATTTTTAAACTCGTGTTTCTGCAGTTGATTCTGTCACTGGAAATTCCAAGAGTGAGGTGTGTCTTTTGCATTAAACTCTGTATAATCAACTTATTACCACTTAAATATAGATTTAAAAAGATACAGCTGAAAATCAATGTTCCCTCTAAGTTGGAGTCACTGTGGATAGTTCTCTGAAAACATCCTCTCCATGTGCAGCATCAATCTAAAAAGCAAACAGAATGTTAGGAATCATTAGGAAAAGGGATAGAGAATAAGACAGAATATTTTATTGCCTCTATATAAATCCATGATATGCCCACATCTTCAATACTGCATACAAATGTGGTCACCTCATCTCAAAAAAGATATATTGGCATTGGAAAAGGTTCAAAAAAGGGCAATAAAAATGATTAGGGGTTTGGAACAGGTGCTATATGAAAAGAGATTAAAGCGACGGGGACTTTTCACCTTAGAAAAGAAGAGACTAAGGGAGGGGAGGAAATATGATAGAGGTCTATAAAATCATGACTGGTGTGGAAAAAGTGAATAAGAAAAAGTTATTTTCTTTTTCCCATAACGTAAGAACTAGGTTTCACCAAATGAAATTAATAGGTAACAGGTATAAAACAAACAAAAATAAATACGTCTTCATGTAACTCACAGTCAACATGTGGAACTCTTTGCCAGAGGATGGTGTGAAGGCCAAGACTTTAACAGAGTTAAAAAAAGAACTAGATAGATTCATGGAGGTTAGGTCCATCAATGGCTATTAGCCAGGATGGGAAGGAATGGTGTCCCTACCCTCTGTTTGTCAGAGGCTGGAAAGGATGACAGGTGAGGGATCACTTGATAATTACCTGTTCTGTTCACTCCCTCTGGGGCATCTGGCATTGGCCATTGTTGGAAGACAGGATAATGGGCTAGGTGGAACTTTGGTCTGACCCAGTCGTACCATTCTTATGTTCTTAAAGTTTTTCCATCTGTATGCGGAATACATTTTGTTATGTGTACCCAGGCATGTGCAGATGTACATCACTAATAGAAATACATGTTGCCAGCTGTGGTAATCAACTGGGTGGCATTTAAATCTCTTCTGGGTTGCCACCCAAGTTCTCAGCTTATTGGGCACACTGCTGAAAACCTAAAGGAATTTATTACATTCTAGAGCCAGGTTCTCTGTTGATATATATTGCTGTAGTGCTATAGAAGTTAATAGAGCTACTTGTGCTCCATTGAGATCTTCAAAGCTACTCTGGTTTTATATCAGCTAAGAATCTGTTTACTATGGCCCTTACAGTGGGATATTTGCTCTTTAGCAAAGAGAGACCTTTTAAGATGTGATTTGTAAATGAAGAGAGTTGAAAGGCTAAGGAGCAAAGTATAAAAGGAAGGAGGTTTCAGGGGGATGAAGCTGCTGCTGAAAATCCTTGCTGCCGCTCTTGCAAAATTATTAATATTATTACTTATATTCCACCTTGCACCAAAACAATACTGGGTGCTTACCAGTCAAAAAGGAGAGACAATATCTTGTTGTTATTTGAACAGAATGTGAGTCCATGAGATGTAACTAAACCAAGTGATGGAATGAAGAAGTGCAATATGAAGCATGGATGATGGTGATTGCTATATTCAGGGTTTATCTCCACTACAGGATGGATTGATGCTGCAGCAATCTATCCACCAGTGGTTGATTTAACAAGTCTACTAAAGTCCTAGTAAGTCAACTGCCGATCACTCTCCTGTTGATTCCAGTATTCCAGCAGAATGAGACAAGTAAGGTGAGTTGACAGGAGAGTTTTTTCTGTTGATTCCCTGCATTGTGGACCACACAATAAGTAGATCTAAACTACGACAATTTGACTTACCTTAGCAGCATAACTCAGATTGCATAGCTTAGATCAACCTGTCCTGGTAGTGTAGAACTACTCCCAGTGCTTCATGATGATGGGGAATGAGGGTTGACAGAAGATCCACTGTTTTCAGAATGAACTTGAATAGATGGTGGGCCACACCAGCCTGAGTCAGGAGGAGACTTCAGGATAGTTAGAAGAAAACATAGAAAAAGACCAGAGGCAAGGGTGGAAGAAAGACACACAGGCTGGCTAATGACAGGACTGAAGAGGTCACAGAAGGGAGTGGAGAAAGAGGGCAGCAGGGATACTGGCACATGCTAATTTATGTAGTGCACTGACTGTGAAGAGATGGGACTTGCATTTGGTGATCAAGGAAAAATGAAGCCAGTGAAGGAAAGGATCTGAAGAAAGGTCTAACATGGTCCCAATGGCAAGCAAGTTAGATGATTTCTGAAGCAGTCCTTTGGGTGAATGGACTGAAGGAGGGTAAGGCAGAAGATGGGAGGAGAGGATGCTTCAGTCCAAGAGGTGTGAGGTGACCAGAGCTTGGCTGAAGAGCATTTTTGTTGGAGATGGACAGGCCGATTTAGTGACTGCTTTGATATTGTCTGCATGGCAGGAAGAATAGTGGAGTTGTTAATGGTGATAAAGAAGGGAAGAAGAAAATTTGTTAAAAGAAGCTACATGTTCAAGGGGCTTAGACGGTGGTGGTATCTTGAAGCAGTTTAGCTTCCCAGGCAGGAAGTTGTGAAGAGGGATTCTGTGGAAGTCCATGTTCTATAATGCCCGGGCATTGGGGAACTGTGTCCGAGAATAAAGGGGATCTCTTTTAAGTACCTTGAGCCTTGACTAATTTCTATTTACTGGTGTTCCACAAAGGGTTCAGTAATCAAAGAAAGCTAGGGGACTGGGCCCTCTGCTTGCTACGCTCGCTCATCCCCCTCTTTCTGGTTGCTTTTGCTTCACAGAGAGAGCTGGTTGATGCTGATGATGTCATTCCGTCACTGAGCAGGAACATTCTATCATCCAGCAGAAAAAGCTTTTTTATATGTGTAGAAGGATAACATGAGTGGAAGAAGGCAGCATCTAAATGCTCGACAAGAACTACGGATGTAAACAGGTAACCGGTTAACTGGTTACCTGATAAACATCACCTTTACTGGGTGATGCTTACCAGTAAAGGGTTAAGTGTTCCCTGCCTGGCTGGGCACTCAGTGCCATGCTGCAGGTGGAGGTCTGCTCCAGTTTAACCGGTTAACATTTTAAATGGGATTTTACATCGCTAACAAGAAATGAAACTCTCTGGAAATATGGAAGAGACTTAAACAGCATTTCACACTATATCTGCAAGGCCCCAGCAGCCACTGCAGAACTGAGCATGGGCTTCATCGGTGTCCCTTCTCCAGACTTGCTGCCTAGAAATCTAAAGTAATTAAGTGCATAGTTCCCAACACCGTATTCAGCATTCCATATAAAATAAAGACTATATGAGAGTTTCTTTTAACCTGAGGATACAAAAAATAAAGTGAAACTGTAAAAGAGTCTGTGTAGGCTGAGGAGCCTGTCTTACCATTTCAGGACCTAACAGAGTTCTTTGCAAGAGAAACAAGGTGCTTCTGTACAAAGCTCCAGAACTAACTGCAACTCATCTGATGAAGTGGGTTTTACCCACGAAAGCTCATGACATAATATGTTTGTTAGTCTCTAAGATGCCACAGGATTGCTTGTTGTTTTTAAAGTTACAGACTAACATGGCTACCCCTCTGAGACTTTCAAACAATAAATGTAAATTCCATGTAATGGAAATAATGTAAGTGGGAGAAAGTAAATATAGCAAGGGGTACAGGTAGCTCATGGTAAGGAGGAGGCCCTCACTAGTATGCCTGCTTCTACAGACAAGAAGGTTATACAAAGATTTCCTGAACTGGTAAATTAAGCACAAATTTCCCTACATAATCTGGCTACCCAAATCAGCAACCAGAACGGCTCTACTGTGTAAAAAAAGTCCAATAAAAATGCATCAAATCATAATAAAGAGTCTGAGAAAGTCAAGGCTTAATTAGAAACCCTAACATTACTATCACAGTAAGCACAAACTAGGTTGTTCATAGCCACCTCTAAGAAGGGAATGGGTGAAGTCATCTTATTCAGTAATGTCAAAACTGGAGACCAGTGGTTTATATGTCACAGAAGTTAATACAATCGGAGTGTCACTGTGCTCAAATGGAGAAGATGGCTTTGGCCTTATCCAGAGGCATAAAAAGTCTTTATTTATGGGAAGCCTCTGGTTGCTGAAACTGATGGTAAATCACTTATTGCTGTTGCCTAAAGGGGCCTGGCAAACATTTCCCAACAATACTGAGATTAAACTAGGGAGAGATTTGGTGGTTGGAGACTTTTTACAGTGTTTGACAAAAGTGCAGTGGAGCAAAGTCCAGAGCTAGATTTTGTGCATATCAATCTGATGAAAACAAATCTCTCCCAAAAGACACCCCTACATTCCCAGCCCACTACCATAAGATTGACAGAAGACAGCCTGAATGTGTGCATGAAGCTGGATTTGGCCAGTTATGATATAAACTTCAAAGAAATGTGTGAAAAGATGCAGAAGCAGAAGTCTCACTAAATAAAGTACAATGTTTCATTTATGCCATTATTAATATTACTGATAATTGACATCATGATTAACTTGCATATTTTCAGTCATGCAAATGGGCATTCTTTACGGCTCTTTGTTGACCTCTTGTTCTGAATTTTGATATCGTTTGGCTCTTTGATTTGAAAAGGCTACCGAGCCCTGGTCTAGACTATTATTTTTACTTCCATTGGATTGGCTTACTAGAAGGTGTTACAGAGAAAGAGAAGTTTATGCTTGTCAAATCTATTTTTTTCTTCACACGGTGTACGTGAAATAGTCATGTCTGATAATGGGCCGCACTTTAGTGAGCATGAGTTTAACCAATGTGCAGTGAAGTTGGCTTTAGATCTGTTATTGCCAGTCCCCCTAATCCCCAATCTAACTTTAAGGTCATCTGTCCAGATGGACGTATGCTCAGAGAGAGGTTGGTGATATCTTTTCCAACTTCCAGAAGGAAGGTAAATAAGGGGCGCCGAGTTTGCTGTTTTGCCTGAGAAGCATTGCCTAATGCAACAGTTGCAACAAGTCTGAGTTCCTCCATATAACACTGCCACAACAAAGGGACTCACAACCTTCTGAGGAAAACAGCACTGATATTTCAAAGGAGGCCCACTAGTCTGAGTGACAGGGCAAAGCACTTCACAAGTTGGTCGAGCATTGGCAGTAACTTTTGCTAGTCGGTTGGTTATAGGTGTTTGCACGTATAATTGTGTGTTATATTAGCTAGGTTTAACACTGCTGCTGCTAAGTTTTGGCTAGGAAAAGAAGACATGACATTGGGGACAGAGCCTTTCCTTGGCTTACCATCCCAGACAGGACATCTGGGGGTGGGCACTGCAGAATCCCATGTTCTGGTTGGCAGAGGCAGCTGGGTAAAGTTGAGTGATCAGTGAGTAAAGATCACTCAGTGAGTAAAGATACTCACTCAGATCAGTGAGTAAAGATCTTTTTTAAGCACCTTGGGCCTGCCGGGATTCTCAGACATCCCTAAAACCTCTGTACAAAAGAGAAAGGACAGGGTAAAGATTGATCCTGCCCTGCCTAGATGTCTGCACTACATCTACCTAGATCTGACTTCTGGGCCTGGTGCAGGGTACAGGGGCTGCCCAGCTGCTGTTCCCCATATCCAAGTGGTAGGAAGTATCTGGAGCCATGTTTCCACCTCTGCTATGGGCTAGTCTGTGGAGCTAGCTGGATAGGTTGGGGGAAAGTCAGCTGCATCTTTAGCCAAATGGTAGTAAGTTACTTCTCCCAGTGGAAAATGGATACCCTATGAGGCATATTAGCTGCCTGAATCATCCTTCTAATATGGAGTAGACCTCGGGCACTGCAGCTTACTCATCGGCCTTAACTTGGGGCTGTGCCTAAAGGCTCAGACTAGCCCTCAGTTAGTAAGACTGAGTGTCTGTATTTCAGCCAGCTGTTTGTTTTTGAAAGCTCTAAATCGTTTGGGATTTGTTTCCCCGAGAGATGGCCTCTCTTCCCAGGTTATATTGCTGGCAAGCCACTTTGATAGGAATTCCAGATGGGCATCTTTTGAGGAGCATCTATTTTTGAACTTGCTCCTCTGCTCTCCTGGGTCTGCCAGAGACCAGATTTGCCCATCTTCTAGGAGCAATACAAATCCCCCTCATTTTTCTCAGGTTTTGAATGGTGGGATGGGGAAGAGCTGAGTGGGTATTTATAGGCAGTCCTCCATTTGGTGCACTTTAACTGATGGGAAAGGGTGGGAAGGTGTGGAAAGAAACCAAGATTTATCTACAGTGACCAGAGTCTTTTGGTGCCTCCCTTCTGGGGAGCCGACACTGAGACGCCTCAAGGTTTTCAGAAAGTACTGGCCACTTGCCCCCTGTCAATCAGTTCTCCTTAAACTCTGAATACTGAGATGTTCAAAATCCCTAGTTGCTTTTGAAAATCTTGGCCTGATATTTTTACAGTTTTGAAGAAATAAAATGCTAAACATTCATATCATGAAGAAATGCCTGCCTAGATTTAGTGAAAGGATGGCATTTCCTGGGTAATGTCTTTCTCTTTTGTAAAAGAGCACAATTTTTCAACAAGCTGCTTTCAAACATGCAGACATTTAAAGATTGTTGGGTCAAATGTATCCCTCCTACAACTCCATAGATTTCAATGGACTTGCACCAGAGATGAGCTGAGCTTGCCTCGCCTTTTGTATCTGATTAATTTATGTTCACTTTACTTCTCCAGTGCCAGTGAAAGGCTGCTATTGTTCCCTACAAATACTCCCTATATGCTTAGAGGCATCCAACTCTTCTGTGAGTTGGTATTGTTGTTCTTTTTCTTTCTGATTTCCTCCACGTAACAGAACCAGATTACTCTAGGGGAGCTAACTGTGTACTTGACTCTCTAGGGAATTCAGTACACGCCTGCAATTAACCTGCATTTAACTGGCCATTGGATGTTGCTGTTCTTCTACAATAAACACAGATGGCAGACAGTTTTGACTGAGTATTTGTATACTGCAGGTTGGCACAGCTCTAGTCAAAATAAATACAATTTCCAGACTGCTCAGCTCTTTGCCCTCACTTCTTAGTTTTCAACTGAGGAGGGGGAAATCTGTACAGTGTAAAAAAGTCAACCTAAGGGTCAACCCCAAAATAAATGTTTTGCTCACATGACATTATCCAGACTACACTGACTACAAATCAGTGCCGTAAATATGTTACTGAGGTAATAAAAGAAAGAGAATTTTTTTAAATGGATTTAAAGGCGGGAAGGGTAATTCAATTGGAGAAAAAATAAATTGTGAATTACAGGTAACGTCCAAGGGCCATTCCTGCAAACACTTATGCACGTGCATAAACTTAGTCATAGCAATAGCAGCATCGAGCATTATGGGGCCAATCATATGGGTAACAGTCCTAAGAGTTTGCAAGATCCCATGTGTATTTTCAAGCGAGGAATGGATAGTAAATATGTGGAAACGCTGATCAGTATAGCTTTGATTTGGTTTAAGAGTCTCATTAGTTATTTACCCTCCTCCCCCTTCACAAATACAAGATGCTTCTGTGTTTGCTGTAGCTTGACTAAAAATGTTTTTCAGTGGGAAAAATCGGATCTGTAGAAAGTTTTTTAGAAAAAGTAAAAAATAAAATACACAGTATAAAAAGCAAGGTTGTTAAGTTTAACGAAATTGAGCTAAGCATATAAAAAATCTGCCACCAGGGTCAAACTGGATGCCATGTGTATTTTTTTTTCATTAAAGGAGTGCAGATTTTGAGCCTGAGCTATTATTTCCGGTGACTTGAGGCCCTCAGGGGGCAGCAGTGAAATGGAAAAGAGCGCGGCAGCCTGCTCTTGGAACTGATGCTCACTGAATCTGAAAGGTCATGTCATGTTTTCTGGCAATTGACTCAATGGGTTTGGATTCTACAACATAAGGTCGGGCCGTTTTCACTCAGCACATGTTTACTGGGGAATGTGCCTTCCAGTTGTTTTCACATTGACCTTATTACCCTGCCACACTGATGAGCCTGGCACAAAAACTACTTTTTGTATGACTGTGTGCACCATTCTCTCCCTTACCATGGCTACTTCATGAGGCTAATGCTGGACTGGTGTGTGCCTCTTCCCCCACCACCACCTTTTTTCCAGGCACCTATATTACAAGAGCAGGTAGCAGAAGCTCATTTCAATCTCACTTGAGGGTGAGGAGGGAGAGAGAGAGAGGGAATAATGGGATTGACCGATTTATGGGGTTAATGTTCCTTTTTGTGTGTATCTATTGGGGGTGGGGAGGGGCTGAAGTGTGTAAAGAATAAGGTGACCAGGAGAAAAGAATGAAAAATTAGGACACATTTTCAGGTGGGAGGGAGGGTTATAGTTATGTTAACAGGGTGACCAGGTGTCCATTTTTTTCACTGGAACACTGTTGAATAGGGATCAACATTTCTGGTCTGCATTTCTGACTGGACCACTGACTGTCTAATAAGAAGTGCCATGCAGTGGAGCCAACAGGCTCCCTGTTAGCCTTCATGTTGTGTAGCTTCTGGAAGCAGCAGCAAGTCCCCTCGCTGGCTCAAACATGTAGGGGAAGCCAGAGGACTCTGTGCGCTGACCCTGACCCAAGGACCGCCCCTGCAGCTCCCATTGGCTGGGAACTGTGGCCAGCAGGAGCTGCAGATATAGTGACCATGGATGGGGAAGGGCATAGAGCTGCCTGGCAGTGCTTGTGGGTAGGTACTAGAGGGGGCACTTACTACTGCTTCTGGGAGCTGCTTGAGGCAAGCATCATCCATAGCCAGCACCCCTGAACCGCTCTTGGGTCCTAACCTCCTGCCCCAGCCCTGATCCCTGTCTTGCCCTCTGAACCCCTTGGTCCCAGCCTGGAGCACCCTTCTGCACCCCCAAACCCTTCATCCCAAGGTCCACCCTGGAATCTTCACCCGCCAGTCAGAGCCCTCATCCTCCCTCTGCCCCCCAACCCCTGCTGTAGCCTAGAGCTCCCTCCCATACTCTGAACCTCTCAGCTCCAGCATGGAGCCCCCTGCTACACCCCAAATACTTCATCACCAGCCCTACCTCCAGCTAGAGCCCCCCACACCCTCACCTCCTGCACCCATAACCCCTCTTTTCTGGGCCCACCGTGGAACCTCCATCCCCAGCCCAGAGCTGTAATCGCCTCTCACAGCATAACCCACTGCCTCAGCCTGGAGCCCTCTCCCGTATTCTGAACCACTTGGTTTCACTCCCCGAGCACCCTTGAGTCAGTCCAGTGAAAATCAGCGAGGGTGAAGAAAGCTAGTCACGGGAGAAGGGGAATGGAATGAGTGAGGGGTGGGGTCTAGGAGAAGGGGTAGGGCAAGGGCAGGGTCTTGACAGAGAGGAGGGGCAAGGGGCAGGGCAAGTGTATCTGGTGTTGTGCGAGTTGAAAATTGGCAACCTAAGCGGCGTATATAAGAAAAAGCCCCTAATATCTGTATGGTCCCAATAATACTGGAATATACAGTCACCCTAGTAAAGACACTGAGGGTGAGGATATGAGAGAATTAAATTAAACTCTGTGGGGCTAGCATTGTCTTTTATTTCTCTCTTTGTACTGCATCTAGCATAATGCCTCTGCCTGGCGCTCCTAGCTTCTACAGTAATACAAATAATAACAATGACGGAAAAGTTTATATTCTTTGAGGAATCAACAATATGCTACTGGCTCTACAAACATATGTTTCTAAGTATTTTTTATCTGGGACATGGAAGCCCTTGTTGTGACAACAAAATATGGTATCTCTGCAATCATTTTAGACTGGAAAAATGCTTTGTCCATCTGTAGCGTCGGGGAATCACTAATCCATTCACAAGAAATGTGGTGTTCTTCAAAACACCCCCTCTTGAAGTATCTCTCTCCCACGTTACAGCTGAGCTGTAGAACCACTTGCAAACAGTGTCTTCCTGTCCACCTCCCACTATCCAAATGACAAGAAGTATTTATGCTGCTTGTTTATTGAGTTCTCTGTCAGGAAGGCCGAGGCAGGGTGTTGCAGGTCACCTACACCACAGCAAGTAAAATGCATTCTAGTATTAAAGGGGAAAATTTGAACACTGGCCAGGGACTCAGAAGATCTGAGTTTTCTTTTTGGCCCTGCTAATGTGGTACCTTCACTGGTGCCTCAGTTTCCCCATTTTTATGTTTTAAAGAGTATCATGTAAAAGGTTGGGATTATTATTAATTACTAGCTTCCTGTCACTCAGAATTTCTGAACCTGGAAGCCAGGAGAATGACTTAGGTGTCCTTCTGTCAGGAGAACAAGAGCTTAACTCCTGAGGCTAGGAGAATGGCTGGTGCATTCAAATGGATGTTGATGTTATCAGTGCTATGGGCCACTTTCCTAGGGTCCCAAATTTGCATGACTATTCTACAAAGAAAAAAATTATAATTGACCTGTACTTTTTTTCAAAATCACTTTGGTATTGTGAGTAATGTTTCATAAGTGCTACAGGGTAAAAGAGCTTCCCAGCTTTGCTTTGTGGTTGGTCCACTCATATCACTTACAATTAGTTGCTTAGCATCATCTTGTGAGAGGCGCCACGCTTTGGCCTCACACGCCGTGGGTGCAGTTTTGTTCATCTCTGTGTATTTGTGCATCTCTTTTTCCAAACCTCTGGTTTTGTGAGTGTACGTTGAATAAACTTCTGCTTGAGATGCACAGGAGCAAAAAGCTGGGGATAAAATTGTGTGCTGAAGAACACATATCCTGTAACCATGCAGGTACTGGAATCCACTCCTAAAAATGTGGTCCTTGTAGCTTATGGGTTGCATACCTCTTGCAGAAGAGCAATCGAAAGCTGATGTACTACTTACCATCCTCTCTAACCCTCAAAATTAATGGTATATAGTGAATTTCACCCACTACGTAAAGTGGAAGATAAGACTGTTTGAATTTAGATTTGTGTAACATATGAGATTAACCTGCATCTAATTTCATTATGATTATTAAATGTGTGCTACATACATATCCACTTGGAATGGAAGCCATTGAAATGGATCATCTTAGGAATGATGACTTCACAGCAGTTTGAACATGAAGCATAAAGACTCCTTTAAAAGGCCATACTATACACTGAGATTTGTTTTCAGCTTGGAGCTAAACATCCCATGTTATACAGGACTATTTCTAAAGCAAATTTTCAAATGCCTCGTGGTTGGTGGGTCTGTTCTTATTTACGACCATGGATGTGGATTAAGAACCACAAGCTTTAGCTAACTTCTGCAGACAAGGCAGCAAATCCCAACGGTCTAATTCAAGGAGAGCTGTGCAGGTGTTATAATTAGCAGTTTCCTGCTACACTGCCACAAATAAGCTGCAATCCTCCAGGTACCTCTCTCTATGCAAGTTTTTTTTAAATCCAGACCAAATTCATCTGTAACCTTTTTAATTGCCCAAGCGTATGTTTAGCTACCCTGGATCCACTGTTCCAGATCTTGCAGAAAATCAGATGTGAGTGAGGATTAATGGTTTGGTCGTTCATAGCGTCCAGCCACCACGCAGAGTGCAGCATGCCTTTAAATGAGGCCTCTGTGTACAGTAGGGGAGTGAGCCCTAAATGGGGGAGTTCAGTTTCCTATGTTATCCCTCCTTCACCCTTCAAGACCAATTAACATGTCATAAAGGGACAAAAAAGTGCAATGTTAGGAAGACAAACATAGCCATTAATGGGCTCTGCATGTGCTGCTGCCACCTTCCAGTGAAAGTTGAGGTCCTTGGCATCAGAGTTTTTAGCAATTTAACAAAAGAACCCTGATATTTTTCTCATTAGGCTTTGGGGAGACAGGGGTGGAAAGGTCCCGTGTTACTTTCCGACGTAAATGCTTGTCAAATGCTGCAGGAAAGTTTCTCAGATTCCATAATCAGCAGGGCATCTGAGGACTTTAAGGCTTTTCACAGTACTATAATGCTACCAGTGCCAGCTGGAGTCTTCAAACTGTATGCCTTAGAGCTTGTATGTTTCACATCACTGAAAGGCTACACAATACTTTCAATTGGCATTGCATTCCATTTGGTATGTCTAGGGATGGAGCTAGTTAGAGAAATAATGGCAAAGGCGGATGTGTTTGCTCAGACAGTGGTTCTGCCCTCCTCCTTAATGTACATTTCTAGAAGATTTACCTGACGTTGCTCGGGTCCTTCAGGGGAGGGGGCTAGGGATGTGGAGAGTGCAGGGGTCAGGATGGGTATTTGAGCATGTGGGGAGTTCAGGGCAGGGGGCTGGAAGTGGGGTGTGTGCGCACGCATGCAGGAGTCAGGGTTTGAGGATATGGAAGGCTCAGGGCAGGGGGCTGGGGTGTGTGTGGGGCACATGAATGAGGGGTGAGGAAGGCTCATGGCAGGAGTGTGGGAGCTGCACAAGTCAGGGTTGGGGGTGAGAAGGTCTCAGGGCAGGAAGGTTGTTGTGGGGTGTGTGCTGGAGTCCAGGTTGGGGGAGAAGAGGGCTCTGGGCTGGAGGTGTGAGGGTTGCAGGAGCTGGCCGGGTCTGCTCCCTGGGGCAGCTGATCCCTGGTGCTGACTGCAGTGGGGGGTGGTGGTGGTGGTGGTGGTGGCTGGGATGACTGAGGGGCAGTGGGCCAGAAGCTTCCTTCCACTCCTGCCCCCTGCTGGCCCAGTGGAATTAAGCTGTCCCAATATTCATCTTTGGCCCCTTTCTGCCCTCTGTGGTCATTAGAATCATAGAACACTAGAACTGGAAGGTACCTCAAGAGGTCATCAAGTCAGTTCCCTGCCCTCATGGGAGGACCAAGTACTGTTCCGATCATCCCTGATAGATGTCTATCCAACCTGCTCTTAAATATCTCCAGAGATAGAGATTCCACCATCTCCCTAGGCAATTTATTCCAGTGTTTAACCACCCTGACAGTTAGGAAGTTTTTCCTAATGTCCAACATAAACCTCCCTTGCTGCAATTTAAGCCCATTGCTTCTTGTCCTATCCTTAGAGGCCAAGGACAACACTTTTTCTCCCTCCTCCTTGTAACACTGTTTTAGATACCTGAAAACTGCTATCATCTCCCCTCTCAGTCTTCTCTTTTCTAAACTAAACAAGCCCAATTCTTTGTCTTCCCTCATAGGTCATGTTTTCTAGACCTTTAATCATTTTTGTTGCGCTTCTCTGGACCTTCTCCAATTTCTCCACATTTTTCCTGAAATGTGGTGCCCAGAACTGGACACAATACTGGAACTGGGGCCTAACCAGCGCAGAGTAGAGCGGAAGAATCACTTCTCGTGTCTTGCTCACAATACTTCTGTTAATGCATCCCAGAATCATGTTTGCTTTTTTTTTGCCATAGTGTCACACTGTTGATTCATATTCAGCTTGTGCTCCACTATATGACCCCTAGATTCCTTTGTTCAGTACTCCTTCCTAAACAGTTGCTTCCCATTCTGTATGTGTGAAACTGATTGTTCCTTTCTAAGTGGAGTACTTTGCATTAGTCCTTAGTAAACTTCATCCTGTTTACCTCAGACCATTTCTCTTGTTTGTCCAGATCCTTTTGAATTATAACCCTATCTACTAAAGCACTTGCAACCCTTCCCAGCTTGGTATCATTTGCAAACTTTATAAGCATACTCGCTATGCCATCATCTAAATCATTGATGAAGATGTTGAACAGAACCGATCCCAAAACAGGCCCTGTGGAACCCCACTCATTATGCCCTTCCAGCATGATTGTGAACTGGTAATAACTACTCTCTGAGACTGGTTATCCAGGCAGTTATGCACCCACCTTATAGTAGCCCCATGTAGATTGTATTTTCCTAGTTTATTGATAAGATAGTCATGCAAGACTGTATCAAATGCTTTACTAATGTCTAGGTTTACCACGTCCATCGCTTCTCCCTTATCCACAAGACTTGATAGCCTATCAAAGAAAGCTACGAGATTGGTTTGACGTGATTTGATTCTTTACAAATCCATGCTGGCTGTTACCTATCACCTTCTTACCTTCCAGATGTTTGCAGATGAATTCCTTAATTACTTGCTCCATTATCTTCCCTGGCACAGAACTTAAACTGTCTGGTCTGTAGTTTCTTGGGTTGTTCTTATTTCCCTTTTTATATATGGGCAATATATTTTCCTTTTTCCAGTCTCTCCCGACTTCCATGACTTTTCAAAGATGATCGCTTATAAGGCTCAGATACCTCCTCTATCAGCTCCTTGAGTATTCTAGGATGCATTTCATCAGGCCTGGTGATTTGAAGACATTTCACTTTTCTAAGTAATTTTTAACTTGTTCTTTTTTTTATTTTAACTTCTAAACCCACCTAAACTAATTTATATTAAGTCATTACTCAGTATAATTGTCCCTGCTAACAACCTCCTCCCTTTCCATGTTATAGAAAATGACACATTCCATTGTGCTGACACAACCAAATCCTTACCTTACATTATGACTATCAGATGTACCTGGCTTTGCTTGTAATATTACATTCTTAACTGTAGTAATGTTCGGGGTTTTTTTTAATAAAAAGAAAAATGTACATGTTTTATTTCAATGATTTGGCAGGAGAGTGGGGGGGGGGG
>JANRFK010000875.1:26976507-27029121 GCA_030068395.1 Apalone spinifera | reverse complement strand
ATGCCATCCGGTCCAGGAGACTTGTTAACATTAAGTTTTTCTATTTGTTCCAGAGATGGGTGCATACCTGGATGGATAACTGTTCTCAGAGAGTAGTTATTAACGATTCACAGTCATGCTGGAAGGGCGTAAGTGGAGTTCTGCAGGGATTTGTTTTGGGACTGGTTCTATTCAATATCTTCATCAACAATTCAGATGATGGCATGGAAAGTATGGTTATAAAGTTTGCAGCTGATACCAAGCTGGGAGGGGTTGCAAATACTTTATAGGATAGGGTAATATATCAAAATGATCTGGGCAAACTAGAGAAATGGTCTGAGGTAAACAGGATGAAGTTTACTAAGGGTTAATGCAAAGTACTCCACTTAGAAAGGAACAATCAGTTTCACACATACAGAACGGGAAGTTTCTGTCTAGGAAGGCGTACTGAAGAAAGGGATCTAAGGGTTAAAGTTGACCGCAAGCTAAATATGAGTCAAAAGTATGGCACTGTGGCAAAAAAACCCAAACATGATTTTGGGATGCAACAGAAGTATTGTAAGCAAGACACGAGAAGTCATTTTTCTGCTCTACTCTTCACTGATTACGCCCCAGTTGGAGTATTGTGTCCAGTTCTGGGCACCACATTTCAGGAAAAATGTGGAGAAATTGAAGAAGGTCCAGTGAAGGACAACAAAAATGTCTAGAAAACATGACCTATGAGGGAAGACTGAAAGAATTGGGCTTGTTTAGTTTAGAAAAGAGAAGACTGAGAGGGGAGATGATAGCAGTTTTCAAGTATCTAAAATGGTGTTACAAGGAGGAGGGAGAAAAATTGTTGCCCTTTGCCTCTGAGAATAGGATAAGAAGCAATGGGCTTAAATTGCAGCGAGGGAGGTTTATGTTGGACATTTGGAAAAACGTCCTAACTGTCAGGGTGGTTAAACACTGGAATAAATTGCCTAGGGAGATTGTCGAATCTCTATCACCTGCAATATTTAAGAGGAGGTTGGATAGACATCTATCAGGAATTATCTAGACCAGGGCTACTCAACTTTGGAAGCTCCAGGGGCCACAATGATACTCACAGCATAGGCAGAGGGCCACAACTTAAGTGTGGTTGCATGTACATGCAAATATATATGCAAATAGCTTTTCACGCCGACGGGCATGAATACAAAGATTAAGGCAAGCTACACAACATGCAGGCCCCATTTAAGTCAGTTCTGCTGATATAAATAAATTGCAATATTTACCCAATTTCCACCCATATGACAGCACTTTTAATGAGCAATGACAGTCCAGGAATTGAACTACTAAAAAGCATATCAATAGGAGATCATTCTATTTACTCACCATTATGGAGCGTGTTCCCAGTGGAGGCCATGTTGGTACGATCCCACCTGCGGGCCGGGTGTTGAGTCTTGCGTAAACCCAAACCGCACCAAACATGGGCACATGGGCTGCGTGTTGAGAAGCCCTGATCTACACAGTGCTTGGTCCTGCCATGAGGGCAGGGGACTGGACTTGATGATCTCTCGAGGTCCCTTCCAGTTCTAGAGTTCTATGATTCTCCTGCCATCCTCCTCTAGCCCCTTGTGCAGCAGATATGTGGAGGTTTCACAGTGTATAGTGCCTCTTACCTGAAGAGGACGGAAAGTTTGTCCCTGTGTAAATGACATTGATGGGGCTATGCACCGTTTTTGATGTAGCATAAAATCCAAGAACTAACAAGTTCCAAAGAGGCTGGAGAGTGGCTGTTCTCAGTGCTCACAGATGACAGAATGAGGAGCAATGTCTCAAGTTGCAGTGGGGGAGGTCTAGTTGGATATTAGGAAACACTGTTTCCCTAGGAGGGTGGTGAAGCACTAAACTGGGTTACGTAAGGAGGTGGTGGATTCTCCATCTCTAGAGGTTTTTAAGTCCTGGCTTGACAAAGCCCTGGCTGGGATGATTGAGTTGGGGTTGGTCCTGCTTTGGGCAGGGGGCTGGACTCGATGACCTGCTGGGGTTTCTTCCAACCTTAGGTTTTTATGTGGACACTGAGAGATTTGGGGAAATGGATGTAAATTACAAATTGACGGAGAGGGACATAGGAATGGAAGGGGCCTCCTGAGTCATTGAGTCCAGTCCCCTGCTATCACAGGCAACACTGTCATATAATTGGGTTATCAACAGACATCATAAAACTGGTGAGGTGGTTTGACTCCTTTCCTTGTTCTATGAGGCTGTTCTAGAACCTTCCTCCCCTTTCCTGATGCTTAGAAACCCCCTTTCCCCTTAATTTCCAGCCTCCATATTCGTGGCTCGCTTATACCTCTTTGCTCTTCTCTCTCTTTGGTTTTTACCCTCCTGACATGTTCAGGAGAGCAATCAGATCCACTCGTCTCAGCCTTCCTTTTGCCAAGCTAAAGAAGTGAATCTCTTCTTGGATGATCCTCTGAGTGCCTCCTCTCTGCACCTGTTTCAACATGAATTCCATCTTTCTTGAGTGAGATAGAGTCTGTGGCCATTTTAATGGTATTTCTTTTGTTGAATTAATAAAACTCTTAAAATCTGAGTAAAAAAGAAACTATATGAAGGGATTGGGGTGTTGGGGAGTTTTACAAGTCCACTTTGAACTAGCCATTTTTGTCCAGGCCCATCTCTCACTTTGACTTCTGCCTCACCCTGCTCTTACCCCTGCACATTTCTGTCTCCTGTTGCTCTTGATAACTGACGTTGTTTTTCTGCAAACACATTACAGCAAGAATAGCATGCTCAGTGCACTGCTTCCCCATGGTGCAGCATCTGAGTTCTGAAATCACTAGATACAGGGGCCCAGAGCTGTTATGCGAGGAGAGGATCGATTCAGTCAATCAGAAGGAAAATCCACTGTCAGGCACTCAGACCTTTAACCTGCTCCTCAGAATTATTAGAACTCCCAAATCTCTTTGCAGGGCTTTTCTATTAGATGGATATTCCCATGTTTTGATTTTTTTGCTCCAAAAGTAATTTTTTTTATAATTACCTGCATTGAACTGCACTTACCATCTGGGAAGTGAGAGGCACTTAAATGATTTATTAGCCTGGGTTCCTAAATGTGTTGAACAGCATGGGATTGATTTGGCCAGTGACAAATACAGGGTACATGACAATGGGTATGTGACCAATGTCTGATGGAGCGTCGTGCTACACCTGTGGGATTGCACCACAGGTAGGTTGACTTCATTCCATCCATGCAGCAGATCAATAAAAGACATATGTGCCTGGGATCAGAAATACAAAGGAATACCTTTGAAGTGCAGTTCTGATCTCAGAGGGCTGTGCAAATTGTTGAACTCCACGATTCTTGTCTCTTAATAACTCAGTGTTAAATTTAGTAAAAAGACAATTGACCTTTCAAGCCCTTGTAGGATCTGAAAGCTATCTGGGTTCCTTGTTTTTCAGGCACTGTTTGAAATGCAATGATTCAGGCCCTCACTTATTACTGCTGCTATTATTACTCTCTACTATTTGTTTTGCAGTAGCATGCATAATGTGTGAGAAGCTTTCCCCACACATCTCGGGCAATCTCTATCATTCAGGAAGGTTGAACAGGTGTATCACAGGGTATAATCACAATTCAATTAAGTATAACAGCAAGCATGATTAGCAGATAATGTGAGCTTGTGGGTTTAAGTGAGGGCATAATTTGCCTTGCAAATGCTTTATTAATAGTGTTGAAGTATAGGAAGCACAGAACACTTTGCTTTTGCTTAACTTTTGCTTTGCATCTACACTGGAAAAACAGCATCTGTCATTCACTATTGGTATCCATCAATGCACCTTTCAAGTGGAAACTGTATTGCAAACAGCACTCTGCTTTTTTATCTTCTCCCCACATTGAATTTTAATAAAAAGCCTGAACCCAGAGCTCTTGCCACATTATAACTTCCACCAATATTACCAGTTAGGAAAACTATGTCTTTACCTGTGAACAGAGAAGGTCATAATTTACAGCAGCCTTATCACTGCTTTGAATTGTGAATAACAATGATGTGAGACTTGCCTATGTCCTTCTACTCTCCTTTGTGCTAAGCGAGAGCCAAGGATCTATCCTAAGAAGAGAGCTTGACAAAGTTATGATCAAAGGGCTGATCCTGCTAGGTGCTAAGAGACCCTATTTGCTATTTAAGTTAATGGGAATCTTGCGCAGGGTCATGTTAATCTTCTGCCCATCGGTCTAATTGAGTGTATGTGCCATAAAAACGCACACCAGGCATTCAAGTGGCCTTTCACCCTAATGGAAATGATGGAATAGCAAATATGCCGTGAACTAGCAAGCTGGCATCCTTCCAGCACCCGGATGTGTATTTTGATGGCAAATAGAAACAGATGACCCCAACTGGCGGCTGGCAGAGGAGAGTTTATGCACTGCCAGCAAAGGGCTCTCCAAGAAACGGGATGTGATTATTACAAACTGTTTTCAGTAACGGCTGAGCTAATCCAGTGGCAGAACCAAAGTTAGCTGCACAACAAAAACCGACCCACAGCATTCCTTGTGCCCCTACAATCTTCTACTGCCTAGGGCAACAATCCAAGTGATGGTAACAACTGAATTCTCTCCTTATTTCTATTTTAAACTGGGCCTTCCCATTGTGTGTCAGAAGCTTTCTCCTTTATGTCTTCAAGATTCTTCCGCAGCACCTGCTGAGTCTCTTCTGGCTTTTTCCTGATGCTTGTCAGCCTGGGTGAAAGGGCTGAAATAGAGGCAGTTAAAGATACTAGGTGGGAACCCAGAGCATGAGCTTCTAAAGGGCAGGTCTGGGTACCAGAAGCCTGTGAAGAATGCAATGCATGTGCAGCTACAGGTCTTGTGGTAAAGGTGCAGGCTACTCCAAACCGAACTAGTGGGAGCTAATGACTGTTGCTCTAGTGCCACCTGGTGGCTCAAAAGTGCAGGAAGATGACCCTTTACCCAGAGGAAATGGCCAGTGTTGTAGTCCGGCAGTAGGATGCATGCAGAGCAAAAGGGGATAAAAAGATTGGGCTAGAACAATGAGGGAAGATGGGACTGAGAAAGGAAGGTGGCCGTTGGACAGGAAGGGCTATAATTGGCAGGGAGCTTGTCTAATGGAAAACTTCCCTGTCATGCATCCTGTAGGGTCTGGTGTGTGCCACCGTATCTTTGGAATCATCACATAGAATTGTGAACTGTCTGTGAAATAATTGTCCACAACCCAAGTGAGGCAAGAAGTGGGTGCAGAACCCCGGGAATGGTGGGGCTACGATGAACTGTGGTCCTCAGCATGGGGGACAATTGACTGGGATGGAACCTATTCTTGTCATATCTCCATGTACAGGCAGAGCCACAGGCGAGCGGCTTCGCAAAGGGCCGGAAATGTGGGGGGTGATGAGTCAGGTCTGAACAGCTGGATCTGATGTTTCCCCGTCATTTGTATTTGCCCAGAAAAAGGAAGCAGGGTTGCTCTTATGCGGGTAATTTTAACAGAAATGGGACTGGATTCTGCTCATTAGTACTAGCTTACAATACATATTCTTTTTACTACTGTTCCAGTTAGTACCGATGAAGGTCTGCAGTAAAGTATCCACTTTGCCTGGGTAAGGTCCAAAGATGTAAATAATGGTCATCAGTTTAGCATCTGTTCCTTTCTTGGTCATTCGGGTTCATGACTGGGGTTTCCAGGTGCTACTATTACACAGATACAAACAACAACAACAACATATTTATGTAGCTCAGTTTTCAGACTACAGCTAGCCAAATAATGAGATTTTTGCTTTGCTGGCAGTCATAGGCTAGATGTATAGGGCTGTACAGGGCTGAAGGAGGCCTAGACCCTAAAGCTGTCTATCCGCTCACCAGTGTTGGCTGAGGTACCCTGTGTGCATGCCCAGTTTGGTGGCAGGAGAACACAAGGGGCAGAGGGAAAGGTGCTGTCTGAGCACATATGCATGCATCACATCTTGATGCTATGGTGATCAGGGCCAGGAAGAGATGGGTAGGGAGTTGCAGAGGAAGGGCGTCTCTGCATGGGGATAAGCATGTTATGCTATGCTGTGGCTGGCTGGAGGAGCGGGAATAAAAACTGCCATTGTGGGGAAAGAGCAGGACGGGCTACCTCTTCACATCCACGTTCCACGCCCCCACTGGAGCTTTCGTCTGCCTACCGATCTCCATGCATGATTCCGCTCCGCCCCCCCAGCATATTTTTCTTTTATCTGAAAAATAAAAGAAAGTGCTTTGTTTGACCCGCAACTGAACTGTTGTTTTGATTTCAAGAATTTGGTAAGAAAACTTCTTTTTCTCAGTGGAATTAAAGCACAATTTGAAATGAGAAGTTGAAACACTTCATGCAGAAAATGTCAAAATGTAACATTTTGATTTTATTCAGAATTTTTTTTGACGGAAACCATTCAATGATGTGAGCATGAATTCATGCAATGTTTTGACATCTCTGAATCTTTGTTGTTTCACTGGAAAGAATTTCAGTGAAAATATTTCACCCAGTTCTATTTCAGGTTTCATTCTGGACCCTCGCCGAAGCTGCCAAATACTTCGGAACTTAGAGTAAATTCAGATGTGATTCTAATTCTCTATTGGAATGCCAAGGTTTAGGTCCACCTTTATATTCTAATGTCAGCTTCACCTCGCAAATCTCTCCCCCTTCTGTGAAATTCCTGTTCTTTCATTATAATACCTGTTCAGGTTTTTTATTTCAGCTATAGTCTAAAAATAAAAAACTGTTTTTTCCCTTTTCCCTGGACAATCTTCTCTGTATCAGTGCATACTTAATACATGTCTTGCAGAAACAAATGTCCCCTGTGCATCTGTTTGCAGTGTTACTGGCATAAGTGTTCTTTCACTAATCCTCAGTATTTTTTTCTTGACTGACCCTAATACATTCCTAACTACGGTTTCTTGTCTGCCTCCTGCATCAGCTCCCTGCAGTCTGCTTGTTCTTCCTATCTTGTATTAAGCGTTGCCGGCACTCAAGGTGCAAAAAGCTTAACAAACTGATCTCTTGTGGGTGCTTGAGTACAGGACGATGACTAGGCATTATTGGAGCCAGGGCTCGGTGTTGGCAGAAGAGTAAGCAGGGAGGATAGCTGTCAGTTCCAGTCAGACTGCATTCTAGCTGTTTCCCATCACTACACTCGGATGGCTTGGAAGTCCAGGAAAAAGAAAGAAAGGAAAAGAAAGTGAGAGAAGAAAGACAAGGAAGTGCACAGCATCAAATAGCAAGGGACAATGGGAAGGGCACAGTCCAGTTTAAACTGGCTTTGGGAAACCAAGGATGGCTCTCTCAATAATTAAAGGAAATATGCATTCTCCTATCCACTGCATTTAAGATGAGTGACAGTTTTACTCTGCACTGCTAACAATGCCAGGGACATGATCATAATGCTGGAACACATTTCCCTGCACATTACAACAGCGAAGGCGACTTATGGCAGTGGGCCAGAATCACTTAGATCATTTTACCAGGGGCACAGCAGCGACCAGAGGACCCCATCAAGGAGCTGCTCTTTCCAGTCCATAGCACCCCATGTTGTGACATTTCTCTCACAGTTGTCCCCCTGCATTACCGCCGATGACCTAAAAAATGATTGTTGTCTTTAGATATAAAAATCAGTTTAACTAAAGCCCGGGTCAAACTGCTGTCAGTGTATTCAGATGTATGTTTCAACTTAGTTTTGTCACCCTGTGAGATGGAAAATTGCAGCTCTGGGTAAGGTCAAACCAGGGTTATAAACTTTCTTTGTGAGCAATTGAGTATGAAACAAAATCTGATTTGCTCAGATACAGGTAATGTTTCTCCCCCCCCCCCCCTTTAAACCACAACCCTACTTCTTCATGCTGGTGTTAAATAATTCAACATTCTAGTGTGGGAGGACTTGAGAAATTTCAGAAATAATGCATACAGAATGCTTGCCTTCATATTAATAATGGCTGTAGGGTTCCATAGCAGCATTATTTTTGTGTGTATATACACTCTGTATGAATTGATTATGTAACCCAAATTCCTCCTAGGGATGTCTTCTGTCTCTGTGGGGATCTGGTATAATTTGTTCTCTGAATTACCCTGCCAGTTGTATGCTCATATGCTAAAAACCCCTTATAGGGATAAACAGACAACTGAAATTGGTATGCAATAAAAAGATGCTGTGTTTAGATCTAACAGCTATCCTTTTTCTGTTGCTAAACTATTGGTTCCTAATGCTGTCGCTTAATGCTTTTAATTTTTGAATTATCACACACACACATTAAATAATCTCAGAGCTCCTTTTCCTTACCCCAGAGAAGTAGGTAGGTGAAATTATTCCAGTTCTACAGATGGGGAAACTGAGGCACGAAGCACTTATGGGCCATCGGCAAGATCACAGAACAGGAAGGAAGTCAGATTATATTTCTTCAGTTCAGTGTTCTTGGGGCTATGCTCAGACCAGCAAACTATGGGCTAGATTCAGCTCAATATTAGAGTATTCGTCATGCATCTGACGAAGTGGGTCTTTGCCCACGAAAGCTTATGCTCCAACACTTTGGTTAGTCTATAAGGTGCCACAGGACTCCTCGCCGCTTTTGCAGATTCAGACTAACACGGCTACCCCTCTGATACATAGTATTAGGGTAGCTACTCATGGCATCAGAGGTACAAGGTCCCAGAGTGGACTATCAGCCAGCAAAGCTGCTGCAACGTCCCCTTGGCAGAGGATCCTAAAGAGGCCAATAGAGTCTCCAGAATGGCCGGTACTAGAGAGGGAGCAGGATGGATAGGGCACCAAAGTTGGAATCCCAAGAAAGAAAAGCAAGGTGATGCCAGCTGCCTCCCAAATGCAGAGGGGTGAAGATGGAGTGAGGACAGCGGGCAGGTTGGTGCAGGGAAGTGTGGTTTACCCCTCCCTGCATCGGTAAGAGTGAATCTGGCTGCCTTATGACACCTCCTTGTCCTTCTGTCAATTTAGCAAGTGTTAACTTTAATCTCTGCACCTGATCCCCCCCATGCAAATTGAAAGAAGGGCAGGAGAGGGTTGCCAGGAAGGATGAGTGAGTGAGTTTCAAAAAAAAGAAAGAAAGGAAGACCCAATATATTGTACGGAGTAGTTATTGAGCCATTTTTAAAGCTCAGAGAAGTCTGAGCTTCCCACTATTTTTCATTTTCAATAGATTGGCATTCAAGATTTTAATCCAGCTCCCATCCTGTGCCCTATTTGTCTCATTTTTCCTTTGAATGGGATGGCTCTGTTTCTGCTCAGGTACTGGTGCATATCTTTTCCCAAAGTCCTCCAGAATCCCTTGCTTTAGTCCTACTACAAGATGCTTAAACAGTTAATATCAAAGACTCATCATATCCAGCCTGAAATGGCAAACATTGGAAGGAAGATCTTCCCTTCCTTGCTCTTAGTTCCCTGTGCATACATTACAGAGTGGCAGACTGAAAGATCCTGCCTAGGGATGCAGACTTATCTGGCTGAATTATCCTGTTAACAGGTGCTTGAACTCTACATGTAGAGCAATTATCTATGGAATCTTTTTAGCAAATGGGGCCAGTCAGGTTCAACAAGAGTATAAGAAGGTTTAGAACAAAAGTCTGGGACTGAGAGATCCTACAGGGAAACTAGGAGCAGCCACATGTAGGGAGAAAGTTTAAGATGAACTTTGTTGTGGTATTATTTATCATTTACATTTACCAAAAAAGCCATACCCCAGGAAGAATTGTAAACAGTGAAAGATGTATTGTTGCCTGTTCCAGCTCCTATCTGCTCCCCCAAAGGTAAACAGCTTGCAAGAAGTTGGGGAAGAATTTCCTCTGGCACAAGAAATGCACTGAGCCAACTGTAGCATAAGGGAAGTTTTTGAGAGGGGCCGGGTTTAGTCATAGGCAGCACTGGGAAGAATGCCATAAATAAGAGCAGTCCTGTGGGCTCCCTGAATTATGCAGAAGGGCATTTCAGTCTCTGGAGCAGCCTGGAATTAGAAGGTGTAGAATACGAGCCAGTTTGTGTATGCTCTTCTTGAAAAGTATTAAACTAATGACTAGGGCTGGATGAGTATGACACTTCAAAAATGTTTCTGCAAACATTACTTTGAAAGGCAAAATAAATTTGCTGGACCTGTGTGCATGCCCCTCTAGATTAAGTTGCTGTGAATGTTCTAATGAGCCACGTTTATTGGCCAGTTTGGGGAAACAACAAATATTGGAGAATATTCACAGGAAGTGAAGTCTGAAGCCATTGTCATAAGTATTTATGCCAGGAATCTGATTCTAAGCGCTACATTTATCCACTCTAAGGAGTGATCGATGAGCCTTATCCAAACCATTCACTACAGCTTCGATTCTGAATGGCAAATACTCACAACTAACAGCTCATATGCAAGATTCATTTGTAAAAATTATTCTGAAAAGCCTTAAAATAACAAATTAAGCAAGTCATGAGTTCACAGACAATTCACACAGAAAAAAGAGGTGAAATTCATCAGTCAAATTATTCTCTAGGATTTACTCACCCCAGTGCTACTAATTAAGTATAACAAGGGAGCTGCTTGACATGTTGAGCTTGTCTGCATCTCTGAGATCTTCTTGCATCTGCATGTTTTGCATAATGGAAATTTATACTAGAAATGAATACAATCTCAGCAACCATGAACTTTAGATGGCTTTGTAATCTGAACCAACATTTGGATCCATTTTTTGCTGCTGGCCCCTATTTTGGTAAGGAACTGACTGAAGAGCTGAACACTTCTCCTTCGAGTGGTCCCCGTGGGTGCTCCACTCTGGGTGCTGGTTCGTCCTCGCACCGGTGACCGGAGACTTTTCTAGCAGTTTCTGCCGTGCCACGCAGGTGCCGTGGTGCCCTCTAGTGTCGTTGGAATTGTTGGGCACGTGCACGGCGCGGCTCCTCAGTTCCTTCTGTACCGTCCTCGGCAGCAGACGGAGTCGATTGTTCTCCTCATTTCTGTAAAAAAAAAAAAGTTAAATTCCCAGTTTTAACCCTCATTTTCTTCATCTTCCAAGTTTTTTAGCCCTATTCTTCTTCCCTGTCAAGTTTAAAAAAAAAAAATTCCCGTTGCGGTTCGCCTCTTTCCCCCGGCTCTCTGGGCTTTAAAAGATGCGAGTCATGTTGGGATGCCATGCCTGCCTTGGATTGGCACTCTAAATGTGTTAAGTGCCTATGGGAGCATCACCAAACTCAAAAGTGCCTCCATTGCTCCAAATTGACAGCTAGGGCGCGCTGGGATAGAGCCAACAGGCTAAAGACACTTTTATATGAGAAGTCCCTCCATCCTTCCTCAGAGGACTCTCTCGCGACTTCAAGACCGGTGCAATTGAGTAAGGGTATGGAAAAGAATCAACCCTCTACCCACTCTGCTCCTACTACCTCTAACTTGGGTCTTTCCCCAACTCTGTCTCTACCCTCGGCACCATCAGCCGTACGGGTCAGCACCAAGGATAGGCCGGGAAACTCTGGTACGGTGCACTCAAAAGCGTCGGTACCTCACAAAAGAGCTCATTGAGCCAAAGCAGAGGTCAATGGCACCAACCAGTATGGCACCGGAGCCGCCCCCGGTGCCGATGGCACCACCGAAAGATTGCTCAGCACCGAAGCACCACACCAAAACGGCACCGAGCCTGGCGCCGAAGAAGGCACGTGCCGACAGACCACCACCAAGTGCCACAGTGCCGGAACAATCCTCGGCACTGTCGATACTGCCGCTCCCGTACCACCACCATCCAAACTGCATCGTCCCACACCAACTGAGTGGTGTAACTGGCACCGTTTCCCAGTACGGAGCCACACATCATCGGCACCGCCTTCCCCGGGCTCCTCCATCCATTCCATGAGATCTCGATGCTTCTCCGTCGCTTCTCGCTCGGACAGTGACATCAGCACCGAGCCAAGGAGCAGGTTCTCCTCCCAGCACTCCAGCCTGGCACATAGACCTCCATCTTGGCAGCTGGCCCCGGTCCAATATGCATACCCTCCCCCTCTGCATTCTTGGTATGCACAACAATACGCCTACCCACCTCTGCCAAATGCCACCCAATGGCAACCATGGGAGCCGTGTTCTAAGAAGAGCCACCACCGGGCCTCTTCGACTACTACTAGGTCGCCTCCCTCTTCACCTCCCGCCATAGAATCGGCGACTGAACTGAATTCTCCAGCCTAATCCGCTGACCAAATGTTTCTTTAAAGGCCTACAGAATACCTTTCCTCCTGTCCGAACTCCGGTCCCCATCTGGGACTTGAACCACGTTCTAAAAAGCTTGACAAAACCACCATTCGAGCCTCTAGCCACTTGCTCTTGGTCTCATTTATCCATGAAAGTCTCCTTCCTCGTCGCTATTACCTCCAGTAGGAGGGTGAGTGAGCTTGCGGCCTTGATGGCTGACCCACCATACACTGTATTTACAAAGGACTGAGTGATACTCCAACCCCACCCTAAGTTCCTCCCTAAAGTGCCCTCCCCATTCCACATGAATGAACCCATACATTTACCTGCCTTCTTTCCAAAGCCGCACGTCGACCTAGTCCAGGCTACACGGCACACTCTCAACGTCCGACGAGCTCTGGCGTTCTATGTTGACCGCACGAAGCTGTGGCGAGCCTCACGTAGACTTTTCATCTCTTATGCTGAAAGATCTAAGGGAGAAGCAGTCTCTTCTCAGAGAATTTCGAAATAGATTACCTCCTACATTCGAACTTGTTACGCCTTGCATCACAAGCACTTACCTGAAAGTATCGCAGCTTATTGCACCAGGCGGTAGCTACCACAACTGCCTTCCTTCATAATGTTCCACTCCAAGACATTTGCAACGCTGCCACCTGGTCATCTGACCACTCTTTGGTGCAACATTATGCACTTTCCTCTTCCATAGCATCCTCCATGGCAGTGGGACGTGCTGTATTGTCCACAGTTACTACTACACGGCTCCAAACCCACCTCTGTGAGCCGACAACTGCTCTGTAGTCACCCAGAGTGGAGCACCCACAGGGACCACTCGAAGGAGATGAAAGAGTTACTCACCTTGTGCAGTAACGGTGGTTCTTTGAGATGTGTCCCCGTGGGTGTTCCACTACCCTCCCTCCTTCCCCTGCTTGGAGCCTTATACTCTAGCGGGTAGAGAAGGAACGGAGGAGCCGTGCCGCGCACGTGCCCAACAATTCCAACGACACTAGAGGGTGCCACGGTGCATGCGTGGTGCAGCAGAAACTGCTAGAAAAGTCTCTGGTCACCGGCGCAAGGACGCACCAGCACCCAGAGTGGAGCACCCACGGGGACACATCTCGAAGAACCACCATTACTGCACAAGGTAAGTAACTCTTTCTTCCAAATGTTGAGAATCTTTGAAATCTGGACCCTGATCTGCAGGGGGAGGCTTGCGGCCCTCTCTCATCCATAGACATTTCTGGGTTTGTAGGCCCTCTATTTTCTCCAAGACATCTGTGTAAAAGGCTGTATTGTCAGTTTTCTGTAGTTTTGCTGTCTTCTCTGGCTATATTCTAGGCCCTCTTTCACTAACCAAAAGGCAGGCTACAGCATGAGGCATGAAGATCTACTTGAATTCAGCATGTCCTCATATTCTACTAAGCGTTCTATCATTGTGCCAACTTTGCTATATTAATCTGGAGGCAGGGAAAACTGCAAGTCACTCAGTCCTTGCGGCGAGGAAGAGTTTATTTTATTTAAAGCAAATTGAGCCATTTTATGGCAGAACTGGGTTGCAGTTCCAGCTGAGCCCTTTCAAGCTTGCACATTCCTCTTCACAGCACACCTCTGGGATCATGCGGCCCAAAGTATAAGTTAATGAAGACAAAGAGGGGAGGTGTTCCAGGCACTGGTGTACTGCAGTCTTACCAACATATGTGATATCCGAGCAATGTGATACATTCTGCTTTATCTAATCACAGCAGAAGAATGAGGTTCTTGTTCTTATTTTAAATTTTCTTAGCATAAACTGTGGCCAGTAAACCACCGACCTTTCATTTCAGTGCTGACATTTCTCCAGCTCTTCTGTCTCCCAATAGTCGCAGCCAGGTACTTTGATATGGTATAAAACCATTGACAAACCATATCAGATCAACATTCATTATATATGTAGGAAGTATCCTAATCGATTTAGAATTTGGCATATTCAAGAAAAAAATCAAAAGTATGTCAGATGCCAGACTAGGTTGATAATTAGAACATGTCTCAAGCTGCAAAAGTTGGAATCAGATTTCAGACTCCTCAAAGTTTGGGGCTATTCCCATCTGGGGTTCTGGTTCAAGATAAGGTACTATTTTTCTAAATCTGGATCTGAGTTTGGGTTTTGATTCTGAATAGTATGGAATTCTATTTTCTCCAATCAACTTATTAGAAGATGTAGAATCGGGAGTATTAGACCAGCCCATTCTTATTAATAATATGAACCTTTAAAAATGTCTTCACTATTGTGGACTTTTCCCAGCATCTCTTTACCCACTTCCCCATGTTGATTTAAGAATTAGAAACAGCATGGTCAGCAACATCAGAAGTTTTAATGTTTCAAAGCCTCATTCAAAGCCAAACCCCAAGCCAGGTTTTGTGTAGTTCTGAGGAAAGCTGCATGAATAACTGATTTTGGGGGGTTTGGTGGTTTAACTGAAAAATAATTAAAAAAAAAATTTCATGTCAACCTGAAACCCAAATAATTCATAGAATCATAGGGTTGGAAGAGACCTCAGGAGGTCATCGAGTCCAACTCCCTGCCCAAAGCAGGACCAACTCCAACTAAATCTTACCAGCCAGGGCTTTGTCAAGCTGGGACTTAAAAACCTCTAAGGTGAAGATTCCACCAACTCCCTAGGGAACCCATTCCAGTGCTTCACCCCCTCCTAGTGAAATAGTTTTTTTCTAATATCCAAACTAGACCTCCCCCACTGTAACTTGAGACCATTTTTTCAGGATAGCGGCTCTTGCGCAAAAGGTGTTTTTTGCTCAAAAAGGAGCTGTTTACACAGCTCCTTTTTGCGCAAAAGCCTCTTGTGCAAAAACAGTCCCTAATTAACTATGCAAATGAAGTGTGGCGATATTCTACTCTGCACTTCATTGCATAAGCTTTTGCGGAAGTAGGGTGCAGTATAGACGTAGCCTAGGTCATTAATAAAGATGTCGAACAAAACCAGCCCTAGAACCGATCCTTGGGGCACCCTGCCTGATATCGACTGCCAACCAGACAGTAAGCCATTGATCACTACCCATTGAGCCCAACAATCTAGACAGCGTTCTATCCACCTTACTGTCCATTTATCCAATCCATATTTCCTTAACTTTCTGGCAAAAATACTGTGGGAGACCGTATCAAAAGCTTTGCTAAAGTCAAGGTATATTATATCCTCCACTTTCCATATATCTCACCATAGAAGCTAATCAGGTTGGTCAGGCATGACTTGCCCTTGGTGAATCCATGTTGACTATTCCTGATCACTTTCCTCTCTTCCAAGTGCTTCAAAATGGATTCCTTGAGGATCCCCTCCATGATTTTTCTGGGGAATGAGGTGAGGCTGGCAGGTCTGTAGTTCCTTGGTTTATCCTTCTTCCCTTTTTAAAAGATGGACACTGTATTTGCCTTTTCCCCATCGTCTAGGACCTCCCCCAATTGCCATGAGTTTTCAAAGATAATGGCCAATGGCTCTGCAATCACATCAGTCAACTCCGTCAGCAACCTCGGCTGCATTAGATCTACCCCCTGGGTTTGAATATGTCCAAAATTCAAAACTTTTTTAAAATGGAAAAATTGCACAAAAATAAGAATAGGCTGGGACTGAAGGGACTATTTTGTTGGACCCCAAACTATATATTTCAGGGTTTTTTAAATAAATTAAACTAAACTTTAGAATGGAAAAATTGTTTTGAATTGAAAAAACAAACTTTTTGCTTTGAAAAAAACAAAACATTTCAGGAGTTTTGGGGGGTAGCTTTGATGTGAATTCACAAAAGCTTTTTAGTCAAGCTGAATCTGTACTTTTTTGACTGAAAACAAGTATTGTCTGAAAAATGGCAATTCTAATTTTCTATCTAATTATCCATCCACAGGAAGCTGAGAACAGGGGTGTGAATAAATTCAGCCTGTTTTTATCCACCTCTGCTGTGAGCCCCATTCATTCTCCTACAACTTCACTATGTTGACGTCTTCTGTCCCAAGCTGGCTAGATCATTTCAGATAATTAAAATTTCAGCAAAAAAAAAGAGAAAATCTTATTTTAAAATATCTCCAACAACGTTCTGATTTTGAATCAGTTCTAATATTTTCTATGGGGCTGCCAATGGCAAAGATCACATGAGGCAATGGACCAAATTAACCACTAACATATGTGACTTTAGCAGTGATATACATCTGCTAAGGTGGCTGATGAATAGGGCCCAAAATGTGTGTTGTTTTTAACAATACCAGCCTTTTCTGTCTCTCATAATCATGAATAAGTGAAGAGCATTCAATCTGTGGATTGTATGTTTCACAAAATTGCCCTCTGGGCTGGCTTCTTCTGACTGGACTTTTGTAACTTTCTTAGTTGGCTGAACTGCTAGCTCTTGCAAGGGCCATTAATATCTGTCTAGTTATTTGGTGTCTGAGTTTTGCTTGTGGGCTTTCCTTGACCCCTCTCATTTTCTTCCATAGAAGCTTTTCCATAATGCCACCTCTGTCCCTTTCCTGGAGTGGTTGCACCTCATGTAGGACCCAGCGTGCATGAATAATATGTTGTGCCTCCCAATGTGCATTACCTTTCACTTTTCAGCACTGAATTTCAACTGGGATTGACCTTGGTTTCTGTTTATAATGTCCAGTTCACTCTCTCTAAAAAGTTGAATGGTAGTAAGCCAAATGCATTTCTGATGTTTCTCAACCAGAGATGAATCTGTCTGGTTCACTGTGTATAAAATCTCAATCCAGTGCCCACAGAATTAAATGTAAACACTATAGTCGTTAAAGATTTCCATTGGCATTGGATCTATCTCTAAAAACACTGTGCCAAACTAAAATGTATTGTATTCGGAGTAGCCATTTTCTTAACTCTTGTTATGCTGGGAGTCCCCATTCTGCATCGATGCCTATTTAAGAAGTGTCATGTCTTTAGCCAGTGAACAGGGGTTCCTTTATGGCATTTGTGATTCAAAGACCAGGAAGTAGGTGGGTTTTGAACATCAGAGCTTAGTCTTTCCTTTCCAACCAGCGGCATCCCATCCAGTGTGCTGTGCTGCTCCACCTATCCAGCTCTGTTCGTTGGTAATTCGATAAGTGATAAACATGGTCTACAAGATTGCCAACGCTGTAGCTCATGCCATAGCATGCCCTCATTTTGGCTGGAAAAGCCATTATGCCAGCTACTGGTGGATGTCCTAGCTTTCCTTGCTGAAAATAGTCACTTGTTTCATCAACCCTTCAGTGGCAAAATGACACTTTATCATTTTTTACAAATTTAATTTATCATCAGAACTTATGCAAAATTCCCTTAGCTCACATGCAGGAATACATACATGGCTCATAATTGCTTTGGGGGAAGCAAAAGCCTAACAGTTGATTAAAGTATAATGTCACTCAGAATTTATGATGTTTCTTAACTCTGCTTACAATAACAGTGAGCAAGAGAGAAGAGAAAGTAACCAAAAACCGAAGGGTCTAGAAATGCTAAAGAAAGAAGCAGCATCCTGTGAAATACTTAACTCAATAGAAGAATGACATTTTGCATTAGCCCTGAATTAGGTAGGAGGACAAATTTTTCTAAGATAACATTCCCTCTTACAAATTTGGCCCAAAGTTTTTGTATTAAGTGTCATGAAGAATTAAAAAATCAGGTGCAGAACATCACACTCATCATACAAGCTCCAGTTCAGAAAGGTATTTAAGCACATGCCTAAATTTAAACCTGGAAGTAGTCCTATAGTCTGTGCTTTAAAGTTAACCATGTGCACAAGTACATTTAATAGACCTACATTCAACTTTAGACAAATTCAAAGACAATTTCATCTCCAAGCTAAAGGAGGGAACAGTTCCAAATATGTAACTTATGACTAATGAGGGATTCATTAGTTTCCTCCTTATGAATGATATTATTTGCAATGAAGTTGCAGCTAATGGCTATCGTAACATTTCCGGCAATAAGAGCTGCACGTAGTTCAGCCTCCAGTATCAATGGAGTTGTTATATTTTATTGATATGGAAAATTAATTAGAAATTTCAGAGAACATTTAAAAGGGATTTATTTTTAGACAAGCAAACCTCTGACAGCTAACTCTTGGCTTGCATAAGATTAAGAATTAGTAAAAGAACCTAAATGAAGTGCAGTGAGCCGTTACGTTTGTTGAGGCTGCAATGTTAAGACATTTTTTCTGGGTTTAACATCATCCTTTGCTTTGGAGAGAAGAAAAAAAGCATTCTAATAGGTATCGTTTTCTGGGCTTCTCATTCCCCAGCTGTAACCTGGGGGTGACCATCATCATAATGAATACCTAGCTCTCTTAGGCTACGTATTTTACACAGCAGAGCTATTTCGGTGGTATCCTCTGATATCCCGAAATAGCTATTCCACATCTTATGAGCAAAGTCGTTGTATCGAAATATAATGGACTCACTATTCCAACGTCCCTATAAACCTTATTGCGCGAGGGATAAGGGACGTTTTGGAATAGCGCCTTATTTTGAAATAGCATCGAAATAATTTGGTAGAGCAAATTGCGTAGCTTATTTTGAGGTAGGGGTGCTGCATAGACGCACCCCTATAGCTTTTCCCATGAGTAGTTCTCAAAGTGCTTTACCACAGACATCATAATCCTCAGATGGAAAAACTGACGCAGAGAGGGTGATGTGACCTTGCCGGAGTAAGCTAGTTGCAGAGCGAAAGCGATGCAGAGAAAGGTAATTCTGTTGAGTGGGATTCTGAAATCTGCTTTTTTTCTGATTTGGAGACTTCTCCCAGTTTCAAAATTCTTCAGGGAAAAGTATGGAGTTGTGGTTCAGGTCTTTCTGCCTGGTGGGTGTCCCTGAAGCTGTGTGCCCTGAAATCCATTGTGTCTGTCCCCACCAAACATTTCATTTACAAATTGTCATGTTTCTTTATGAGTCAGAAAGCTCTGGAGACCAACTTTGTATCATCTTGCGGCCCATCGACGGTTACCTGGAGATCAATCTCTTAAATGCTCCATCAGCCAACCAGTTTGTGATGGTGATGCCACGTGGTGATGGTTGAGAGAGAAAAATATTGGTAGACAAGCTACCCTGGTGACAGGAGGAGTATTGTATGTACTGGGGATGTTAAATCCCGTTTAATTGGTTAACTGGCAGGTGGGAGCTGCTGCGGCCCCCGCTGGTTAACCGTAACTGGTAAGCCTCACCCATTAAGGGTGAGGCTTACCAGTTAACCATTAACAAGCCTAGTACATACAGCAGCGTAGGGGTATGGTAAGAAGCTTTGTAAGTGGCATAGGCCTGTGGGAGGAATTGGCACAGGGCAGGTGCAGTTGTAAAGAAGGGGGAGACTCTGAATGGGTTCCAGAGCAGAGAGGGAAGGGAGACTTGAAAACAAGGTTACGAGTGGCTGTGGCTGGAAGTTAGGAAAAACCCTGAGAATAGAGAGGGGGAGGTGGTCTAATTAACCAATTAGATCATGGCTGGGCAAAATACGGGGGCCAAATCCGGCCTGTCACGGGATCTGGCCCGCGGATAACCCTGGCAGGATCCTCAGGCACTCAGCTGTCACAGTTTAAAGGGCTGTCCCTATGTTTCTCTGCTCTGCAGGGAGGGGGGAAGCTTTGTGTGATCTCTGTGCCCCCAGCTCAATCTTCAGCTCCTATAGGCCAGAAACAACTGGCCAATGAAAACTGACCTCAGCCAATCTCTCAGCTTCTATTGGCTGGAAACAGTCAGCCAATCGGAGCTGAGAGATTGGCTTGGGAGATGGGAGCAGCACAAGCCTGTTCCCCCACCTGGAATTGAGAACCACGTGGAGGGAACAGCCTGTATTTTCAAGTGGTCTGGGGCTGCAGTAGGCAGGGAGCCCAGCCTGCCTTGGGGATGCTGCAGGTTGGGAGATGCTCAGGTAAGCGCCTCCCAGCCAGAGCCTGTCTTTGGCATCCCTGCCCTTCCTGCACCCGAACTCCCTCCCACAGGTCACCATCCAAATCCTCTGCACCTCCTGCCCCAGGTCACAACTCCCTCCCAGACTCTGTACCCCCTTCTATTCCCCTCCCCCAGGCCAGAATCCTCTCCTGCACCCAAGCACCCTCCCAGACACTGCAGCCCATTCCCCTGTCCCAGGTCACAACCCCTTCCTTCACCCAAACTCCTTCTCAGACCCCAAACCCTCTCCTGCACCCCAGTCCCTTACCTCCGTCTGCTCTTCTGTACCCAGCCTCCATCCTAAACCCCACATCTCCTCCACAGAAATGTGCAGCCCTTGACCACATACCAAAATCTTGGAGTGGCCCCCCCCACCAGAAATTATTGCCCACCCCTGAATTAGATGATTGCAAAGAGTTAAACGTACTGCACAGACGCTCTGTGGATGCGTGTGTTTTACAAACACATGGATTATCACTGTTTATCATGCAATATTTTTAAATGTACAAAGATCCTGATGAGGTTCCCCTCCCCTCCCTGCTCCTTTTGTAGTCCATCCCGACTTCCTCTCCCTTTCTTTTCCTCTGCACTCCCCCTTTTACTGTTGCTCTCCCTTCCTACTCTTGCTATACTTTAACTTCCTCTCCCCTCCCCTTGGGTGACCTCCCTGATCCCCCATTCCATACGTTTGTTCCCACCCATAATTTTTTAAAAGAATTGTATGACAATTTAATCCTTCTGAAACTGGGGGACCTAATAGCACTGACGTGAGGTAAGCATTGTTCAGGAATGTCCTTCGCAAGCTTATCCCACACAACTGTGCCAAGGCACCTCATTCATGACTTGGACCCTGCTGCTTTCATCCTGTCCTCTTGTGAGCACAGAGTACAGTTCATGCAAACGCAAGGTGGCTTAGCTGTGGTAACTAACCAGCACAGAGCAGCATTCAGAGTCTTAAAATGTACCGACAAACATTGGATTAGCAATGTGCAAACTCTGCAGGCTGACCCCTGAACACAGATTCCAATCAAACGACTTTTGACACCTTGGATAGATGTGAAGTCTGGATGTGAAGTACTTCTGGACTTCAGTCCAGCTGGTTAAAGGTATTTAGGTGTTGCTGCACTCAGTGTTATATTGCTTAACTGATTTAGGAGACTATACATCATTTTCTAAAAGGACGTAGGCAGTTAGGTGCTTGAATGTCATTGGCTGTCAATAGACATACAAGATGGATGAGGTAGTATCTTTTATTGGATCAATTTCTGTTGGTGACAGAGACAAGTTGTTGAGCTTTCCCGGAGTTCTTCCTTTTTTCCCAGACCGGAAGGCAAGCTCAAAAGCCTCTCACTCACTAACAGACATTGGTCCAATAACATTTTTTTTTACCTTGCCTACCTTCCTTTTCTAATATCCTGGGACCAACACAGCTACTAGGGATGTGAACGACTAGTCAACTAGTTGCTTCCCCCCTCTTGCTGCCTCTATCAGAAAGAGGCAACAAGATGGGGGAGAAGAGGAGAGGGAAGTTCAAAGAGGCAGTGCTTCATGGAGCCCGGGGCCAGACCCTGGGCTCCACACAGTGCTGCCACTTTGAAACACTGCGTGCAGTCCTCAGTTGGTCCAGGCTGCCTGCAGTGTTTCAAAGGTGGGACTCCCACTGACCCCGGGGTCCATGTGGTGCTGCTGCTTCGAAACGCCGTGTGGAGCCTGATGCTGGGCTCCCTGCAGTGTTTCAAAGCAGCAGCGCTGCATGGAGCCTCCCCAGCTGACCTTGGGCTCCATGCGGCTTTGAAATGCCGGGGGGAGCACGCTCCCCACAGTGCTTTCACTTTGAAGTTATCAGCAACCCTAGGCTGTTGCTACACTTCAAAGGCAGAGGCGCCCTTATCGACTAATCGAATAGTCAATGCCAATTGCATCGACTATTTGATTAGCCAGTTAATCTAAATGTAACATCCCTAATGGCTACAATACCACTGCATTGGCTGTCATTGTCGTTTTGGCTCCTGAATGCCTCCCTGCCTTTTGTTAATGAGATTTATTTTCATAAGTGTTGCAGCATTGACTGCAGCAGCACCTTGACAAATCTGGGCCTTCACCCCAGATGCTGGTTAGCTCATGAACAGCTGGCACCTCACTTCTCTGAACCTTACTAAAATGACAAGGGGGCCTGGCCCCGTTTGGGCTGACAGGGGTTTCTGATCAGTTAGATTTGGATAATTTTAGTGGTTAATTTTAAAACTGTATAAGTGGGCATGTGTGACACACACAGAGATGAGATCCCTGAACTCCTTTTCACATGTCTATAGCCTGAAACTCAAGGCTGTGGAGGTGCAGAGCAGGCCAGCAGAACCACTTGTATGGCAGGGGTGCGGAACCTAAGGCTCAGGGGCTGAATCTGTCCCTGGCTTGCCTGGATCCAGCCCCCGAGGCTCAGGGATCTCTTCCCCGAATCAGGGAGCCGGTGCTGGTGCTCCAGCCCTGCAGCTCCTCCATAGTCCTCCCACTCTGGGGCTGGAGTGCCAGCTGCGGGGGCAAAGGGGAAGAGGAGGAGAAAGGGGAGGGCGGGGAGGGAATTCTCACAGGCCAGAGTCAAGGTCTGGGTCCAACCTATGGGCTGTGTCTGGTGAAGGGGGAGGAAGTGACACCTGCATCTCCTCATGCCCAGAGCCCCACCCCCAGCCCACTCCTGCAGCTACCTTCCCACCCACTCCTCACATCCCCACTCTGCTTCTGCACCCTCCCTCCTGCCCAGACTCCACACCCAAGTCTGCTTCCAGGTAGTCCCCTCCCACACACTGAACCTCCCATTTTTGGCCTACCCCAGGGACTAGGGCAGGCACTCAGAATCTACTAGTCAGAAAGCCCCCCTAGGCTCTGGTGTGCAACGGGAATGTGGGAAGTGTCTTTCTGCTTCTCAGTCAGGGGCTATGTCAGTGAGGTGGGTTTTTTTTTTTTTTTGCTTTTCACTTTTTTGTGGTCTCTGACTGATATTTCTGTGGGTCAACAGCCCCCAACTCCAGAAAAGTTCCCCACCCCTGTATTAGAGAATCCATGTCCTTTCCTGAAGGTGTCCTTTCTGGATAGCCCCTGACATCACTAAAGAGCCAGAGGTGGTGCCAGGGAATACACAGTGTTTTGCCCTTTGAACTGTCCCTTCCACCGTCCTGCTGCTGCTCAGCATCCCAAGGACAAGCAGGCTGTGGGAAGAAAGTATTTCTGGCCTTGTATATGATTGTCAGGTTTGTTTGCACCGTCAGCATGCACTGCCCTACAGCAGAGCGTACCAATGCATTTACCACAGCAGAGTTCGGGGATTTGGTTTGTTTGGAACAACTTGTGCTCGTCCAAAGCTCAGTTGAACTTCCTGGGGTTTTTTGGGTCTGCAGAAACAGGCTGGAAAGCTCAGAGAAACAGGCTTTTGAGAATGGGAGGGACTGGATTAAAATGATCCACTATAACTATGTCTCTCTTTGAAAACACCTGGAGTCTTTAGAACCATAGAGTCCTACCTCAGCCAGCGTTCAGCTCTTCTTCCTTTGCACTTCCAAGATAGGTTTCCTCAGAGACTCACCAAGGGCTCTACAAATATTCATTCATTAAATCTTCTAGCAACCTGTGAGGCAGGTTAATTGTTGTTATTCATGCTTTACAGGTGGGGAAACTGAGGCATAGAGCATGTGAGGGCTGTGTGATTAGATATTGATAGAGGTTTGGCTGCATGTGTGTGTTCCTTCTGTGTGCCACCTGAGCCCAGCACAGACGGCTAATATAGCAGAGCTCAAGCAAACCACCCAATGACCACAAAAGCCATTAAGGGACAAAGGTACCCGCCGGGTTTATTGTTAGCAAAGCTCAGTACTAGTGTCCTGCAGACTCTACTGGACTACTGATACCTGATAGCCCGTAACATTGGACCAGCTCAGTGAACATCGGCACTTACCATTCCTGCCTAGGCCAGACAAAGATGCTCCCTCTGAGATGCATCTTCCTGACATGACACGCACAAGTTAGTACTGCCCCTCTGACATCATCTTATATGTGTTGGTTCGATCCAAGCACCTCTATTATGTGCTGTCATCCCGACCTTATCTTTTAGGAGGGGTCAATGTGTTCCTGTTGTCTTGGGAATGTTTCTGGACCCTCCTTGCTATCGGGATGTTCTGATACCACTTGCTATCGGGATGTGTTTGCGTGAGTCCTCTGTGACTAGCACTGCTTAGGAATGTGTATTTCTGCAATATTGGCCCGTTCTTCCCAAGCTCTGTAAGCAGGCCCTGCCTGAAACCAGGCCTCTGTAGCAAGGGCTTATGTCTCAGGCTCTCTTCTTACTACAGGCTGTTTAAAAGCTCCATCTACAGTCTGGGGACCTCCCTTTTGTGGTATGTGGTAAGATGTTCAGCAATCACACTGCACATTGCAGACAGAGTCAGCGCTAGAGTCATGGGCAGCAGGGTGAAGGCCCAGCTAGGGAAGGCAAGCCGAAGCCCCTCCCCTTCCACCTGAAGCCCCGCCCCTTTCCCCCAAGACCATGCCCAGTCAACAACTTTCTTCCCATCATCTAAACCCTACCCAACCCCAGCTGAGAGCTGGGGCTGCCACGCAGAGCAGTCCGAGCCCTCCTTGGCTGCCGGGCTGTTGCATGGCACAGCCCCAGTCCCTCCCGCATGGCTGGACAGTGAGAGCAACTAGAGCCCAGGGTCTGGATCCTCAACTGATCTAAACAAACAGGTCTCACTGGAAGTCAATAGATCTGTGCCAATTTACTGCAGCAGAGTAGCTGGCCTGTTTCCTGACTCGCCTGCCTTTGCTGTAACCACTAGAGTATGCTCATGTCCCGGATAGCATGAAAAGCTTCTCGTTAGACCTCATCTGCATAAACAGAAGTTGAAATATTTGCTGCCAATGAGAACTCCTGCAAACACCAAACCTGAAAGAAGACTCTCTCTGCAGTTCAGCTCTTTCACCAGCGTCAGAGCTTTGATAATGATCTTTGGGCTGGAGGATTTTTCTTGTCAAGTAAAAAAGCGACGAGAGGATTTTGAAGCGCTCAATATGAAGGATAAGGACACTTGAGTCTGTTCTTCAGGATGAGAGAGGGAGTGTATCCTTCTTTTTATCACTAGAGGTCACTCTGTGACCAGGGATGGGAGATTGTCATTTAGGGGCCTTGGGAAGGTCAGCTCCTGCTAATCCGTATAAATTGCTGAACTACATGCAAAATTTGTACCTAATTATTAACCTCTTTGATGCAATATCGCTCCTATCAAAACTTCACAGTGCCAATTTTGTCCCCCAAAATTAGATGATGTGATTCATAAAGCATGCAACTCAAGCCAAATGGTTCAGATGCAAGCCCGGTAACTCCTAGCAAACTCGCACAGCCTATGTCTAGTCAGTGTCCCCCTTCACTGCCCCATCTGCACCTCTATATATCTCTCCTGAAAACACCTCTCAGTTATGTTATTAGAATGGTCAGGAATTAATCAAGTTGATGCTGTTTGACGAACCCAGGAGCAAAACAGGATTTAACGCACCCATTAGACAGCTGCGTGCTAAACTCACTGTATGGAAAGGACTTGATTTCATTCTATAATTGTCCCTTTTCTCTCAAACAGATCAAATTAGAGAGGATTGTTATTGCTGCTTTCAGCAGACTCCATTTGGATGTTATTGGGTCAGAATTGGTCAGCTGTCCAGCTCAACATTCACATGCAACTTTTCCCTTAATATGTTATCTAATTACCCAGATCTGGCCATCCCCAAAGGATTCGTATGGCTCTTATTTTTAAAATTCCCTGTTAATTCCATTTGGATTTTATGAGCCATTTCTTGATCTCTGTAGAAGCCTCACGCTTTCTAGTGTGTGTGTGGCGGGGGGTGGGTGGGGAGGGTCGGAATATGCCCATCACCCAACCGTAGACTTATTCTCTATGGAATCATGTCATTAGTGACTCAGTTTGGCTGGGGGGTTGTAACGTTCGGTGAGATTGGCTTTGCAGCCCTGGTAGCTCTTCCCCTTTCTCTTCCCGTTAAGGCAGGCTGGATGCCAGAGTAGTGCAAGCACTGCATGAAGCTAGACAGAAATAATTGGAATAACTGGGAATCGTTAGTTTTCATTCAGTTGCAGGGTCACAGGACATCGGATTTGAACTTCTTATTGAAGTCAGCTAATCTACTGGAAATAGCCTGGTTTTTCCCTCCAGAAGCCGGAGCTCGAATGTATCATAAATTACAAGTGACATGAGTTCAGTGGTCTCAATTAAATCCCAAGAGTGCATCAAAAACTACTAGCACACGCTTTGGAGCAGCTGTGGGGAAAGGTTAGCTCTTGCATGGCCCGAGTGCACAGTGGTGCAGGCTTGAAATACATCGCCAAGACTCAGCGTGGGGAGTTTGCACAAGCCCTAGCTAAGTATCAATCTTTCCAGCGTGTGTTCTGCCTACATTGAAAGCATTCAAGCTTGTGTAAGATCATTATTCCGTGTAGGGAGATAACTGACCATAGAGGATTTTTAGTTATCTCCAGCACCTCACCAGCCGGAGTTTCATTGATTTCCAACCCAGTCTCCAAAGGTGCACAATGAGGCTGATCAATTTAACAGCACTGATGTGAATAAAGCATGCCCCATAATCTGCATTATCAACGGCCTGCTTCCTGATATCCTGAGCTGACCTGGTCATGACTGCCTCTGACTCAGATAAATAAGCTGGCTGTTGCTAACATGGGATGAAAGCCTTTAAAATAGGAACCAATCAGATTCAACACAGGCCTTCCAGGGAGGGGCTAATCTTTCCAAAGCCACCCCTGAACTAATGCCTTCCTAAATGCACTATATGTTCCTAGCATTTCCCTTCAGTTGCATTTAAATTAAAAGCTCTAATTAATCTCCTGATTTTTTCAGCAACATCTTTTTTTTTTTTTTAAAGGGCCCAACAACCAACTATTTAGGCAAGGAACTGTTTGGAAAGCAGGTTTTTATTTAATAAACAGTGATCAATTGAATTGATTAACCATGAACGCATTACAGCAGGGTTTGTTGTTGCTGCTGCTGCTGCTAATTGCAGTTCATGTGCATGAGAATATTAAATGGCTGTTTGCAGGATCATTTTCATCCTCTTTTCATTTAACAGAATGGAGGAAACAACAACTGTTGCTAGTGATTTTTGGTAGGACTCAGCTGATGCAGCATGTGCCCTCGGGGAGGCCTGCGCAATAACTCTATCAATTGTGGCCATTTACTCCGCTCTTGCAGACATTTCTGCAAACCTTGCAGCTGTTTTTTTTACTCATTCCCTTGGTAATTAGATCTTATCATGCTGGCTCCATGCTTTACATAAACTGTAAGCATTTGGAGCTGCCACACATAGTTGAAGGCCAGCTGCGCTGGTTTGCGCAGCTTCGCAAAGGCTGAGGCTCTCTCCCAAAGAAGGCAGAATAGCAAAGCGGTTCAGATAAATTAGCTCCCACTGGCGGAGTTTTGTGGGGTTGAATTAAGAATGTTTCTGTCTAGGGGAAGAGCTCCTTTGCTCGAAGATGCTGCTGAAACCAAAGTAGCCTTAATGGGCTTAAATGGGCATTAATTCTGAACACCTGCTGGGAGCATCGTTCACCCTTTGACTTTAAATGGGACTTGGGGGCATTGAGAAAAATATGTGCCTTTTCTTGTTATTTTGTAGATTTGTAAGGTCGGAAAGGACACTGGTGATTATCTAGCCTGATCTTCAAGGTCTGGCTGGAGCTGCTTCACCCTTACTCACTTGAACAGTCTTACTGATTTCATTGTCTGTGTTTTCACACCTGTGTCCCATTTCCATGTCTGCTTAAACACCTGGCAGCCCCTTCCAGAGACAGGGGAGCAGTGCAGATAACGTTCAAGAAAGCTAATAGCAGTCCAGTGACAGAATGATTCCAAGACGAAAGGTAAGTATCAGGTCTCCGGCATTCTACTCTCAGCACTGGCATTCATGTGCCGTGTGACTTTGGGATTAATGTCTTTGACTCAGTTTACCCCTCTGCAATACTGATTGGAATAAGAGGCATTGCAATGTTTGTTGCTGAGTGTCTGCAGCTGGGTGTGAAATCCTAGGAGGAAATTGATTTCATGGGTGCAAAATACCCTTAATTATGACTGTAGGCATCAGTGAGAGAAAAGATGTGCCAGGAACACAGAGAAAATTACAAACCCTTTGACACTGCAGTGTTTGTGGAAACACACCCCGTACAAAGACCAATGACTGTGCTACTGAAGAATAAGTGCCAGCTGCATGGCACGGGGGCTTGGAACCATCCTGGTTTAATAATGCAAAACCTTTTTATTTTCTACTCAGATGGTCTGAAAACTTGTTTCTCCCTTGCTGGCAGGAGAATGAAAGGGACAGAATGTGGCCAATATGGCTCTCATGGCCCAATTCTGCATTCCTTTCACACGCAAGCTTGCTGCTGAAATCAAAGCAGAATTTAATAAGCCTTGCCCCTTGAGGTAATGAGCACCTGTTGGGAGCATCTACCATCCCTTTGGTTTCGCTGGCTATTGAGGGAGCTAAGAAGTTTAAGGATTATTGTGACTGCCACATCCTGGCTAGCGGCAGCCTTAATCATACCTCCCTCCTGCAAATTATCCCCATTCCTGCGAGGAATAACCTTCCCAGGACGGATATGCATAGTGACTATTGCTCTTTTATAGGGTGTCTGTGCACAGCCTTGCAAGCAATACCCGGTTCATGGAACTCCTCCAGGGCTCCTCTTTTGGAGGGGCTGCAGAACAGCCTCTTTGTAGGTGGTTGTTGGGTGATTGAGGCCAGAATTGGGGTGGAAATACTTCAAGTGGTCCCTCAGATTTTCTACTGAGTGCATAACTCCCTGGGCAAGCAGAATCTGGCTCAGTGTCAGAATTCATGTCTGCTCCCTGCAGATCATTTAGCCCTGGCATGGATTTCTCCTGTGTGGTGAATTGCACATATGGCACATCCATTGGCTTCCAGAGGGAGTTCAACATATGCCTTTTAAACTACAGAAGGGTACTTTGGCCCATATGAATTGAAAATTGTTACTACTCCTGTGCAAAGAGAGTTATTTAGGAGACCCCACAAGCTGCAAAACTGAAAGACCCTTATCCTTGGAAGGCTATGGTTGCTTATCACTTCTGAAGTTGTTCAGCCACAAGGGCAGGGAAAATATACCGGATAGAACTGATGTGAATGCAATGTTTTATATGGTGTTCAGTTCACAGGAACCTTTGTAGTCAAAGTTATAAAAAACTGGACAGTTTCACTGGGGTTAATAAGACAGACTCATAGGGCTGGAAGAGACTTCAGGAAGTCATCAAGTTCAACCCCAACTAGATCATCCCAGTCAGGACTTTGTCAAGCTGGGACTTAAAAACCTCTAACGATGGAGATTTCACCACTTCCCTAGGTAACCCGTCCCCATGCTTCACCACCCTCCTAGGGAAATAGTTTTTCCTAATATTCAACCCCTCTGCAACTTGAGACCATTGCTCTTCATTCTGCTTTCTGTGACTACTGAGAACAGCCTCTCTCCATCCTCTTTGGAACCTCGCTTCAGGTAGTTGAAGGCTGCTATCAAGTCCCCCCTCACATTTCTCTTCTGCAGACTAAACAAGCCCAGATCCCTCAGTCTCTCCTCATAGGTCACATGCTCAAGCCTCCTAATAGTTTTCATTGCCCTCCGCTGGACCCTCTCCAGTGCTTCCACATTCTTTCTGTAATGGGAGACCCAGAACTGGACGCAATACTCCAGATGTGGCCTCACCAGTGCTGAATAAAGGGGAATAATCGCTTCTCTAGACCTGCTGGCAATGCTCCTCCTAATGCACCCTAATATGCCATTAGCTTTCTTGGCTACAAGCATGCTGTTGACTCATATCCATCTTCTCATTCACTGTTATCGCCAGGTCTTTTTTTATCCAACTGCTGCTTAGCCAGTCGGTTCCCAGCCTGTAACAATGCTTGGGATTCTTCTGTCCCAAGTGTAGGACTCTGCACTTGTCCTTGTTGAACCTCATCAAATTTCTTTTGGCCCAATCCTCCAATTTTTGTCTAGGTCACTCTGGAGCCTATCCCTACCCTCTATCATATCTACCTCTCTCCCAGTTTAGTGTCATCCAAAAACTTGCTGAGGGTGCAATCCATCCCCTCCTCCAGGTCATTAATGAAGATGTTGAACAAAACTGGCCCTAGAAGCGATCCTTGGGGCACACTGCTTGAAACCGACTGCCAACCAGAGATTGAACCATTGATCACTATCCATTGAGCCCAACAATCTAGCCAGCTTTCTATCCACCTTACAGTCCATGTATCCAATCCATACTTCCTTACCTGCCATTGGCAACGGTTTGCCTTTCCCAGCCAATGAAAGCTGCAGGAAGCAAATCGGACTGGGACACTGCTTCCTGCAGCTACCATTGTCCAGGAATGGCAAACTGTGAGCAACATGAGCTGAGAGCAGCCGTAACTGCAGATGCACAGATAAGTAAAGAGCATGGCAGCCTGCCAGAGGCTAACCCTGGCAAAGTGCGTCCAGCCCCTGGGCCACTTATTGCCCACCCTTCCCTCAGGACAAAGTCCATTGATTTAGGGATTGTGCAAGGTGAAAGGCTTTGACCCTTAGTATGCAAAATTCACAAATGTTACATGTTTCCCCTCCCTTGTGACATCTATTATTTAATTAATCAAATTGAGCCCTAGTATAAACTCATTGGCTTTGTTTTCAAATTTAAAATTTTCCCACGTCTTGGTCATCAGTTCATATAGCACTTAGGTTGGTAATGAATGAAAGCTGTTAGAATCTGATGGCCTATCTGAAATGTGTTTAGGGGGTCTCCAATCAATTTCCAGTGGACATGAATAAAAACATGGCCTAAGTAGCCCCAGCTGGCATTAATACTGCTTGGAGAAATTTCAATAAAATCATATTTTGCTGTAATATGCATTTTTTTCCAAATGGAAATGATAAAGAAATGGGGTAGATTTTGCCAGAATTACATTTTGGAAGCAAACTAGACAAACCAAGTTCCAATGGTGACATCTTTTGAAAGCAATGAGTAGTCCTGTGGTGCTTTAGGGTATGTCTACACAGCAGCGTGAGTTTGGAATAACTGATTTCGAAAAAACATAGTGCGGGTCTACCCAGCAAGCCATTATTTTGAAATAATGTTAAGATGGAGGACTTCTTACTCTGACTCCTATAATCCCCTTTTCATGAGGAGTAAGAGAAGTCGAAGGAAGAGTGATATACGCTATTTCGAATTCAGCTACGCAATTGACATAGCTGAAGTTACATATCTGAATTCAGCTTTTGCCTTGCAGTGTAGCTGTGCCCTTAGAGGCTAATGAATATACATAGTATCATGAACTTTCATGGGCAAAACCCGCTTCCTCAGTATTTCACAAGCCAACTACAGAGAGAGAGAGTGCGGAACTGAATTTCATATGCAAATTTGAGTTTCCCTGGGCTTGATGGAAGATTTGAACTGGCTGGCCCATTATAAAACCAGCTTTCCTTACATTCAACAGCCCACTGACATCAAAAGTTAAGTATGCATCACTTCCAGTCCACTCAATTAGCCTCATTAGCACCAGCAGTACAATTGACAGGTCTTTTTGTTTCCGCCCTCCCTTCTTTTTCTGTTATACATTCTGAGGGTCCCCCCTTTTTTCCTCTACTCAAGCTCATCTGAAGAAGTGGGTTTTGCCCACCAAAACTCATGATACTATTTATATATTTTTGTTAATCTCTAAGGTACCACAGGACTCCTTGTTCTTTTAACGTTGCAGACTAACATGGCTACCCCTCTAAATCTTTTGAAAGAAACATTTTGATTTTTTTCTCCAAGCTAAGGAAACTGAACGCCTCTATTATTCCTAGAAGAGTGGTCCCTTCAGAAAAAGGCTGAACTTCATCTATGGGTTAATACTGCTAAAAGCTGTCATTCCATAATCTGGACTAGAACCTTGGAATGTTGGTTTTAATTGCAGAGGTGTTGACATTTGTAAAGTGATTGCTGTCCATGTGGAGTAACATTGTTTCTGACAGCAGTTCAAAAGAGCCATTTAAATGTGGATGGCACAGTATAGTTGTCTTTCAGTAAGATTGTGACTTGAAGGCAAAATATGCCCCTTAGTGTTTATGTACAGAAGTCATGCTACACCATCATTTGCAATGGGTTCTTCTGAGCTATTATGGACTCTTGGGCCAATAATTCACAAATTAAGCAGGAGATACGTGATAAGTTGTAAGAGTAAGAGATTCAAATAAGCTTCAGGGAGTAGCCAAGTTAGTCTGTACAGGATAAACTTAAAAAACAACAAATGGTCTGGTAGCATTTGATAGACTAACAAAACATGTAGATGGTACAAATAAGGCACTGAAGTCTATTTGATTAATGCATATGAAAGCGCTTTTTATTTTAACTATAGACTTACGACTTTATTGGGGACAGGGCCAATAACTGATGATTTAGAAAAATTCCAGATGCCTGCAGTTTGTGAATGCCACACATTGCTTGGAAATCCGTGCAGGGTGCCATTTCAGATTTTGGTGAAGGGGGCGACCTGTGTATGCTATGAAGCGGGGAGGAGGGTAGAGAGTGAGAGCATTCGGGGGGAAGGGGCACAGATGAGGGCAGTGGCTTCAGCAGTTTTACTAAGCATGCTCAATACAAGCCAAGCAGCAAATATGCGGGTGAGGGGGATTCAATTCACCCTCCTCCCCACACACATATCACCTTTTTCTAGGGCTACTAAGGCATTGGAAAATTCTAGGGCTTTTTGGCAGATAACTTAGCAATTAGCTGACAGGATCCCAGGACCCCTGTAACTAATTGTTATATAAAACAAAAAAATTAAATAAATATTAGACCCACTCAGCTCTATTAACATGTTCTGACATCTTATGGCAAGTCACTTAAGGGACACTGGTTAGCCTTAACATTTTAATATATAGTTTTACTTTCTTATTAACTGGAGAGAGAGAGAGAGACTGACAGACTAAACTCCTGGGTTCTATCCCAGCTCTCAAAGGGAAGTTGGGTCTAGTTGTTTATAGCATGGGGCAGATACATTTGGGCTCTATATAAAATCAGAATAACTTTATATAGTGGCAATATTTTCCATCTTATTATCTATTCCTTTCCTAATGATCCCAATATTCTGTTAGTTTTTAGGCTGCCACTGAACATTGAGCAGAAGTTTTCATGGAACTATTCACAATGATTCCAAGATTTCTTTCTTGGTGGTAACAGTTATTTTAGATCCCATCATTTTTGTGTGTATAGTTGGGATTATATTTTTCCATGTGCCTTACTTTGCATTTCTCAACACTGGATCCCATCTGCCTTTTTGTTGCCCAATCACCCAGTTTTGTCAGATCTTTTGGTAATTCTTTGCAGCCAGCTTTGGACATAACTATTTTGAGTTATTTTGTAGTTTTGCCACCTCACTTTTTACTCACTTTTTCAAGAACATTTAAAAGTTGAATAACACTGATAAACTAGTGGGAATTGGGTTAATTGAGACGTTAAAATAAAAAAGCAAGTAAAAATTACTTAGAAAAGTTAGATGTCTGAGTAATGACTTAGTATAAATTAGTTTAGCTAGGTTTAGAAGTTAAAATTTAAAAAAAAGAACAAGTTAAAAATTACTTAGAAAAGTTAGATGTCTGCAAGTCATCAGGGCCTGATGAAATGCATCCTAGAATACTCAAGGAACTGATAGAGGTGGTATCTGAGCCTTAGGCAATCCTCTTCGAAAAGTCATGGAAGTTGGGAGAGATTCCAGAAGACTAGAAAAGTGTCCATCTATAAAAAGGGAAATATTAACAACCCAGGAAACTGCAGACCAGTCAGTTTAACTTCTGTGCCAGGGAAGATAGTGTAGCAAGTAATTAAGGAATTAATCTGCAAACATCTGGAAAATAAGAAGGTGTTAGGTAACGGCCATGTCAAACAAATCATGTCAAACCAATTTGATAGCCTATCAAAAAAAGCTATCAAACCTTGTGGATATGGGAGAAGCGGTGGACATTCAAGGCATTTGATATGATCTCGCATGACCTTCTAATCAATAAACTAGGGAAATGCAACCTACATGGGGCTACTATAAGGTGGGTGCATAACTGGCTGGACAACCGTTCTCAGAGAGTAGTTATTAATGGTTCAGAATCATGCTGGAAAGGCATAACAAGTGGTATTTTGCAGGGGTCTGTTTTGGGACTAGTTCCATTCAATATCTTCATCAATGATTTAGATGATGGCATAGAGAGTACGTTTATAAAGTTTGCAGATGATACCAAGCTGAAGGGGGTTACAAGTGCTTTAGAGGATAGGGTCAAAATTCAAAATGATCTGGATAAACTAGAGAAATGGTCTGAGGTAAACAGGATGAAGTTCAATAAGGATAAATGCAAAGTACTCCATTTAGGAAGGAATAATCTGTTTCACACATATACAGAATGGGAAGTGATTGCCTAGGAAGGAGTACTGCTGATTTAGGAGGATTTAGGGGTCACAGTGGACAATAAGTTAAACATGAGTCAACAGTGTGACACTGTTGCAAAAAAAGCAAACATGATTCTGGGATGCATTAACAGGAGTGTTTGTGAGCAAGAATTCTGCTGTACTCTGTGCTGATTAGGCCTCAATTGGAATATTGTGTCCAGTTCTGGAAATTTCAAGAAAGATGTGGAAAAATTGGAGAAGGTCCAGAGAAGAGAAACAAAAATGATTAAAGGTCTAGAAAACACGAGTAATGAGGGAAGAGTGAAAGAACTGGGTTTGTTCAGTTTTGAAAAGAGAAGACTAAGAGGGGACATGATAGCAGTTTTCAAGTATCTAAAAGAGTGTCACAAAGAGGAAGGAGAAAAATTGTTCTCCCTTGCCTCTGATGATAGGACAAGAAGCAATGGGCTAAAATTTCAGCAAGGGAGGTTTATGTTGGACATTTGGAAAAACTTCCTAAGTGTCAGGGTGGTTAAACACTGGAATAAATTGCCTGCGGAGGTTGTGGAATCTCCATCTCTGGAGATATTTAAGAGCAGGTTAGACAGACACATGTCAGGGATGATAGACAGTATTTGGTCCTGCTGTGAGGGCAGGGGACTGGACTTGATGACCTCTTGAGGTCCCTTCCAGTTTTATGATTCTATGACTGCTCTAAATGCAAATCCCAGCAGCACAACGCTCATTGCTACTCCTTTCCCCTCCTCCTCTAGCTTTTTAGTACCTGGCAATGTCTTCATGATGAGATAACTTGAATTCCCAGCCTTTTGTTGTTCTTCATCTCCCTGTCTCCCTTATTTATAAGAAACTCCCTGCCCCAAAGGCGAAGCTGCAATCAGCTCAAACTCTATTGCAGTTAAGAGCTGCCTTTGGTGACAGGACATGCAGCTTTAAGCAGACCTCAAGTATGAAATCCAGGGGTTCAGACTTGGGACAGGGGGGCTGCTGCCCTCTATCCCCCTCCTAAATGGCACTCATGAATTCATGGCTCCAAAGTAATAGAAAACTAAAAGTGTCAACATGGTTTAGAATAGATAAAAGTAGTAACCAAATAATAGTATTTATCCAAAATGTTACTTTAATTTTCTATGCAGAATTCCTCTAAGGAAGCTCTTTGTTGATAACAATTCTTATGGAATCGTTTATGTAAAAGGACTTCAAAGCGCTTTTCAGAATGTCTTCCATAGGGATTGCTTCATTCACCCAGTGAAAATGCAGCCACCTTCTGCTGTAGCCATGGCAACCATTTTGATTCAATACACTGACAGATCTATTGCTTGATGGGATAGTAATTTAATTACAGATACATAAGTGTTAGAATTTTGTGAGGGCTCTTGGGCTAACCAGTTGTGGCATGCAAATAGTTAAGTTTTTCTTTCACATTTCATGTATAAGACTCCAGCAATACAGTGACCGCAAGCAGCATTCGAGGTTATTGTTTCAGTAGTGACTCTGATGGAAGAGGGCCACTGATTGACTTATTGGAATAAATTCACACGTTATTAATATGTATCCATCTGCATATGGGTCAAATTCTGCTCTCATTTACAGTAATATAAACCTGTAGTAACTTCAGTTAAGTGTGTGAACTTACTCTGGATTAATACTGATGTAAGCAAGAACAGAACTGGGCTCTGAGTTTTGATAAAGTCATAAATGAAGGTGTGAAGGAGACTGGGTAAATAATAAGTTTTTCTCTGCTTGTTAAATCAATCATATCACATCAGAGAGGCTTGAACTAAACTCCAAGTTCCAATGCCCTTTAAATACATTGGAAAAAGTCTGGATTCAGCTTCATCTCCAAGCATCCAACTAAATACAATAGAACCTAAGAGTTACAAACATGTTGGGAATATAGGTTGGTTGTAACTCTGAACTGTTCATAATGCTGAACAAAATATTATGGTTGTTCTTTCAAAATGTTACAATCGAACATTGATTTAATATGGCTTTGATACTTTACTGTGCAGAATTAAAATGCTGCTTTTCCCTTTATTTTTAGGTATTTATGTTTAACACAGTACTATTCTATATTTGCTTTTTTTTTTCTTTTGTCTCTGCTGCTGCCTTACTGCGTACTTCCAGTTCCAAATAGGATGTGGAATTGACTAGTCAAGTGGTAGCTCTGGTGTCTATAACTAAGGGGTTTTACTGTATTGGATCAAAATATTTCCAAACTTTAGGAAAATTTGGATCTAGATTCTAACGTCATGGCTCAGGTCCACCCGCATAGCAGATTAAATAGAATTCCTCTAAGGCAGACTTAGAGGTCATCCTGCCAATTTGTACAGACCCATGAAGAACATTTCCATTTATTGTTAAATTAAAAAAAGAAAATGAACAGAGATACAATCTGTTTCATTAGCAAGAACATTCTGTGCCAGGCTGACAAAATTCAAGTGAGTTGAAGTTAAGACTGGCCAATATTCTACCCATAGTCTGGTTCATTTATTTTTAGAAGGGATCTCTAGTTAATAAATATTGTTTAGAGCACACCGCAATATCTAGGCACAAAGGGAGAAGTTAAGGACAATGAACACCAGCTTTAACTTTGCATTTCCTTGGCTTTAATAAATTGGTGCCTTAACTTTAATTTTGCCAGCGTGCTTTTTGTAATGTTAATACATTTTTACCAGTATTATTTGTATGTATTTTGGGAACATTTAAAAGATGTAACTAAGACTGAGTTTCTATTTTGCTAGGCATGTATGAATCGCTGAGCCCTGGGGCAGTTGCTGTCTTTGCCTCCCATCCTCCTATTGGCGGGCATGGTAAGGATACATCTATTAAAGATTATGAGATGCTCAGGTACCATGATGACACAGGCCATATAAATACCCATGACAAACAGAGCCCAAAACTACAGATGGTCAAAAAGGGAGTAACAAATTTGCAGAGATTAAAAGTAACAATATGTATATTTTTGAATGTTGAAATTACATCAACATGTTTAATTGTCACAAAAAAAAAAAAAAAAAAAAGATGCCCACTCCCATAGCTTGACATTTTTTTATTTTAAAAATTGTGTGAACATTTTCAGGGTGTTTTTTTTTCTCCCCTCAAAACCAAAATTTCAATGAAAAATTAGGTCAAAAACTCAGAAACGGGGAACTGTTGAGCTGTAACTCTACCTAATATTTACCCTACACTTCCTGCAAAAACATCGAGAAGTCCTGTGGCACCTTAAAGACAAACAGATTTTATTTGGGCTTAAGCTTTCATAGAGGCATCAGACAAAATGTTTTTTACCCACAAAAGTTTATGCCCAAATAAATCATTTTTCTTTCAGGTGCCACAGGACTCCTCCTACTCTGTATATGCAACACCAAACACAGCTACCCCTCTGAGACTAGACTTTCTGAGTGCCAGTCCAGTGTCTGTAATCATAAGACCATCCATCATCCTGATGACCATGTACCATTCCTTAAATATTCTGGAAAGCCATAAGCAGAGACTATGGTATTTTTCTTTCCCTTGTGCAAATGTGTAGAGGGAGAACTTACCCCTCAGTTCTGAAAACTCTGTGAACTTTAATATGATTGTGCCTTTTTTAATCAAAGAAATGTGCTTTGTCCCCTGTATTTTTACTAAGGCTTCTGTCAGAAATAGAATGTTGAGAGTTATGCTATAGAAAGAAACGGGGGTGGGGGGTGAGGGGTGGGTGATGGGGAATACCCACCTCTCGGTTCATTTTGCTTGTTGTTATTCTGCTGGCATAATTACCTATAAATGTAATTACAGGCAAGACAAATGACATTTTTAGCTGTGGTCTTTAAAAATGGGACTTAATTTCAGGCTTTAACCACAGCTATGTTAATTAGCCTCTACTCACTCTCTTTGTATGGAAGTACATCGCCTTGGACTTAGCATAGCTTGGCTTTTCTGTATCGTTGAGTAATGAAAGGACACAGCACGTCAACCAAATCAAGGGCTGCTGCATTAACAAGGCCACTTTTCTGTCCATTTATCATCTATTAAAGGTGCACTAGTTTGTAAAGTAACAGCACCTTCAGCGGGCTGCCAAGAATGGCTTCTCATTTATTTTCTGCATGGTTTAAGTTGGAGTTAGACCCACCTTGTAGCACAGAGGTGACAGGCAGTAAGAAAAAGAACACTAATTGAGACATCTCAAGGGAGAAATAGAAGAAAACTGAAAAGGTAATTAGAATGAGAGGGTTTCAAGCTGGGTAAGTAAAATCGAATGGAGGTGCATATTAGGGCTGTTGCACATAGGAAAGAAAGCACTTGGAGAATAAAAAAAGAGAAATGAATATTAGAGAACAGAGCACCCTTTTCACACTTGAGGAATAGAGAGATGATAAAAAATAATGTAATGTTGGAGACAGGTTGAACTCCCCTCCCCCTGAAATATGAAGGACATATTTAAATACAAGAGAGCAGGAAAGAGGAAAAATAATAGAGCAGATCAATTACCACAGCTCTAGCCAAGGAAATAAAAGTTGTCAGGAATATTTTTCAAGCATTGGAAATGTCTGTTGCTTTGTGAGGGATGTAAAGTTTTGTTTTTGATTTTTTTTTAAAGTGGAGGAGTTCTTAATATTTGAGTTTGCTGCACAGTCAGCAGTCAAAGTAGGGAGTTGGGATAAATGTTTGCATTGGTAGAATGGATTAATTAGATGCTACTTTGTCCAATCCACAGCTAGTACTAACCTTGAGCTGGAAGGAGTTCCATGGTTGAAGGATTAGCCCTAAATGATTATTCTCATGATGTAGGTCTAATATTAACTTAAATTGTTAGTTAATTCTCTCTTTTAAATATTTTCTCTTTTAAATGGTGGAAATGTTGGTAAGTCATTTTCATCTCACTCACAGAGATGTTAGCTTTGTCATATTAATGTCCCCAGATAAACAAACACAGTAAAGACATGTGAAAAAGGAAAGAAAGAAGTTCTCATGGTTAGGAGTGGAAGACAACAATTATGGTCAGTTGAGGCCATAGTTGATTAGTTAGGATGGCTCCCTCCCTCTAAGGTCAGATGGAGTGAGGATGTGAGGACAGACTCCTCCTCTTTCCAGGTGTCAAGCAAGATGATGAGGGCCAAAATCTCGGACTGTCTAGCTCAAGGATGGACATTAAGTGACCACATGTAATTCATGAGAGTTGGTCACTGGCAGGCTGTGACGGACCGGACCGAGTCTGGGCACAGCTGAGGGCATCCGCTCAGGGCGAATTGCTCGAATCCGGGGCTCCTTACAGCCCCCATACTGGTGACCTCTCCAAACAGGCAACAAACCAGTCCCACAGAGCGCTTCAGCAGCCTGCCTGAAGCCTCATGAGCAAAACCCCTCCGGCACCCCAGCAATATCCGTGCCCCAGATGGCCCCGGGTCTCATACACAGGTGGGGGGGTCTTAGAACCCAACCCCACCTACCCCGATCCACAGATCCCTGGTCAATTTACCCTCTGGATCTTACCCATAAATCACGCTGAGCCAATCCTTTAGTATCTAACTTCTAAAGGTTTATTATTACAATAAAGAAAAGCATGAGAGTAAGGTTGTTAAAGGATAGTACATTACATGCATCGAATCTCCCAGTTCTCGATGCAGGCTCTAGGAGAGATGTTACAGCTGCTGGCTTAAAAGTCCTTATTGAGCATCCTAGAATCAGGATGGGTCCACAGTTCTTTCTGGCCCTTCGATCCCTGCACTGCTGCCTCTGGTATGAAGTGCTGAGCTGAGTACCAAGATGGCGTCAACCACATGGCATATTTATACTTCCTTCCTGGTCTCTTCTTGGCTACAGCAGGTCACCTGGCCCATGGCCTATCCCTGTGTTCCCTGCTGGTACCCCTTGGTATGAGTCATCACTCTTGAGGTGTGTCCTTGGCCTATAGAAGGCTATTGTTCCAGAGCTTTGCTTGTTAGCATGTCCATAGGCTGAGCTGCTTTGCCCACAGTTCAACCACATGCAGAGAAATATTCAGTATCCACACAGATTACAGATTCCTAACTACACACACAGACATTATACAATCACATGACTAGTGTACATAGGATTAGCAGACAGTAAGCTTCTATTCAACACCTCACATGGCCCCCTTTTATGCCATTTTTGGGGCCAACACACCCATCTATGGATGCAGCAGTGATCTGGCTGCTTCCTTCAAATTCAGTAACATGACACAGGCCACCATATGCTTTATTTACCTGTGCACCCACAGATACGGCTGCTTGCAGCTCCCATAGGGTGTGGATTGCCATTCCCAGCCAAGGGGAGTTGCAGGAAGTAGTGTCCCAGTCTGCGTCACTTCCTGCAGCTCCCATTGGCCAGGAACAGCAATCTGCAGCCAATGGGAGCTGCGAGTAGTCATATCTGCAGATGCGCAGGTAAATAAAGTGTCTGGTGGCCTGCCGGGGATAATCCTGGTGAACTGCATCTGACCTGTAGGCTTCTTTTTGCCCACCCTTGATCTAGAGTACATTATTGTTAACTCTGAGAAACCCTGTGGCTTGAACATCCTTTAGATTCTATACTTATTATATTCGTAGAAGGCAAAGGAAAAATTCAGACATTAAAATGCCAACAAAAAGCACACTATCTTTTAAAGACTGATATAAAAATCTAACAACATGGTCTATGGAAATGTATCCAAACCATTCCAGTAGTTCTTCCAGATTCCTCACATGACCATATCTTCTCCAAACAACTAGGGATTGATAACCAATGCAAAACAATCTCAAAAGATATCTGTGGATGTTCAGTTCAAGGTTCCCAGCATGCACTGGGTCCTCCATAGCACGACTTTGGTAAGTAATTGTAGGCCTTTTTTCTAGTGTCTGAGGATTAACTTTTCCTTACTTTATAGTTCTTGATCCCAGTACACACTCTGTTTTGTAGGTAGACCAGGCTTGTCAGTGCCATTGCCACAACCTGCTTTCAGTGGTTCTCTTTGTTTCCCTACCCAGGTCCGCCTTTATGGAGGTTCCTGGGAACAAAGGTGGGCTATAGAAGACCCTGGCAGTGCAGGTGCACTGTAGCCATGCTATAAGGAGTGGAGCTAGAATGCAAAGGGCCAGAGCTACTGTGGAAGACCAGAACTTTAGTGTGAAAGGAACTAGCCATTTGTTGATGCTTTGGGATCTACATGATTTGTCAATGAGCCCATAAATAAAATATAAGAAGGTAAGGGAGAAAAGTGAGGGCAGGTAAATTCTGCTTCTCTCCCTCAGGAAATGATTAGGGAGCAGTGGTATGGGAAGATCCTGTTCTCCTCCAGAGCCAGACGGCATGAGCAAGCAATATTTTTTCATTTCAAATATTACATGAAAATGTGTGTTCTCTTCTGCTTTTCATAACATGGTACAGCTCTTCTGAATGAACTCTAAGAAGATTAAAAAGCAAACCACTAATGGTCGCAGAATTCTCTTCTATGTCTCTCTAGAATGTGTGTGTGCACACATCATACAGCAGACAGTATATTTACTAAGTTTTGTTATAAGAATCACCATATTGGACTGGACCAATGGTTCATCTAGCCCAATATCTTAGCTACTGATATCCTGCCAGATGTTTCAGAGGGAATGAACAGAACAGGATTATTCTCTGTTATCTAGTCTCAGCTTCTGGCAGTTGGAGCTTTACGGACAGGTGGAGCATGTGGCTGAATCCCTGAGCATCTTACCTAATAACCATTGATGGACCTCTCCTCCATGAACTTTTCTAAGTCTTTTGAACACCATTATACTTTTAAAAACCAGTAAACAAAACCCAGTCAAGGTTACTAAGTTAACTTGTACTACTAAAAACAAGTAGAAATTGAAGTTTCTAATGCAAGTACAAAAGACAGAACTATGTAGCACTTTAAAGACTAACAGGATGGTTTATTAATAAACCATCCTGTTAGTCTTTAAAGTGCTACATAGTTCTGTCTTTTGTTTCAGCTATACCAGACTAACACGGCTGCATCTCTATCACTATTCTAATACAAGTACAGTATCTGTAATGTAAGATGCCAAAAATTGCCCCTTAACTGGATAATTTTGTCTAAGCCCTGGTCTATACTAGGGAGTTATTTTTAAATAATTCCCCTTATTTCAAAATAACAAGTGGAGTGTCCACACAACCAAGCCCATTATTTTGAAATAAGGAGCTGGTTATTTTGAAATAACTCCTGCTTTCCATGAGGAATAATGCCTATTTTGAAATAGCAATAGTGTGGACTCTCCACTGCTGCTATTTTGAAATAACTACCTCCAGAGTAATTACTCCTCAGTATTTCCTGAGGCTGTAAGTTGAGGTAGCACGTCCACATTGAGGAAGCCTGCCTTGGACTAATTTCGAGGCTTCCCTGTAGTGTGGACACGCTATTTCAAAATAATTTATTTTGAAAAAATAACTCCTGAAATAACTGTTTCAAAATAATATCCTACTGTAGACATGCCCTAATTTATTAGCAGTGAGAGCTTACTTTTAAATAAAATGGGGATAGGAGTTTCCTAGAAATGTGTATTGAAAAATGTCAAACGTTTGAAAAATGTTAACATTTTATCAATGTTTTTGGACTGTTGAAACATTTTAACTGACTAGTCAACCCCCTAATTTTTTAAAATAATTATTAATTGAAAATCACATTTTTAACAACAAAAGTAGTTAAAAACTCAAAATGTGGGAAATTTCAACCAATTCTACTTTGTGCTCATCACAATTCAAGTCTGGTTGAGAAATCAGTCGAAGTGGTCAAAAATATATTGACATTTCAACTCAAAAGAGCAAATAATTTCTGACCAAAACAAAGCCTTCCCCAAAAATTTCACAGGAACTTCAAGAATGCTCCACTACAGTAGATTTCAGACTATATCTAGTTTCTAACCTGTGGTTCATGGCTTTGTGGGGATCTGTAGACCATGTCTATGATTTCCAAAGGGATCTGAACTGCCAACATTTGTAGGGGTCTGCAAATGAAAAAAAATTGAAAAGCACTGCTCTACTCATTCAAACAAAGCGCTCCTTCTTCCTCCATCTCCCCACATACATGCCAAGAAACCTCTTTGAATGTGGGAAAATCTTTGGATATTTTATATTGTTGATGATGATGTTGTTGTTTGTATTATCACAGTGCCTAGGAAGCCTAGTCATGAACCAGGGCTTCATTGTACTAGACAGTGATTCCTAAACTTTTCGGCATCATGCCCCCTTTTTGATGTTTGAGAAACCCTCATGTCCGCCTCTCCCCCAAAATAGCAGCAAAACTTGTTGAGCAAAAAAACTACAAAAAACCGATCACGGCCGAAAAAGGGTTGTAGTTCCTTTAATTCCTGGGAGACCAGTGGGGGGGGGGGGGGAAAAAAGGTGCCGGTACTCCAGGGAAAAGTTGTTGAGCCCCGCCCCCCAAAAGTTGCCCTTTTAAGAGAAGCCGTTGCCCTTTTAAGGCAGTCATTTTGAAGTCTGCACCGGACGCTCCATCCTCCCTCTGGCCCAGCCAGCCCGAGCTGTGCGTGTTCCGGCATACGCCCGAGCCAGGAAAAACAGAAAATACCGGATATTTCACATGGTATTTTCTGAATTTTTTTACTGGATGGACTAGGCTCTTTCTTGCGGGGATGGGGGAAGGGGATTGACATTGACGGGGAAGGGAGCCTGGGTCACTTCACTACCCCCTGGAATTTATTCACGCCGCACCACCCAGTTTGGGAACCTATGTACTAGATGATGCATAAACACAGAACCATATGACAGCCCCTTCCCCATAGAGCTGTCTAGCCAATCATTTTAATGACACTAGTGTTCTAAATCTTTCCTTACACACTAGTTGTGTAGTGAATTTTATTTTTACAATGTGCACTGGCTCCTGTGCATAAAGAAAAAATTAGGGGAAGTAACAGTTATCCTAGTACTGGAGTCTCAAAGATCTTAAATTGACTATGAAGACTTAAAATTAATAATAATAAAAAACACCAAACCAAACCCCCAGGAGATTCCTCTTCATTCATCATTTGAAATGCTGTGTCTAAAAGTGGAACAAATTATTTGCAATACGGGTTGGCCTATAGGGACCTGATAAAAAGGGCCTTTTCTTTTCCACCTGGCTAATGAAACGGAATCTACCAAAGACATTATTGACTGACCAGGCAGTTCTGAAACTCCCTCAGACTCAACAAGCTTTTGCTCATCCCAGCAACCAAAACCAAATATGTGTCGCTGGCCTGAATGAATATGGGAGTCGGGTAGACAGCACTCATTCATCAGTTCTGTAGGCTTAGAATTCTCCCAGGGAAAGGTGGAAAACAAATTAGTATCCTTTCGCTAAGTTCCTGTAGGTTCTTTAGCATTGACTCTTCAAAGGGAGGAAGGTAAGTAACAAAATACAGAAAACTCTGTTCTCTCCTCCCCCCGATGACAGAGTTACACAACGTGTTTTCTCAAGAAGAGTGCTAGGTAGGAGTTATGCTTCTCTCTGTTTATCTACTTTTTTTTTCTTCTTTAGAGGCAGCTTCTGCTCTGGACTATTTCTCTGTAAACTCAGAGTAATTCCGCTGAAGTCAAGCATGTTACTTGGGATTTATAATGGTGTAATAGAGATCAGAAGTTAGCTGTGAGAGTGTCACCCTTGCAGTTATATGTAGTGCTGTATAAACTATCAGGGCGGTTTGGTACTTTAGTTCACTGTCCAAGTGAAAGAGGGGGAGGCCCTACCTCTAACAGACAGTGCTAGGGCCATTGTGAAGGCAGATCTACTGCCTGCAGAAGAAATTGGAGATCTCTATCCTACATCCTTTCATGGGGGCTGTTGTACATTCCTTTCTTGTCCTCCATGCCAAACCAGCTCCATTCATCATTGTGGACCCCGAGTGGGGCCCATGCTAAATTCTCCCCATATTTTCACAATCCCTTTGTGAATAACTCCGGGCCAGACCTTTTCCTTCTATCACTGCAACATTATCCTCAGGGTTCTCCAAGTTTCCCATGAGTGACTGGCAGGACGCAGATCCTGTGAGGAAAGAACAAGGCTGCAGGAAGCCTGCTCTCTCTGAACTTCTATTCTTCCTCCACCCCCATCCACCTCTCCACCTCCTAATGACGGATGGGAAATAAACAAGACAAACGGTGCTATTCCAGACAGCATTTTTTCTCTCTGTCACTCTCCCCCTCCAGGGTGTGAGTCACCTCCCACTCTCTGGGGACTGTATGGGGCACAGTAGCCAGCAAGAGAATGCATTTCCTATAGGAATCATGCCACCATGGAAGCTGGGTGGGGGAAACAGGAAATATTTGTGATTGCACTGATAGCACTGGCCTTCAAATGTGTCTGAAGCCTGTGGGAGTTGTGGAGCGCTGTGGATACAAAGGGCCATGCCTCCTCTGCCCATTCCTTGGGGTTGAGGGAAAATATCTTGAAATGTAGGTGGCTGGTCATGGGGTGAAGTGGGACTTTTGAGTAACATGCCCTGTCTCCTAGCTGGGTTTTTTCTGCACACTGGCCATCTGTATTTGTTAGGAAGAACAAAAACCAAGGACTTGCCATATGAAAAGAGACTAATATTCCATCTTGTCTAGGATTTCGACAGTGGCCAATGCTGGCTTCTTCAGTTGGTTACACAGCTCCCCTCATATTTTCCTTCCCAATTACACCTAATTCTATATCCTGATAAACATTTCATCTTGACTCCCACATGATTATCCACTTGCATCCTGAAGCATAAAGATTGGTAGCATTAGGGAATGATGTACACCAGGCCCCTGAGGAAGGGTTCCCAAAAATGAAATAGTTTTGAATACAAAAGATGATGTAAAAGTCTCTTCCATCATGACTTCTTTCATATTAATTTATTTACATAGCTTCAGAAAGCCCCCTTAGAATATTTAACCAATGAGATCACATGCTGATAGTTCTTTCATGCTTGCTCCATGCAATTAACCAGCTAATCACAAAGTGGATGGACATGGATATAAGTATAAACCAGTTCAAATTAGTTATTTTATCAATTAGTATCAAGCTGTGCTGTTTCCCCTTCAAAAATTATTGCTGGATTATATTCATAATAAAGCTAAATCAGACAGAAACAGACAGAATAGACCCAAACCTTTCAAGGTTCATTTATGGTCATTTAATACAAAGAGAACCTCTAGATAGGCTTTACTGTTTTTAGGAGGGAGATCTGGCTAGTAGAGATTACATTTCTGTCATCTGCTATAAACATTAACACTCATTTTGTATGGAATCCATTAGGTAAGAGAGAGAACTATATTCCTACAAAGTGTCTGATTTATCCTGTCCCTCATTGTTAATAGTATTTACATTATATGACCTCATCAGTTGCATTCCAAGAGTGTTTTCTATCTGAAGTGAGGATTTTTCTTCTTCTAACTTTTTAATGTGTATCTGTATTTCTGTATATGTCCATGTGTGAGGGGTGGAACAGGCCCCGAAGCCCCCTGCTGGAGGCTTGTGGCCTTACCACATCACGCTCCAGAAAAGGACCAGAGAGAGGTCCTCCAGGCAAGCTAGAGTGGCTGCAGGAGGAACCAGCCAATGAGGGGACAGGAAGGCCTATAAGAAGAAGCTGCAAGACCAGAGTCAGTTCAGTGTCTCTGGAACCTAGAAGAGATGTAGCCCATGGCTGACTGGCTGAGGGAGCAGCACTGCGGGTTGCTCCATGGGGAGAGCTAAGGTGAGACTGATGAACTGAGATATAATCCCTAGGTAAGGCTGAGGAAGCTATCTTCAGGAGGGGAGGTGCTGGAAGCTCCAGTCTGTCAGAGTGGGGAACAGACTGAGACACTAGCAGAGGGCACTGAGGTGGGCCTCTGGTAGGTATACTCTGGAAGGGGTTTGTGATCTGCACACAGGGTGTGTGACTCAGCAGTAGGGCTGAGTTGCTGAAGAGGCTGTGCAGGCACATGCATTCAGCCAGTTGGGGACATTTGTAGGAGGTGAGTGCCACCTTGTTACCCCATGCTATAATGCTTTTCTCTTTGAGAGTCCAGATCAAGCCTGACAGGTGAACTAAGCAAATGGTGACTAGCGATACTAGATATCCCAAAGCATCTTGCCCAAACATTCCAAACAGCTGTTTAAACTTTTCTGCTGTATTGGCATAACCACAGATGGGGCTTCAGTGTCTTTGTCAGTGGTCACTCATTCCTCACTGGGTCTCCTGATTTTCATACAGTAGCTATATAGTCAACAGTGTTGTAGTTAATAATACTGGGCTCCTCTGCATGCTAGCCTCTCCATTCCTAGTGTACCTGTGAAAAGCCTGGGGTGGCTTTTAAAAAAAAAAGCAGTGGGGAAAAGACACTTGAATAATTCAGCAAGAACCTTTTACATGATGAAAAATATAATCAGCTGGCAAGGGTGAGATATCATATTTCTACAGGTCGTTAACTCAAGTGTTACAAGTCACTGCCTGATTAATGCCAAAAGCTGGTAGGTGTGGATTATATTTTCCTCATTGTTAGAGGCCGTCTCCCCCAGTGCAGGTGACTAAAGGAAGACCCTATACTCCACACCATGCCTATGCGCTGTTATTTAATAATTTAAACCCATTAATCGTTCAAATGTTAAATGGACTTAGTGTTGCTTGACTCACCACTGGCAGGGAGTATATTTTTCCAGCCTAAAATATTGTCTGATTTCAATATAACTGAGTGCATCAAAGCTTTCTCCTTAAGAGGGCTTTAAGTGGGGGTTACTGTGCTGAAAGTGGTTAAATAAACAATAATATCAACCCATCATAAGTAGATGTCTCACAGTATTAGCTGTTTATTTCGCTGACATACTCCGAAGCGTCTACAGGGGGCTTTTTCAGAAGTCAGGACCTCAGTGTAATATACAAGCTTTGATTCTGATATTTCCCTTGATATCTGTGCTCTACCATATTGGGGTCAGAAGTCAGCAAAGGTTCATTGGCTGCTGTAATGCTCACTGTCACCAGTAATAAGTACAAAGGACTTGCTTTAAAAGCTGGCTTATAAAACTTTAAGGAAACTTGGATCGCTTAAGTGAACTTCCAGAGCTCTTTGGGGGCTAAGTGCACTTTGGTTGTCTTCTTGTATTAATTTCACAGAGTTTAAAGGGTCAAGCAATGCAATTGGTGATGCTTATTAATTTATGAAACACAGAATCTTGCGCTATCTTGCTTTGACCACTTTTGCTCCCCTTTTAGAAAATTTAATATAAATTAAAGCTTACCAGACAAGAGTGCCCTAAAGGATTAAGCCTAAAGTTCACAGCTGGACTAAAAGGTTCAAAGATGTTTTACCCACAACAGTGATTTGATTTCAAGTGACATTCAAACAACAGTACTAAATTGCAGATGTTAGAACATGTAAGGAAACAGCAATTAGAGAAATACCACAGACCGACAAAGGACTAGAATTTATTTTCCTTAAAATGGTAACACTGCTTGCAGCCTTAATCTTTCTCTCATAGAAGGATGTGTTTGATCAAATCCTCCTTTTGGGTCAGTGGTCATCAAGAACATTTTTGCTGGGGTGGTACAATAGAGCCAGTTAAGCTGTAAAGGCTCACACTGTCCTAGCAGTTTGCCAAATGCATTTTATTGTTGTGATGATGCTGAATTAAATTCTGGGCATGAAATCTTTAGCCAGAAAGGAGAAAGGAAATGTATAGCTACTCAAGTAACAGGATTAAGAATGAGAATCCATTGGGATCCTCTCTAGGATATTTCTGCATTCTGTTTACTTGCTTTTGGTGCTAGGGTGTTTTGTCCAAGGCAGATCATTGGGGGAGTCGTTCAGTACAATTACACATTATGTGCAAATTTGACACAGCAGTCAGGCGGCAAATGGACTCTGAGAATCATTGTAAACCCCTGAGGAAAAGAGAAAATCAGGTTGGCTATGATGGTTTGACTATGTGGCCTTCTATAGAGAATGATGTAGTTTTGCCACAGTTGGTGAAAGAAAATACAGGATACGTCTACACTGCAACACTATTTTGAAATAACTAGTACTATTCTGAAATAACTTAGTTTGCGTCTACACAGCAGGCAGTTATTTCGAAATAGTGTCAAAACACTGTCAAGCTGGAGGACTTCTTACTCTGATTCCTGTAACCCTCATTGTATGAGGAGTAAGGGAAGTAGGAGGAAGAGTGCTCTGTTTCGAAATAAGTGCTGTGTAGATGCTCCCTATTTCGAAATAAGCTACGCAATTGATGTAGCTCAATTTGCGTAGCTTATTTTTTTAAGCCTTGCAGTGTAGATTCACTCACAAATGAGACAGCTCCCAAAGACCTAGAGTGTTCTCTTGGAAGTTCTAGGGCAACACTAACTATAGCTTGTTTCTGGGTAGCACAGCCTACTCATGACCCTATTTGGGATCTCAGCCTGGCAGAAGGAAACTTGTGGTTACTGTGTGGTGGCATAAACTCCTGCATAGTGCCACTGCTCTGGGCCCATGCTTAAACCTGCTTCCATTGCTGTAAATACAGGCTGAATCTGTCCCCTGAAATGGAATATAAAGAATGGATTTAAACGCCAAGAGGTGCTTGGATTAGGGTGGACTAGCAGCTTTGGAAAAATGAGATTTCCCATATTTAGAACTGAATCTTGTGTCAGGTTTTAAGTTTTTCAGGTAACATAATACTTTCTTTTCCCACTGCCTTTGCTCCACCCATCTCCAGCCAGAAATGGGACTGGTATGAGAAATATCAGAAAACTTTCCAAGCAAACCTGTTCTTAGGATATTCTCCAGCCCACAGTGGGAATGGAAATGCCAGATAGCTCATGAACAAGATACAGGTTGTACCTCCAAAAACTGGCACACTCATGAGTCCAGCAACATCTGTCATCTGGCAGGACCACAGATGCTCCTGGACCAAAGAGCCGGGAGCCTAAAGGCAGGAAGGCCAGCTGGGGCTAGGGCAACAGGGTTGGCAGCCTAGTGGAGGTGCAAGACCTGGGCTGGAGCCCTGTGGAACCCTCTAGCAAAGCGTGCTATGCAGGGCTGGGCCGAAGGTCCCTGGCAATCTTAGTTGGTGTGGGACCAGAGCCCCACAGCAGTATGGGGCTGGAGGCTCCTGGCACCCCCCTGGAGTGCAGGGCCAGGGCACTGTGGCAGCCTGCTGGAGCACGGGGACGTAGTTGGAGTCCCGCAAAAGGAGCCGAGCCTCTGCAGCCCAGGGAGCTGGCAGCAGCTGGGCCAACAACCCAGCCAGGTCATGGAAAAGGGGAAAGGGGAGGGAGAGGCAGGGTGCCTGCAGGGGCAGCCTGCCAGCAGCAGGCGAAGGACTTGGGGGTTGGTGTCAGGAGACCTCCCCTAGTCCGGCAAATTCTCTCATTCAGGACTGGTCAGGTCCTGACAGTGCTAGACTGGGGAGGTCTAACCTGTAGTTCCCTTTGGATTTCCAGATCCGCTCTAGAAGACTTGATTTTGGATAGTTGGATGAAGCAATCAAACATTAGGGTGCTTACCTAAAGCCAGACCACACTTTAAGTTTCTGCAAGTGCTGAGCTGATGTAAGCAGGGTCTGAATGAACTTTTCTTTGACATCTAGTGATGACTGGAGTAGGGGGAAAGGGGAGTATTCAGGCTGTATTTGTGTAGACACACCCTGTCTTGCCAGGTGTTCAGTTGACTGAGCTGCTTTGCCAAAGCGGTTGGTTTTGGTTGGTTTAGGGTTACAATTCAGTTTAGTACTGAATATTGGAGTAATGAAATGTTATCTTTGCTGTATGAGTCAAGGACAGCAGACTGTACTTAGGATGCCCTGAGTAAGCGGGCATCCCTAAGTAGAACCTCACTTGCTAAGCATGAGGTAGAGATGCCAAATCATCGTGAAAGTCAGAACAGGTAGGGGCAGATTTTCCTCTGAGGACCCTGCTTAGAGTCCTGTGCAGCATTTAAAAGACTGGAGAACTCAACTGAGAGTCCTCGCTTCTGTTCAGGGATTACTAGAGTTGAAATCACTAAGGAGCAGCTCTAGCAGCTAAGCCTTAGACCTGTGGGAGGGACAGTATTGCAATGAAAGACCATGCAGAGACTCCATTAGCACTGAGGTCCCCCCCCTCCGCCTAGTGAAAACATTACCAGCTGAAATCACTGTGTGGTGCAACCTCATAACACAGCACTGCTGAAGTGGCAGTGATAATAGTGGTAGACGGCAGCAGCAAGTGGCAGCAGAGCATAGTAGCCGTGGCAGAAGCAGTGGCAAAGATAATCGCTGCAAATGCGATCCAGCATTGTTCAGTTGTCCCCTGCCCGCCATGCTTTCAGAGGAGGGAGGCAGCGAACTCACATGAACTTACTTCTTGGTCTTTGCTGACCAAGGGAATCCAACGGCAAGTGGGGTGCAGCAGAGGGAAAGGAAGGCGGTTTATAAAAGGGGCATTTTTTCATCAGGCTTTTACATGGCAAGATGGGAAACTGGAACAAATGACACTGCCCAGTGAACCGTGTGGTGGGTGTTTGCTTCTGGTTACATGCTTTTGAATTGTAGTTGTGTGTTTTCCCCAAGTAATGCTGGGTTTTCTTTCCATTTGAATAAAAGTGTTTTTGTTACTCACCAGCCCTGAGTCTATGGGTGTGTCTAGACTGCATCCCTTTGTTGGCAGGAGGCATAAGGAGAAGAAAAAGGCTTTCTTTCTCGACAGATCCCCCTCTAGACTGCCGCTTTTTGCCAACAAAGTGCTGAGTTGGCAAAACGCAGTGGCCATTTTTATGCAAATTAGGTACGGGATATTTAAATCCCTGCCTCATTTGCAATGTCAACCTGCCTAATCTGCATCCCTCTACCGACAGAGGGATGCAGTCTAGACATATCCACAGTGTAAGGAAATATCGCCTCTTACAAGTATCCATTAGTGCTGTATAATTCTGCCAGATTACTGGGTTGGAGGTCAAGTTGGCTCTGCTTTCTATTAAAGGGAATTCCTATATATTAACTCGGCTCTCATTCCTGCCAATGCCACCGGGCAGAAGTGTTATAAGATTTAGTCCTCCTCCAGACAGGTTTGGTTGTGGTTTGTATTATGTTAGTGTCTGGAAGCCCCAAATGAAATTAGGATCCCATTGTGTAATAAGAACATAAGAACGGCCGTACTGGGTCAGACCAAAGGTCCATCTAGCCC
>JANRFK010000875.1:26942386-26964644 GCA_030068395.1 Apalone spinifera | reverse complement strand
GTTTAAGTATAAACTGGGCTTATTAAATGTCTGGAATATAGATTATTATAAAAGGTAGGTTTAAAGAAGGTCAGGCGTCACTAGCACCCTCTAACCTCGCCCTCTAAACTCCCTCTCCAAACTCCCTGTTAGCTGCTCCTGTTCACAAGCGCCCTGGTCGCTGACTCACAGGCTTATCAAGCCTTGGTAGCCCCTCCCCCGACTGAGGCTCAGCCAATTAACAGAGGCTTCTAGATTTCAAACCTTTTAGAAGCTCCTTCAAGCAAACAAACCAAACAAACAAACAGAGAAATACAAGCTCAGCACACAGCAAATAACCCGCCCACACACTAACACACACTACAGACAGCCAGAAATAGGGGATGTTCATATTTAGTAGTAAAAGTTGAGTAAAGAGAATCAGAACCTTGTAAAAAGGTGATGAATTGGTCTTGGCACCAACTACCAAGTCAAACTTCTCTGCATTGCTTTTATTGCTTATTGAGATTGGGCAACATTAATTGCATTGGTCAGGGCTAAGTATCACTTAATTCAAAGATGCATTAAGTTGAGGGCCTGCCTGAAACATACAGGAGAAACTGACCATATTTATTTCTTTTATTGGTGGTACTAGAACGATCATTGCAGAATTAATCTACCAGAACATTATCATTATACATTACTGCCACTAAACAACAAATAAAGAAACCCAACCTGAACCAGGAGGTCCTACCAGTTAAGGTTATGGCAATGTCCATTACTTTTTGAAGTAGACTTTGCATTCCCAGGAAAGGATTATAGTGACCGACAACCACAAGATTTGCTAAAGCTGACTGAACCATCATCCATCAACTCTGGTCCATTGCTTTCAGCAGTGGCTTGATGTTTCACGAGAAAGCAACATCTGCCACAGTGTACCTAGTCAATGATGCAAGTACCTAAAAGAGTGTTAAGAGGAGGGGGGAGGAAATTGTTTTCCTTGACCTCTGATGATAGGACAAGAAGCAATGGGCTTAAATTGCAGCAAGGGAGGTTTAGGTTGGACATTAGGAAAAACTTCCTAACTGTCAGGGTGGTTAACCACTGGAATAAATTGCCTAGGGAGGTTGTGGAATCTCCATCACTGGAGATATTTAAGAGCAGGGTGGATAAGCATCTATCAGGGATGATCTAGATCAGTGGTCCCCAATGAGGTGCCCGCGGGCGCCATGGCGCCCGCCAGGCCATTTCTGTGCACCTGCCGAGTGATCGGAGCCAACCCTGTCTGTGGGCGCGTGGTGCATGGGCGATACTGGCTCCTGGGCGTGCAGCGTATAGGTGGCCCTGCCCTCGGGTGGATGGTGCAAGGGCTGCGCCAGCCCCGGGCGCGCGGCACAGGCATGGCACCGGCTCCGGGCGCGCGGTGTATGTGCGGCCCTGCCCCCGGGCATGCGGTGCATAGGCTGTGCCGGCCCCGGGCACGTGGCGCATGGGCACTGCCAGCTCCAGGTGCGTGGCACAGGAGTGACGCCGGCCCCGGGCATGCAGCGCATGGGCTGTTCCAGCCCTGGGCACACAGCGTATGGGCAGCCCCACCCCGGGCATGCGTCCTTGACAAATAACAGCACTGGCTTGAGCACCCGTCAAGTAGACCTTCCCCAGTCTCAAGCACTCTGAGACTGTGGAAACAGAGGAAACTTTATTAAGGGAAAGGGAATGCAGTCATAAACTTGGGGAAACATAACATCAGCATATCCATGGAAATAAAGAGTAAAATGCCCTCTCTTCCCGTAACTTTGGCAGTAGGAAACTCCACTTCTGGTTGGGATTGGTGAGTAGTTATATTTGGTATATATCTTGATACCAAATATAACTACTTGGACTTGATATATCCTGTATATCAAGTCCAAGTGTCTCTTAGCAGCTCTGTCACCCATCCCAAGAAGCCTAACTGTACCTGAATGCATTAGCTTGGAGGTCTAGCCTTATTAATGTGCTGGATAGGCAGGACCTCATAAGAACCTAAAAACAATAAGATCAACCATGTTGGGTCAGACTAAAGGTCCATCTAGCCCAATATTCTGTCTTCCAACAGTGGGCAATGCCTGATACTTCAGAGGGAAAGGACAGAGCATGTAACCATCAGGTGATCCATCCTAGGTTGCCCATTTCCAATTTCTAACACTATTCCTGCTCATCCTGGCTAATAGTCCTGGACTACAAAACCTCTTTTGGCAAGGAGTTCCACTGGTTGACTTCTCTTGCAGAGAAATCTTCTGTCTGAATTATCTCTCACAGCAAAACCCCACAGGAAGGACAAGCAGTAGAAGCCTTGAACAGTATGCTGGCTACTTGGAATGAGATATCTGGGAGTCCATTAGTCCTACAATTCCAAGTTCATGTAGAGTTATTTTCATGTAAGTGTTTCTAGATGAATTGTGCAAAGGGCTTGATGCAAATTTTATCCCTTTTTTTGGGCCAAAAAATGAAGATTTTGACTGACTGAAACATCTTGCAAATTTGTGCTGAATTCACTTAATTGTTTCAGTTTAAAAAATCTTTTTCAAAAGTAAGAACAATTGAAACTTTTTTCAATATTTTAACCCCAAAATGTTTTGATTTTTGTATTCAAAATGACGTTTCATTTTGAAATTTACTTCACATTTTCAAAAAAAATATGAAAAGCATTTTAAAATGAAACAAAATTTGTTTGACTCCAAATTTTTTTTTGACTATTTGATTTGCTGAAATTTCTTTACATTTTTTTTGTGTGGAACAGCCATCAAACTGAAATCTGTGATTGGCACGGTTCTAACTGTGGTCAGGGAGGCAATGCAGATGCAGCTTGCTACGCTAGCACTTTCCCCTCTTACCAACAGAGGGAATTCTTCCCCTCTGGAGCATTTGGCCATAGGATTTACAGTCACAAGAGTCATTTTCACTCTAAATATACATTAGTCTGTTTTATTTGGAATAATGTAAACAAGCAGTGAATAAATTGGATGCTCGTATTATGCAAGCAGGTGGAAATGAAATAGCTCTCTCCCCGTATTACTGTTGCCCTTCCTTCCTTCCCTGTCACCTTTTTTTAACTCCCCTCTAATTTTGCTGAAGTGTGTGTTGCCATTAGTTACTCCTGCACTAATCAAATCAATAAGCATTAGGCACAACATTCTCTTTTAAAAGATCTTTATTCTTTTCCACCAGAAGGAAAGTAAAATCCTGCTCCACTGATGTGAAAGACTCAGGTTATGTCTACACTACAGAGTTTTTTCAGAAAAACACCTCCACTGACCTCCACACTGCAATCACGTTCTTTCAAAAAAACCCGAAAGAACAGAAGGGTTTTCCCAACATTGGTTAACCTCTTTCTACAAGGAAGAAGCCTTTTTTCAAAAGAGCTCTTTTGGAATAAGGCGTGTGTGGATGGGAAAAAGGGAGTTCTTTCGGAAGAAGAGGAAAAAGCACAGGTGCCCTGGCGGCCACTCTGTCCATAGTAATCACAGCTTAAATGCGAGAGAGCACCCATGCTGAATGGATGCTATCTTTCAAAAAAGCAGATCGCTTTTTTGATGTGCTTTGGTAGTGTGGATACTCTTTTGGAAGAAGGTTTTTTCAGAAGATCTCTTTCAGAAAAGCTTGTTCCGAAAGAAGCCTGCAGCCTAGACTTCAGTGGCAAAACTCTCACTGAATTCAACAGGGCCAGTTTTTTCCCCACAGTTTTCATCTGCCTAAAGTGGATAGTAGGAAACCTCTGTAAAGATTACTTTCCATGCAGGGCAAAAACGAACACCAGCTTACCCCTCACCTCCCCTAAACAAGGTCAATATGACACATTTCCACCTAGCAGGGGTCAATCTGACTATTCAAATTGAGAAGAAGGACCTGAATGCTTCCATATCTTTCCTTTCATGCATCCAGCTATATGCCAAGCCCACTCGATCCATGTTCATTCTGAAAGCCATAACTGGCTATATGTCCTAGTTGATATGCCAAGCAAGAGAAATTACCTAGCTTACTCCACAGACCAAACTTTCACACAGCTCCAGTGGAAATGAGTCTCCGGGGACACACAGGATGTCGCCATTGCTTTTGAAACCGCCTCGACAGGCCAGCCAGCTCTCCGTTGTTAATCCTAACACGTCATCCAAGACACTTTTTATCTCCTCCTGTAACGTTAATGCAGCTGGAATTCCATAAATCAAATCTCAGCAGTAAAAAGGTTAATAAGTTTACACTATGTAATTGAAAGCCATATTGGTGATTAAAAGAATTTTATATATCAGTTTTCTGGGTCACCAACTAATTATTTTTGGTGGCCTGCAATAAAACATAGCACCATAGAAGGAGAGAGGCTGTAATCACATAATATATGGAAAAATGCATTTAAGCGAATTTGATAGAAGGCTGTGTGATCTAGCTTGGTGAGGTTCCTTTCAGCTATATTGTAACTCATTCAGTGACAACAGAAGGTCTGCACATTTGGTGTACTCTACTAGGTTCATAGAAAGTTACTGGATCAAGTTTTTGAGGTTCCTCTGTCTCTTTCTGTCATGCTGCGCCCAAGGGGACTAGACTGTCACCGAGGATGGAAGGGTTCTGCCAAGGCCCTGGGGATCAGATTGCCATTATAATTCATTTTAATGCATTCTGTGCATACTAATCCTTTACGGGAACAGGCTCTTTCGGAGGGATAGCTCAGTGGTTTGAGCATTGGCTTGCTAAACCCAGGCTTGTGAGTTCAATTCTTGAGGGGGCCATTTAGGGATCTGGGGCAAATCTGTTAGGGATGGTATTGGGTCCTGCCAAGAGAGTATGGGACTGGACTCATGATCTCTCTAGCTCCCTTCTAGCTCTATATGAGAGGTATTTCTCCATAGATAGATAGGTAATAGGAACATGGTATGGAGAGAGACCATTGATCATCCTTGCATAAAAGGGATTGTTAAAATACATACAAAAAATGTCCCTGCTGCAGCAGAGGGTCAGGTGTGTGCATATGAGGCAGATAGCATCCATTCTAAGATGGGCCCAGAGTTCCTTGCTCTGAATTCTGAACCCTGTCAGTGTTTGAGATCAGTACTTGGATTCAGATTTCTCTCTTTGTGACACATGCTCAGAGCCACACAGTCTTTTAATATGTGAATGTTTGACTCCAAAGGGTATAGCTGTCATGTTGTAGTCAGTGTCTCTCTTCAGTCCCCTTTGCTAATGCTAATTTGAACCATGCAGCCAACATTTGCACTGAATCATGCTGGTTTTTAACCAAAGGGGTCAAAAATGGATTTGATGATCAGTATGATATATAAAGCCCTAGCTATGCACCTTTTTCCTGTATCAGGGGAGGAATGGAGGTGGGTTCAGAAAGACTTTAGAGATGGAAGTCTAGATCACAGTCTTGGCCACCACTTCAACATTGAGGATCATCTTTCAAGAGCAAGACTTGGATTATTTGAACCTGTTGTAGTCACCCAAATAGTATGTTTGCAGTATTTCCATTGCTTCCATCTCTGGCATCTACCCATTATTAACCCATTCTATAGAAACAGTGCTGTATCATAGTGTGATGAACGTGTTCACTATGCCGATAGTTTTAAATGCTGCATGTTAATATCTCCAATAAATAAGCCAGAAGTTTGCAGCACCTTGAATGTCTCAGAAAGACTATGTGGCTTTACTCTTTACATTTGAGTTTCAGGTCAGTTTTTAACAAGCTTTTATAGCTCGACAGCAGTGGCCAATGGGTTTTCAACACAGGTTAGTAGAGTTAAAAGGAGAATGGCAACTGTGTGAATAATGGGCTATGAATCAGCTGCTGATCTTTGCATCAGAATCTCTCTCTGCCACTGAGTTAGAAGGCACTAGCCTGACAGTTTTAGGGTAAAAAATATGAATGTGCTTAAAGGCACATCATATGGTAGTGTCTCCTTGCAGATGGGTTTATCAGGTTTTTTTTTCCCCCATGGGGACTGGGAAGGGGCAAAGTAAAACAGACGATAACAATAATCATGAGAACGAGGCAAGGGTGTTGATAAATAGTATGAAATGACCAGGTTAAATGATGCAGCACCTATATGAAGAATAATGGGATTCTGGGTTGAAAGAGAGAATCCAAATGCAAATAAAATACACAGACCTGCTCAGGGTCAATGGCTGCTTTTGAACTTCAGATTAAATAACTCAGTCTTCATAACATGTGGTCAAGAACGCAGTCAGAGAATTCCATTTTGTAAATCCATTTGGCAGAAGTAAAGCGAAATAAGAGAATAGACCAGATTTACAGCAGATGTCACTTGGCTTAGCACTGCTTGCTTCAGGCAGCCTTACACTGAGGATCTGGCCCGACGATTTTTTTACTACTACTAACAAATAATTAAAACATGGTTCTTATTTGCCACTTTTCATCAGTATCTCTCTCTCTTTTAATGGGCTTAGTCACACAACACTCTCCTGAGATAGGGAAGTATTATTCTCATTTTACAGATGGGGAACTGAGACACAGAGAGGCTAAGGGTGCGTCTACACTGCACCATAGGTCAAAATAAGATACGTAATTTGAGCTAAGCTAATTGTGTATCTTATCTTGATGTTATTTCAAAATAGCATATTTTGAAATTTGGCACTGTCTGCACCGCACTTATTTTGTAATAAATTGCTGTTCTGAAATGTCCCTTACTCTTTGTGGAATGAGGTTTACAGGGATGTAGGAATAGCAAGCCCGTTATATTTCAAAATAACGGGTGTGCTCAAAAGATATGGAATACCTATTCTGGGATACGTCAGGTATCCCAAAATAGTGCTACAATGTAGACAAAGCCTAAGTGACTTGCCCAAGGTGACACAAATGGAAATTGGGGAAAGATTTGACCCAGGACATTAACTTGGACAGCTTTGGGGTCAGTAATGTATTATGCAAAGCCAAATGTTACTCTCTGATTTACTCCCTTGATGCACACCAATGGAACTGCAAGATGAATTTGTTTGGAGACCTTCCCGTTTAAGTTACCTCGTTCAGCTAATGACTGTGGGACAGATTTTATTGTTTAACCCTGATTAGTAGCCTGGATGTGGTCTCAATTTAGTTTCTAATGGGCAATGCCCAGATCATTAAGAAAGCACCACCATCATTGGCACTGAAAGGCAACCTTGCTGGAAATCAGCCCAGAATGGTGAACAGATCATGGGATGTTTTACCCCAAACCGGCTTGTGTCCGGCCCACTAGTGGGGTTGTGCAGGAAGAGCTTATACTATGCTGCTGCCTTTTTGTGGGCAATCAGAGCACAACTGTCTCCAGCATGGTCAATCCAGCACTTCTTATGAGTAGTAAACACACACATACAATTATTTAAAGAGAGAAAGAGAAAAAAAGTTTGACTATCCCATTGAAATGTTACTGAACTTTAACATTCTTGTAAGGCACAGTGTGATGCAATGTCACAGCAACTTGAATATAATATATGTTACAAGATAGGGTTATCTGTTTCCAGAGTGTTATTTAATGCCATTTCACAGAAGGATCTTTTGTATGGACTGTTTTGTTTGTAGCTTAGAGGGAAAGTCATAAAACTGCACAGTAACTGTCCTAGTTCAAGAGGTCAGGACCATAATATAGCCTTTTGTACTCCCAAATCCTTTCACTTCAAGCCTTATTGCGTAAGTTCAATATACTTTTCAGCTAATGCTCTCTGGAGCACTTAGCTCTATAAACGCCCTCCTCAGCAGGTGGCTTATTTAAATGTGGCTGTCAGATTGGCTCGTGGCCAAGCGTGAATACAGGAATTAGTATGTGGGTCTGATTCTGCTCTCACTTACACTTGTGTGAACCCATTGGCCCCAGGGTGTGGCCTGGGGGCAAAATTTGGTGCTCTGTTTTAAACAGGTTCAACTAAACATATTTCTAGCACTTTACAGCATCCTGGATGGAGAGTATTTAGGGAGAGTTTGAAATGAAAACTATCATAAAGTCTCACTGAAGGAATCAGCATTTTTCCCGTTGCATGTAAATTACTTTTATTTTGCAAAGCCACAATCATGTGTCTTTAATAGGCAATGTATACTTTCTCTAAACGCTCATTGTAAACAGGAATATTGGTAGTTTAATAGATTGAATTCTCCAGCTTTTGGCTACAGAAGCTAGAAGGAGGGAGTGAAATAACAAAGTTTTATATATATATATATATATATATATATATATATATATATATAACTGCTGAATGTTACAACTGTATTTTAAAAGTAAGCAAACCTGTTTTGCCTCTGCCTCTCCGTTCAACGTATCAAGAAAGGGCCTTTAAAACAGGCTGTGGCTGGTAATTAGAGAGGAAAAAGCAGAGCTCCGCATAGCAGTCAATCCATCACATCTTGCAAAGTCTAAATGTTACCGGCAATTAAATAAGTTAGTGGGGGAAAACTTGACAAGCAAGTTTTATCACAGAATCATCTAAGTGGCAAAGTATGTGAAGCGATCTTATTAGATTCTCTCCTCCAACCCCAAAGTTTTTTTTTTTAAAGTAGTATCCATTAAAAGCAAAATAGAGATTTCTTCTGTACTATATCTAGGAACATGGGAGATTAGAATGATAAAAATAAAACAACCTGTCCCACCTCCCCCTTTCCCACCCTGTCCAAAGTCAAATCTATCCAGGTTGACTACTCCATTAAATTCAAGAACAAAAAGTTATAAATTGAACATAGAGAGAACAGTGCCTTTTCTTAAAGTGATGTTTCCTCATCTTAATGGATTTAGCTATGGCAGGGAGTCAGAGAGAAGCTGTCTTAACTAAATCTTTGACTGATTATGCATTTTTTTTCCTATTCATACAAGATAGATTCATCATTCCAATTTGTCAAGCTGGCGAAGTTCCAATTAATTACACCAGAAAAAGCTCAGGCTGCATTAGGCCTCTGTCAGGCCTAATCTAGTGCCTCATTTACCGGAGCCCCAAATGAAGAGATATCAGAGGTGTTGTTCCTCTTGGTACTTAATTTGATGAATGCCCTACCAGCACGATTGGTGGCAGAGGTGTATATGTGTGTGTCTCTTCATCAGCCACCACGACTGTCGTCGTCATGCTTCCTGTACTAATTTGAGGGCTCATCTGTATAGTGGATGTTTTTGGAAGGGCTATCCTTCATAGCTATGCCAAAAGGTGTCCTGGTTTTGTGTGTGTGTGTGTGTGTGTGTGTGTGTGTGTGTGTGTGTGTCTGTACACACACATCCATTCTGTGCTGATTCTGATCTCACATGTGTAGATATATTGGCTACAATGGAATTAAATCTAATTTACAACAGTAGAAATGAGAGCAGAAATTAATCCAGTTATAAAGATTCTATGTTTTTGTCATCTTTGCCCTTGCCAAAAAAAAAAAAAGATTAATTTGTCCTGAAGAAGAAGCCTTCTTCAATCATTTTTTTCAATGTCATGTGTTATATTTGAGTGCTAGTTGAGTCCAGGTTCCTACCTAGATATAGTATATAAATATCAGGATTTCACGATGAGTTTGTTTATTATATCTTTGTAAGTGGCATGTATTGCATCAAAACTTTGAATAAAGATTAGATACAGATCAGTTTCCCCTCTATTTTTAATGTCCACGTGTGGAATGAATTTTGTAATGTGTATCAATGTCGTGCGACACAACACCTCCAAATGGGTGCACATAAAAACATTCATTCTGCACATGGACTGTCTGTGGTAGGAGTGGGGCTGAGGGGTTTGGAGTGTGGGAGGTGACTCAAGGTTAGAGAGGGATGAGGGCTCTGGGGTGGGGCTGGAGGATTTGGAGTGCGAGGGGGAATCAAGGCTGGGGCGGAGGATTGAAGTGCAGCGGTGAAGGCTATGGCTGGGGGAATAGGATCTGGGATGGGGCTGTGGATGAGGGGTTTTGGGTATGGGCACCCTTGGGAGAGAGGGCTCCTCCCAGTCCTCTCTCACTGCAGCAGCTCTGATCAGGTGCTGCCAGCCGTGACAGCACTGATGAGGCTGTGTTGGGCTGGAAGAGAGGTGCTTTTCTCCCGGCTATGGCAGTTCCATGCTGCTGGGGGTGGTGGTAGGAAAACTCTGAGAAGAGCACCTTTCCCCTGGCCATGGCAGCTCCCTGCTGGGGTTGGGGGAGCCTCTCCCCTCAGCTGTGGTAGCTCCCTGTTAGGATTGGAAGAGTGAACTTCTTCCCTAGCCGGGGCAGCTCCTGGCTGGGATGTATATGCCAAACAGTAACTTGCTAGTACAAAGTCAGATATAGATAGTACAGCTCTATACAGTACTATCTGTACAGATCTGTAGTACACATATCGATTATAAATATGGTGAGATGATCTGACTTTGCACGAGCAGGTTACTGTTGGACATATACATCTCAGTTGGGTTTCTATAGTTTTAGTCTAAAAGGTATAATGGACCAAGAATCTTTCTGTTTCTATTATGCAGCACTTTACATATTTATTCAGCACTTTATGCCAGATCCCAACAGAGCTTTAGGGAGGTCTGGATCCAGATACAAACTATGCAGCTTGAAACTATCTCTAGTTTTCAAGAGCAGATTCATTTCAAATACATCACTAAGGGAGGGTTTGAGGGCCCTTGATCTTTTACAGAAATGAAAAGTGCCATTTGTCCTTCAGTCGAGGAAGGAATGGCTAAGGATTGGATGATTGTATTCATGGGCCAACTTTTTGTAATGTGTGTCCGTATCTATGATGTAGGTACCCATTTTTGCTACTTTATCCATTTAAGTATCACATTTTACTGTTTTTCTTTTTTTAATTACTGTTTATTTCTCTTCAACGCTTTGTGAAAGCTTTCACCTACAAACTGGAAACTGACTAAATGCCTGCAAACTAGAGTGAAACTGACCACACACAATATGTCGCCAATGCACAAAAGGAGAGGGGGGAAGTGCCTTCTTGACCACAGATCCAGAGAAGATCGAGGCACTTCCCAAGTCACACTTAGTCTGAAATGGTACATTATCCTCATGATCCTCACCCTCTTCAGGGAGTTGAGCTTCACCTCAGGTAAACAAAATAAATAATAGGGGTAGGCAGAAAACAAAAATTCTTTCACCAAAAACATTTTTTGGTAATGGTTTTGTTCTACCTCAGAACAAAAAACAAAGACCTTTAAAATTTTCTGTGAAAAACAGAGAGAGCGCCAACAGTAATCAGTGCTTAGGATACTATTTTTAAAAAACAAAATAGCATTCTTGTTTTCCAGATACCCATATTATTTAGTTTATAGGAGACAAGGGTTCAAGGCCCTAGTTTGCCAGATTTGAGCAAGCGTCTCTCACATGATTACCCTAACCACAATCAGAGGTGACTCATGGTAGCACTTGAGAGGTGCACTGCCCTCTTATGTCCCCCCCAAAAATTTTAATTGCTAAATTGGGTGACCCTAACATACCTCCACCCCTATGAATGGCCCTTCCTGCACCCCATCTCCCTGCAGATGTGGATACGGATATCCGTGGCTTGTTTTTGCAGATACAGATGCGGATGCAAATACAAAATTTTGAATCCATGCAGGGCTCTAGCTATTAACTGTTTTAGATCTCTTGTGCTTTCTTGTTTTGACCATAAATTCTACCCAAGAAGCCTTTCTGCAGAAAGTTGCATCAAAACTGAAGCATTTCTGCAAAAAGTCTCGGTGTCAATGAATAGGCACTTTCCAACTGAAAAAATGTGTTGATAAAAAATTCCCTTCCAGCTGTACTAAATAATGGAGAAGTAGGGAAAAAAGAATTTCCTGTGGTTTAAATAGCATATTGGTTCCCATGTGAGTCTTTTTCATTGTGTGAGAAATTAACTTTTATGGACATGATCACAACTGAGAAGACCAAATCCAACAAGATTTTTTTCTTATACACACATGGACTAGAAAACTGTTCCTCAAACTCCAAGTAAATTCAGATTCAGGTCCAATTCTGGGTACAAGCTTTACAGTAGATTAGGTCATGTCTCTAACGGGTACCCATGGGAAAAGGCTGTGGATGATGAGTGTCTCCTTTTAGGCAGGCATTATTCACACCTCCAACTCTTACTTCAGCTAAAGGATTTTCTGATGGGAGAAAAAGGAATGTGTTGTGATTGTACTGCTGATATCCTTTTGGGAGTTATTGGCAGACATTCTGTGGTGAATAACTTTGGATAACAAATAAACTTGAGAAACTTGTGATATGTGAACACAAAAAGAGGTGTCAAATTATTCAATATGAATTATTCTGCCAGTTCTAATAATAACCCAGCTGGTGAAAAAGAGAAAATAGCTGATCTGTCAAGCAGACAGCCACTTTTGGACTAACTTTATATGCCCCTCGGGCTGAAAAATATAAACTTCCTCTGAGAACAGAAAATTAGAAAAGACAAGAAGAATGGGATCCCTGCTCCAAATCTATCTTTTTAGTTTAATGTACACTAATGGATATTAAAAGATGGGAGATTAATGAATGTCCAGAACACGAACCAGCTGAAAAAACACCCTTTATTTGGCATTGACACTCACAAAATCCACAGGTTAGAGAGTAATTCAGACTACATCGCGCTCAGTCCAGAACTATGGGAGTGGGTCTTTTGTCCAGGTAAACATCTTCATGAAGCAAGATGGGCTGTACATATCTTGGTGGGCTACTCTTCACACAGATTGTGAATTACAGTGTTTGGATCCATTACTTGTGAGAACCTGAAGGAATGGAAAAGATAGTTATTAAATCAGGGCTAGCAGACAGGGCTTTAGAGAAGGGCTCAGTTCAGGGTTCACCCATAAACTTCCTATCTGATCTTGGGCAAGTCATTTAATCTACCCTTCCCCTCAATTTCTCAGTGCGTATAGTGGGAATAATCCTTGCTTGCCTCCCTCACAGGGGCACTGTGGGAATAAAGCCCTTTTATAATTTTGAGGTGCTCATACGTTACAATGATGAAGGTCATAGGTGAATCTAGGTAGATTTGCAGATGCTGAGAGGACAGGAGTCAGGAAGAGCTGGCAAGATACCAGGGATTGGTAAGAAACATTGACTGTTTTAGTTTCACCCAGGAGGGATTTGCATCTCCAGAATGTTGCTCTGTTGGATCAAGCTCTCATGACATCCAAAATTCAAGCAATGCACAGTGATTACAGCTGTTTTATTTCTACCACAGCCCTGCTTGATTTGCTAATTTCAGGCCAAATTTAGCTCGGATTCATATGAAATTCACCTTGACTTTGCTGAGAACTTCAACAACTGAGACAAACTCTCAGTGAAGTGGTCTGAAACCTGAAGTAGTTGCCAGTTGAGTTTGGGCTGGCTTGGAGGATTTGACTCAGGCCCGTACACAGGAATTTCTGTGTGGGGGGGTGCAAGTTATGGGAGGGGCTGGTGGTTGCCCCACCCCCATGGCCCAGCCCTGCCCCTGGCCTCTCTCCTGGAGGAAGAAGGAGGGAATCAGCCCCAGGCTTCCTGTGGCTGGAGCACGGTGCAGGGAGGCTGGCAGCATGCCACCTGTGCTTTTCCCTGGCCAACCGGAGCACGGAGAAGGGAAGCTGGGAAAATGTGCCACCTCTGCCTTTCCCAGACCAGCCGGAATCGGCCCCATGGGAGACCATGAAGGACCGAGGGGAGGGACTGTGCGTTCACACCCCTGCTGCATCCGGGCCTGTGATCAGTGGAGGAGATAATTACGAGCTTTAACTGGAACTTTATATGGTTTGAATATTGGCTAAACTTCCACTTATGGATGGAAAAGGAGAGAGGAAGGAATGTCTGGTTACTATGAAGAGAATAATTAATTTCCTCATTCTCATTCCAAACTGGCCTGAGGCTCTATTTGTCCCTTTACCGACAGCAAGAAACTCTTCTCCAAAATTCACACCCAACTCATGGTGCTCTCTGGACTGCGTTTCATCTCCTCCCTTCCCTCCCTCTTTCATGTTTTGTTCATGAGAGAGCTTCAGGATAGGATCCTATTTTCATTCTTGTCTGTACAGCACCTAACCTGCTGCTAGTGCTATATAAATAATAGCTTGTTGTGAGGCAGAGTGACCTGGCTGTGGGCAGAGCAGGTTGACTCACCAAGCTGGGCTCCATTAAGCCTACCTGGCCCCTGCCTTGCTAGAAGTACGTGCAAGTCAGGATGTGCAAGATCTGGGTCCCACAGCTCATTTGGAGGCAAACCTTGGAAGGAGCCAAAACATTCTTTCTGAGGAGCTGAAGCACCAGCAGAGCCCTCAACCAGCTATGGCAGGTGACGACTCTCCTGGAGAGAAGGCCTGCTGCTGCCCCAGGAGATGGAGAGACCCAGAGGGGAAGCAGAGAGTGAGCTGCTTGACACAGAGACGAGGAACAAGGCCCCAGTGGCTGGGGGACTGGCCCACCAGGTGCGAATAGAAAGTAATCCAGGGAAGAGAGCCATTGACTCGATGGTGTTGTGGGCGGACAAGGCAGTGACCCCATATTTCCCTGCTGCTGACAGTGTGGCAGGACCACCCATCACTTCTAAGGCCCTGGGCTAGGACTCATTGGAGCAGGACAGGCCCAGGATCCCTGTGACCCCAGTCCCCACACTTGGGGCTGGATGAGTGCTAACACCTATGCCAGGAGGCCTCAGTAAGGTTGCCAACTTTCTAATCACACAAAACCAAACAGCCTTGCTCTGCCTCCTACTTGCTCTGTCTCCCCTCTGTCACTCTCTCTCCCTGCACACACACTCGCTTTTTCACTGCATTGAGGCAGAGGGTTGGGGGTTGCAGGCTCTGGGATGGAGCCAGGGATGAGGGATTTGTGGTGCAAGAGGGAGGTCCAGGATGGGGCAGGAGGTTGGGTGCAGAGAGTGAGGGCTGTGACTGGAGGTGCATGCTCTGGGTGGGGCCAGAAATGAGGGTTTCAAAGTGTAGGAGAGGATTCTGGGCTGGAGCAGGGGTTAGGGTGTGTGGGGAGATGAGGGGTCTGATGGAGGATGTGGGCCCTGGGGTGGGGCCAGAGATAAGGGGGGTCAGGGCTGGGATAGGGAGTTGGCGTGTGTGTGTGTGTGTGTGGGGTGGGGGAGGGTGAAAGGTGCAGGCTCTGGGAGGGAGATTGATTGTGGCAGGGGACTCTGGGCTGGGGTGTGGGAGGTGGTTGGGTATGTAAGGTCCCAGCAGCGCTTACTGCAGCTCCCAGGAAGTGGCTGCCAGGTCCCTCGGTGCAGTGAGGCACCATCTGTGGGCTGCCCTTAGGCGCTTCTCTCCCCGCTCTCATTAGTCATGGATCCTGGCCCATGGGAGCAGCAGAGCTGGCACTCCGTGCATTGCCCCACTCCCAACTGACATCTCCTATTGGCCAGGAATCGTGGCCAATGGGCGCTGTGGGGATGGCGGCACCTGTGGGTGAGAGGGCAGCATGCAGATGGAGCCTCTCTGTGCATAAGAGGCACAGGGACCTGTAGGCCACTTCTGGGAGCCATGCTGAGCCGGGGCAGGGGGCCTGCCTTAGGCCAGTGCCCCCTACTTTGCTGCTGACTGAAATTTTAATGGCCCAGCCAGCACTGCCACCAAAGCTGCCAGGGCCCCTTTTTGACCAGGCACTCCAGTTGAAAACTGGACTGACAACCCAAGGCTTGAGCCACAGCTTGCTTACTTAGGCCCTGTTCAGGAGGCCAAAGCTACCACTTGCCCAATGGGTCAGCTGTGAACTCGGAGGTTTGATTGACTTTACCCGGCGCGAGCACCAATTTCCCTGCCACTGTCAAAGGGGTGCCCTGGCCCTAAAACCAAAGGAACATTACAGAACTATTCAGTTCCTCTAGAACCATACCAGTTAAACACTTTGGGCCTGAGCCTGCAAGCCCTCATGCTCTTGACACCAGTGGAAGGTCTGCGAGTGGGGAGAGCTAGCAGATTTTGGCACAGAGGATGGCTTACCTAATGATGCGCTTCCCATTTGCCTAGTACCGAAAGGACTTAATCAGAAGCGGTAGTGTGATAAATCCAGCAAATGGGTGAGCATGTGACAGCCTGAGCACTGCCTTTGCAAAAACCAAACTCCAGCACATTCAGAGTTTGCCAAAGGCATCTCGGAGATAGGTTTCCTTTATTTCATCAATTTAAAACATTCCCAAATCTCCTCTGACTCGCTCAGAATGAAAGCTGAAGGCACAAGTGACAGAAGGCGCAGTGGCTCCCAATTAGTCAGACAGAAAGCTTTTTTGTTGACTTAGCTAGGGTAAGGATGGCTATCAAATCCAGACTTAAATCCTTATATATTCTTTAATTTTTTAAAAATTGGTGGTAATTTTGTAAGAAATGAGTGGGCGACCCATCCCCCAATCCACTTGGGTACTCATTAGTGTCACTGAAAAAACATATGGGCATTTGTATAAGTAGCCTCATGTAGTCTCTGACAGAGAATGGGTTGAGGCCTCAGGATGACTGTGTGTGTGAGACTGATGCCCAGGGAAGACGCAGCTTTCAGAATTGGCTACAGGGGTGGCCCGAGGTGGGCTGCCAGCAGCTGGCACCCCAGGCGGAATGCACAATCGGCGCCCCCGCCTCCACAGCTCTCAATGGCGTGACATCATCATTGGGCGCCCCGTTTAACACGGCACCCTAGGCGACAGCTGAGTTGGCCTTTACGCACGGGCTGCCCCTGATTGTCTACAGAAGGTGCTGTGCCCTCAGAGCATTCTCAGCCAATGAAAGCTGGATCTGATTGAGATAAGGCTTCTAAACTGGTGTTTCGTCATATGAATGTGTAACCATTAGCTATCCTGCTGCAAAGTCCTATGTGTATGGAGTTCTGAGGAAAAGTACAGAAGCTGTTTTCTGCAGCAGCATCGATTTGGCCTATCCCTCCCACACATACTTCTCTCAGGCTATGTCTATACTGCAGAGCTTCCAGAAAATCTATGCCAAGTCCAAGGAATGCGTCCGCTTTTTTGAAGTAGTTTCCTCATTGTATGAGGAATAAGGGATGTGCCGAAAGAGGAGGTTTTTCTGAAATTTGGCCCCATGTAGACAGGCCAAATTTTGGAAAAGCCTCTTTTGGAAAAAAAAAAAAAAAAAAGCAGGAAAAGATACACAAATTGCAGTTCACAATTTGCGTATCTTTTGCCGACTTTTCTTAGCAGTGTAGAAAGCTTCAGTCTTTCTGTGGGCACCATTTTCTACTGACAGGGCTGAGGCTGCCCTTCACTCAGAACGGAATCCCATGGTTTGCCCCACTTTTAGACAGGGTCTCCAGGCTACAGCAGGCCAGTTTGCCAATGGTATTGCTACAGCAGCTTAAACTAGGTTGCCAGATGTCCGGTATTTAAGACTCGGATGGTATTTAAGACTGCTTGGGACATTCTTCCACTGCTGCATGTGGTGGGGGCAGGGGGAGTGTGGGGATTTAAAGGTACCTCAACTCTTTTTTTGTTGTTTTTTGGCGGGTTTTTTTTTGCTCAGCAACTATGGTTCCCATGGGGTTTTTTTTTGCTCAACCAATTTTTTCCCCACCATGTTTGGTATTTTTTGTGAAACTATCTGGCAACCCTAGCTTAAACTGGAGTTATATTATAGGCTTCCCTTTGGGAGCTACAAACATTACAAAAACACAGAAGAAATTCTTTAAACCAAATGACCATTTATTTATTTTTCCATAGGAATGTAGCCATTGCTGAGAAAAAGATTAACACCACAAAAAGTCTATACAGCTATTTTCTTACCTATGCTTAGTATTTTCTGCAGGTATCTTGGCACTTTTCTCTGCTACCCCTGCTCTTGCAGGGACTGTGTTATAGTCTGCTTCTTTTCAGACCCTGACTCATCTCTCTTGAGCGTCATGGAACATTTTTCTCTGCATCCACATACTGTCCACTTTCTGGCCTTCACTGTCACAAGGCCCAGTGATGTTGTGCCCAAGTTGGAGAGAGACAAAGGCCTGCATTGTCAGTTAAGCACTGTGCTATCTCAACCCCATGACTTTGGTTTCTGCAGACAAAAACCACTAGAGACTGGCTCTTCTCTCACTTATCCTGTAGGAAGCAACTAATAACCAACAAACAGAGGGTCACATAATAGTCATAAACACATGACAGAGATCGCCCACATACATCACATTTGCTACGTAAGTACAGTGACCGCCATGGTTACCATGAAGTAAATGTTACTACTTTGCATTTTGGTAGTGCTTTACGTCTTCAGAACCCTGTGTGACATTCCTAATTAATCCTCACACCCTCCTGAGAATTAAATGTTGCTTTCCCCATTTCAGAGGTTGGGAAACTGAGGCAGAAGGGTGAAGTGGCTTGCCCCAAATAAGACAAGTGGCTCAGCGATTCTGCTGGGGTGAGAACTCAGGTTCTTCTGACTCTCAGCCTGTTCTCATTTCTACATCTTTGTAAATATGACCGAATTTAGTTAGCTACCCAGTAAGGTTCTAAATTCAGTCCCTTTGTCCTAGGTGTTAAGACTCTCAAATAGAATTATTCGAACTCATGGGATGAAATTCTTTTCTCTGTTACACTGTCTTGAATCAAAGCATCTCCATTGGAGTTACCCCAGGTTTACATTGGCACAACTGGGATGAGATTTGTATGCTCGCTGTTCCCAGATAACTGATTCTTGATGATAAGTTTAATTAGACCTATGGAGAAAAGGAGAGGAAAGGAGCCAGTCTGGCAGGGGATACCCATCCAACTTCCCTTGCGTTTTGCTGGCACTAATGACTAGAAAGTTGGTAGAGCATCACTGGCCCAGAAGCTTAATGTAGGGATCACGGGCAGCCGTATTTTATGGGGATAACAAGGCATTTGCAGACATAAAAAGCTGGAGAAATGCTTATTAGTAATGGGGAAGGTGAAAGGCTTAGAAAACTGATTAGTGTAGCAGTGTGGTCAGATTGAAATGAAAGCTCACTAGCATAATCGTTAATTGGGTGCTTACTTACCTACTAATTTGAGCTTGGATGTCAGCAATACTGCACTTTATTTCAAACCGGAGGTCAGACTTTAATGCTACATCATAAATTACGTAAAGGCACAACACTAACAATTAGATAATTATAGAGATCCATGGTGCTGCAATTTAACTGGGCAAGTTCAGGGCACTCATGACAGGGACAATGCTTAGCCCTGAATCTGCTGCCTTTCTTTTTATCTGACAGCCAAATAAATGTGGTTTAAGAATGTATTTAGGTGTCTGGCAGCCTAGGGGTTAAAAGCATCTCCTCCTATTAGTTAGATTCATTGACTGGCCTTGGTGAACTTAGAGGAAATATTGCAAAAGTGTTAATTACATCTCAGACAGAAAACCCAGTTCTTCAATCCACTGTAGATGCTAGGCTGGGCCATCTTTTTTGCCAAAGATAATTTCTACATTGTCAAAATGTTCTGCTAGTGTGGGAGATGCCGTTGGGTTCTGTATTTTTATGTATCCCAAATCTACAACTCTTTTCAGTATATTTGTTTGTTCTTTACTTAGTTTTTCTAACTATACTAGCTAAATTAAACATAGGGTAGCCTTAAGTGGTCTCCGATTGAAGGAGGTTCACTGTTTACAATGAGTGTTCACACAGTACAGGTTGAACCTCTCTAGTCTGGGCTTTCTCTGGTTCGGCAACATCTGTAGTCCAGCTTAATATTAGTTAGCTAGATGTCCACTGTTCATGGGTGTGGCCAAGTTTCCATTGGTCCCATAAAGGTTTTTTACAGGCCTGGCTCTCAGTGTTCTGTGCTGTTATTAGCTCTACTTTACCCCTAAATGTCTTCTAAGAGCCCAGTAAGCAGTAGTAGTATTGGTAATGCTGCTAGACAATATTGACCTCCTGTGGTTCAGCAAATTATCTGGTTTGGCACCGGTCAGGTCCTGAGGGTGCTGAATTAGAAAGGTTCAACCCGGGCCATAAGGTGGGTTTTTCAAAAGCATTCAGCATTAATTTGACTCTACTCCCACCGATGTCAATGGTGATTTTGAAGGCAACAGAGTTAAACCAACACTAAGCACTTTTGAAAATTGCACCCACATGAGAGTTATTGTAGCCATAGTGAAGACTAGAGAGGAAACCTATTGCCATGTGGATTGAAAAAAGTAATTGAAAATGGGATGAAATTAATCGGGAGAATCTTAAGAGTTTAGCTGTTTGGTTTGAGAGCTATGTAACCAACTCTAAGAATAGCCTTTCTTATGATGCTACTGTATTTCTGTTTCATATCCTATTTGAAACCAAGAAGTGTAAGAAAATAAACACACACACATTCTAATCATGTTAAATCTCCACAAGGATTGGAGTTCAGTTTGAGTTCTGGGTGAAGGTTTAGTTGGTTCTGATTTTATCTGAATCAGTTTGGCTTTTGGGACCCGTTTGTCTTATTTGGGACACTTTATTTTATTCAAGAATTTTAAAATTTTCCTTTGGGGCCTTGCCTGTTGTTAGTACTAATGGTATATAGCAGCAATGTGTACCTAGAATTTGCAGGGTGTGCTGATTGAACTGTAGCAGTGCTCTGATTGGTTGTCAACCCCAACTCAGCCTCAGGCCCTGCCCCAACTCCATCCCTTTTTCCAACCCTCCATCCTGCCCTGCCTTTTCCCACTCTTGTTCCACCCGTGCCCTGCCTCTTTCCTACCTCTTTCCACCCCCTTTTTTGAGCAAGCCCTGTCCCTGCTCCATCCCCTCCCTTCCAGTGCCTCCTGCAAGCTGTGGAAAAGGGGAAAGAAGGGGAGGAGTTGATCAGCTGCTGGCAATGTTCTCTTTAATCTTTTTCATCCATGTGGGGATTTTTTCCATCCATATGTGGAATAAATTTTATTATGTGCACTGAGGCATGTGCAAATGTGCACCATCAAGAGAAACACAAACCTAGTTGTGGGTGCTCTGCTAATCAGCTGGGCAGCATTAGTATCAATCCTGAGTGGCTGCACCAGCACACAGGGAACACTGGCTGCTGGTGAGTGGGAAGTGCTGGGGGGAAGGGTAGAGCTTGGCCGCCTTTAAGCATTTGCTAACTTTTTTTCCATTGGGGCTCCAGGATTGGAGCACCTCTGGAGTTAGCACCTATGTAGAAAACATTTCCTTAGTTATTAAAGCACTTTAAGATACAGAGTGCATTACTAAAGGGGTGGCCCACCCTTAATCATGACCACATTGCTTTGCTAAATAATATTCCAGTGTTTATATATGGGCTTCCCAACAAGTATGGTCAAGTAACAACACTTTTGGTAACCTACATTAAAGGGTTGAGTTATGGCTTGCCTTTTGTTTTAATTAATCTGTAGTAAACAAAGCATCAAAGGGTGTTCTGCTCCAGTGACTTTCATATTTACTGCATCCTTAAGCTGCACTAACAAGTTTATGAAGTGTAGCAAAATCAAATGGTCATGCTCACCCTGTCTAGAGCTCTGTGCTAGACTGAGTGTGGTTTTATCTGAGCCAGTCGTTGAAAACAACTGGTCTAAACGTAAAGGTGGGGGGGGGGCACTTTGTTTCGTTCCCTTTTTAACAAAAGGACCACCGATTGGAGTGCTGGTGGAGGGAAGACTAGTAGGCCAGTTGGAGGAGTATTGCTAAGCGGCGATGAGTTTCTGAGGTTTAGATCTGCATGGTTTCAGTGATTGTTTCACTGCAGGGCTAGATTGCAACTAGCTTTAATGGGGCTGGGGAGGAGGAAGTCACCCCACATACACAAGTTATTGGCTCAGGAGAGAGGTAACTGGGCGCAGTTCTATGTCCTGCATTGCGTGGGACTCGATGACCTAATGGTTCTTTCAGTCCTTAAAATCAATGAATCTGTGTTCCATTAAGTGGCTGTGGTAGGGTTACCTGGATCTCAGTTCGGCTGCTGCCCTCCCGACACAGCCTATGGAAGTGAGTGAGGCTTGGACTCCAATCTCTAATGTGCTAGCCAGTGGGGATGGCTGGTTCTCACCCTCGTTGTCATTCTGGGTGTAAAGGAGTGAGAGGCTGTAGCCAGAGTTGACGCCCCATAACAGGGTGGTGTAGGGGTGGCGTAGGAGGCAGCCCAATGCTGGGGGAATAGCTAGGGGCTCAAGGAAGTATGGATGGAATTGTCAGCCTATTGGCGGTGATGGAGAAATTCCTTTCAGGCTGAGCAGCCAGCCAGGGGCACGTTCATCTCCGAGGTGGCCAAATTTGTGAAACTCACGTTTGCCTTGTGGGCTGAGACTTTGGGGGGGCACAGCACAAAATAGGGCCCATAGTCTCATCTCCACCAGCCGCATAAACTGAGCTCGTGGGCTTCTGCTTCACTACTCCTGACGACTCCTTTCTCTAGTGGTCTCCAGCCTTTTTAAACACAAGGTCACTTTTTGAATTGAAGTGTAATCCAGGATCTACCTTACACGCAAATAC
>JANRFK010000875.1:26913031-26931129 GCA_030068395.1 Apalone spinifera | reverse complement strand
TGACCTAAGGTATGCAATTCCAGCTATGTCAATAGTATAGGTGGAGTCAACTTACCTTCTGTTGAATTGCTGTGAGGTCTCCACTGCAGGGGTTCAATGAGAGAAACTCTCTGTAACCCACACAGCGAGGCTACATCTACACTGCACCTCTCTTGCACAAAAGCCTATGCAAATGAAGTGCTGCTTAGTATATTGCCACACTTCATTTGCATAATTAATTAGGGGACATTTTTGCACAAAAAGGAGCTGCGTAGATGGGTAGATGGCTCCTTTTTTGTGCAACCCCTCCCCCCCCATTGTGCAAGAGCCGTTCTTCCTCATTTTTTCAGGAAGAACGGCTCTTGAGCAAGAGGGGATTTTGTGCAGCTCCTGTTTGCGCAGAAATGTCCCCTAATTAATTATGCAAATGAAGCGTGGCAATATGCTAACCCGCCCTTCATTTGCATAGGCTTTTACCCAAGAGAGGTGCAGTGTAGATGTAGTCCTAGTGTGGTTCACTATACTATGTAGTGTCACTTAGACCACTTACAGTGAGAGATAAGAACAAGGAAGCTCTATAACCTGACCTGAGCGCCAGCTGGCTTTATAACTCAAGGTGCAGAGGCTCCTAAACTAAACTCTAGAGGTCCCAGTTCAAAGCCACCTGCTGGCCATTACATTGATTTATCATATGCTTCTTATTCCAGTGTAATACCAGAGTTGATGAGAGAGTGATTGGCAGTCAATTTAGTGGGTCTTTACTAGACCTGCTAAATCAATCCCTGGGCAATTGATCGCTGCAGCATGGATCTCCTGGTAAGTATGGACTGTGGGGTATATACCTGGAAGAAGGGGACATCTAAGTCTGTGGGAGCCTCTAGGCAGTACTGCAATATAAATGGTAATAGTTTGTTACATATTGTTGTGTGTTTAAAGCAAGATTGGATGGTTTTTCTAAAAAGTTGCTCCAGTTCAAAGAGGGGGCTATTTTGGGGACATCCTCTGGCCCATCTTACATAGGAGATCAGACTAATGATTACAGTGGCCTCATCTAGCCTTGCAAACTGCAACTCTGTATTGTATAGAGGACTGTCTAGCAAACCCCAAGAAGTAGCACTGTTTGGTCTAGCTTTTTTGAGAACACAATAGATGTATACATGTATGTAAGAGAAATTACTTTTCATCCTGCTCTAGGTATTAACGAAGTATATATACACGACCCTTCCAGTATGTTTCTTTTTAATGAGGCCTATGAAAATACACTTTTTTTGGTCTTTATTTTGTTAAAGCTTCTCCCGTCCCTATTCTCCTCTTCTGGCAGCAGCTACTGGGTGTTTTTGCTGCCAGCTTGATCTGACACCATTGGTGCTCTGTGCAAGAGCCACAGAGTTGCCACTGGGTGAGGCAGGGGAGGTCTTTTGCCAGCAGCCTCTTTTCCAGTGCCTCAGAGGATGAGTTCTATGATTCACTTAGCATGTGCTGGCCTAAGGTCCAAACCCTGCTATCCCATTTGGCAGTATTGAGTCTTCCTGCTCATGGCTTTGCCTGCATGTCTGTTATCAATACAGAAATATCACTCAGTAAGGGCACAGTAAACTTTGCAACTGAGGGAGTGTAACACTGTAGGCTGCACATGACAACATATATTAAAGTGCAGATGTATTCAAAGCATGTTGAAAGGGGAAGGCATTTATAATACAAGTTGGCATGAAAAAAAAAAACCCATTGCTGGTACACACAGTGCTTTTATGGGCACACATTCTAAATGTGTAATTAACAGAGTAACTGTGCAACTTATACTGAAAATGCATGGCAGGCTGCACAGCTATTGAGATTGTTGTGTGCAATGTGATTTACTCTGATCTAATTGTAAAACAGCTGTACAGTTTGTTGCCATATATCATCAGCTACCATGCGGCTAAAGGTACTAACCCTTTCTATTCTGAACTGCCTTTGTATATTTACTAAAGAAAATCTATTAAGCCAGCCTGACTGACTAGGAATATTATAATCTGAATGAGTTAGGCCAAATTCGTATGTGGTGTAAATCATCATAATGCTATTGACTTCAATGATTATAAAATGGTACAGCAGCTGAGGAGCTGGCCCATTTGCACCCAGATCTACACTACAAGAGAAAGTCACTAAGATATGCTACTCCAGCTATGAGAATTGCATAGCTGGAGTTATCGTATCTAAGGTTGAATTCCTTCAGCGTCCCCATTATGGGAGGTCAGTGGGAGAAGCTCTCCTGTCGGCTTCCCTTACTCCTCACAACCCGGGTTTGACAGAGGTGTCGTCCACAGTCGATTTAGTAGGTCCTTACTAGACCCTCTAAATCAAACCCTGGGAGAAACCTGGATGAGTATTTCTGGGCAGGGATAATGGCTCGTTTTTTGATCAAGGGGGCTGTCAGTAAGTTCAGATGGCTTTAATTAAAGTAAAACCAGTATGGAAGTAATGCCAGGCCTCACAGGCCTGAACACCAGTCTTTTGTCTTGTGGTGGAAGATCAGGTGAAATGCACATGGAGTCTCTAGTTCTCCTGGATTAAATCCAGTGTGGGGTAGCCCTCCTTGCTATCTTCACCCAAACAAACATGTGCCTGACAGTAAAGTTCACTTTGGCATGCACCAGCGAGACTCAAGAACAGGACTTTTTCAATGATTTCACTCTGACAAATGACACTCTGACAAATGAAGTTAAAAGGAGTTGCAGGATTCACTTCCGCTATTTCCATCACATGTGAGCTTATGTCAGCAAAGAGTAACTTATTTTGATCTGCTGGTGCACAAATTGGCTACAGTAGCCAATAGGATGACCAGAACAAAACCTTTTATGCCTAGGCTCTCAATACTTAGATCACTGTTCATTTATATAAAGGTTTAAACCAAAGAAATCCACTGTTAAGGTTCGGGCAAAATTCCTGCCATGCAGCCAGATTTCTAAGAATGGGACTTCCATGATTCACAATACAGAATTTAACCCTAGCAGCTAAAATATCTGTATGTCCACATCTTGATGTTTAATAACAACAAAATGGCTCTGTGAAAGTATTTCTGGGATTTCTTTGCTTTATAAAATGCTTCTTTGAGGCTTTAAAGCCCTCTAGTGAGACTCAGATTGTTTAGCAGCATTTTTAGATGATTTCTAGTTATTTTTCCTTTAGTTACTTCCTATTGTTATTAGGCACAAGTTATTCTCTTTCAAATAATTTTTTCCAGCTACTTGCAAAATAGAAGGAACTTTGTAGTGTATAGAAGCGACGTTAAACCAAATATATCCTGTAACAAACAGCATGTGATTAAAGGGAAACATATGAACAGAGCCAATTTTTCTTGAAGATTCCTAGAGAGCAAATTTTAAATTTGGATCTGATATTTTACCAGCCTGTGAAGCTTTTGGATAATTTGGATGGAATTCTGGATGAAGTATTTAATTCAATCTGGAATTCCAGATACATATAGATCATGTTCTAGGCAAACTTGGCCCAAAGTATAGGTTGAAATCCTAGTTCAGATGGCTTCCCAAAGTCTTGTTGAGTTCAGAAAGGCTAGGATTTCATCCATGATGTTCTCTTAAAATCAGGCAAAATTTATTTGGGCTGAATTTCAACTGTGAATTTTTTGGGTTCATTCAAACCTGACGCTTAAGGAAAACTTTGCTGTGCATGAACTCATAATAAAAAAATGTGGACCAAGCAAGTGCGGGGGAAGAGGTTTGTTCAAAATGCCTGTGACTCAAAGCCATTGAATTACTCCTGGATCTCCTTAGAAAGAAAGTTTTTACCAGTAAAACTTCAGAGCATTGCATGGCTGTGGACTGGACTTTGCTGTGCTTTGAACTGTATGGAACTAGAACAGACTGGTTGGTTTCCTTTGCCTCGCTGGACTGAACAACCATTGATAAAGAGTCATTTGCCAATAATCTGCAGTTCTTACCACTGGGATATGAGCCCTGGTCTACCCTAGGGAGTTATTTCGAAATAGCTCCCCTTATTTCAAAATAACAAGCAGAGCATCCACACTACCAAGCTCATTATTTTGAAATAAGGGGCTGGTTATTTTGAAATAATAACTCCTGCTTTCCACAAGGAATAACGCTTATTTTGAAATAGTTATTTCGAAATAGTGGTGGCGTGGATGCTTCACTGCTGCTATTTCGGAATAACTATTCCCCAGAGTCATTTAAAGTAATTACTCCCCAGTGCTTCCTGGGGCACTAAGTTAAGGTAGCGCGTCCGCCTTAAGGGAGCCTGCCTCAGACTAATTTCGAGGCTTCCCTGTAATGTGGACACGCTATTTCGAAATAGCTATTTTGGGAGTTATTTCCAAATAATTTCCTACTGTAGACATGCCCTAAAAGACCAGCAGACAATTTAGACATACAGTAGAGTCTCAATTTTCTGACCTTCGCTTATCCAACATTCCATTTTATCCGACGTGTTGCCCGCCGTCACGTGCCGCCCGCTGACGTGATGAATTGACGAATAAGAATGCAGCATGTATAACAGCCAATCACAATCAGTGCCGTGCACCCACACCACACACGAGTGCAGTTGTGCTTTTGTTTGATGACGCCGGTACTGTAGATTGAAATGTCTTTTTTATTAGTATTCTGTATTATCCGACATTTCCGCTATCCAAACGTCCTCCGGCCCCGTTCAGGTCGGATAATCAAGACTCTACTGTAATTTTATCTTTAGTTGACCACTCATCCTAGCTGGAAATTTTTGTACCTAGGAAAGAAGCCATCATAGGGCTGTGCAACAGGATCAAGGGGGACATTCTGTTATGGCCTGACCCAGAGTCAATGGAAAGATTCCCATGCCAGTGTGGTTACCCCTACCATTTATCTTACTCCCTATATTTTCTTTGGGGCCAATCCTTTCTACTCTTTAGAGATGTGCAGAGAAAAATAGTCAGTTTCCCTGAGAGCCAAGAGCCACGTTAGATGATCCAAACTGACTGGGGAGTTACATTTCAAACCCATTGCCCGTGCCATTAAAAAATACTATGGCGTGTGCATCCCTACAAAATAATGATGGGCAGAATAAATTGTCTGCGAGTACCTCGCTTACTTCATACCATTTAATCAAGGTGCAGTGAGTGGAACTGGCCTAACATTTACAAAGGGAGAACTGACACAATGCATATTTGAACACCATGAGAAATTGCATCACTGGGGACAGAGAGTGAGTTTAGTTAATAATGAATGGCACATCCTATAAAATACCATTACACAGTGTTCAAGGCCCAAGAATGATGACATAATTATTAGGAGACTGGGAGATTAAGATATAATTTAAAGAAACATGACAGGGGAGGGTGTAATTGGGGAGACAAAATACACAGGAAGTTTGTAATTTACATGTCAAAATACCTTTTTCATGTTTTGATTGGATTGGACGCCGCCTTTCCACTTCATTTATCTTGGCTTCAATTAGAGGCAGCAGAAATGACATCTCACGTTCATATTCTTGACACACGCTGCTCATAGACACTTTCTAATTCTAACAGACAGTAAGGGGAAAAGGGAAACTCGATTCTGCCTCCGTCATGGACTTCTTCGTTAACCCCTAATTTGTTTCTAAATGAGGCTGTCACTGTGGTTCAAATGAATATGCGCTCTGGAATAAGGGGTTTTTGGTATTAGCTTGTAGGCAGGGCTTTGCATATCATGTTCCTTCATTTCTGGTAGTACCCCAAATCTGTTTAGCTACAGAACGGAAGCGAAGAGCATTTTGCCACTGAGAGGAGAATTTTCCTATATGAACAATGCTGACTGCTGGGGGTTTTTTAAATCAGAAAGATTATAGTCACAATGTAGCATGTAATGAAACAAAACCACCTCCAAAGCAGATGATGTAAGTTATGTTTCTCCTTTGTCAGAAATTTTGCTTTTACTTTTCTTGCCTATCTTTTATCTAGTGTTGCCACGCATTGTCTTTTGAGGCTACGTCTACACTGCAGGCTTCTTGCACAAGAAGCTTTTTGCGGAAGAGATCTTCTGCAAACACTTCTTGCGCAGAAGCACGTCCACACAACAAAAGCGCATCGCAAAAGCAATGCGCTTTTGCGCAAGAGAGCATCCACACTGCATGGATGCTCTTGCGCAAGAAAGCTCTGATTGCCATTAACAGAATGGCCAACAGAGCACCTGTGCTTTTTCTGATAGGCTCTTTTTGTGCAAGAAACCCTTGTGGAGTGTCCACATATGCCTTTTGGCGCAAAAACTCTTACGCAAAAAGAAGTTATTCCTTGTAGAAAGAGGTATACCTACACCACAAAAAGCCCTCTGTTCTGCCATTCTACTGTAAACTTTCTTGCGCAAAAACGAGGGGTGTGGATGCTCCGCAGGTTTTTGGTCAAAAAAGGCTGTAGTGTAGATGTAGCCTGAGTTGTAGCAGTTTTGCTCTTTTTTGGGGGGATCCTGCTCTTTTTCACACCTTTCCCTGCTCAAATGTATACACCAGAACAGTCAGAGATGGATTTGAGATAAAAGCCCTGTATTTTTCAGACTGAAATATCTACTCACCAGAAGGCATCTCCTGTAGCTTCCCGTCTTAGTGAGTATAGTGACCTAATTATACTCACCATGTAGCCTGTGGGAATCAAGACTGACTTTTTCAAAGGTGATTGGTGATTTTGGGTGCTTCTATTTTGGGGTGAACAATTTGAAGCATTGTAAAGATGCCCGATATTCTGAAAGTGGTGGGCAGTCCCCTCCCCCAAAGTCATGGCCTCTTTAAGGTGTCTTCAGTTCACCACCCAGCAATCCCTAGTCACTTTGAATATGGAGGCCTCACGGTTTAGTCTCATATATAACTTTGCTGATTGAATTGGCCTGTAAAACAAAATTGCCCAAAGAACACTAAGCAAGGAATAGCAGAGCAGCAGCAGTCCTTGAGCCCTACACAAGGGCTTTATTTCGAAATAACCCCCTTTAGGTCGAAATAATAAGCAGAACAGTATATTAGCAAACCGGTTATTTCAAAATAATGGGACGGTTATTTTGAAATCTGTACTTCTGCTTTCCTCAGGGAATAATGCTTATTTTGAAATAAGTTATTTCGAAATAGCTGTAATGTGGACCATCCAATGCCGCTATTTCGAAATAACTACTCCCCAGAGTAATTCAGACTAATTACTCCCCAGTGCTTCCCAGGGCTCTAAGTTGAGGTAGAATGTCCACACTAATGGAGCCTGCCCTGGACTAATTTCAAGGCTTCCCTGTAGTGTGGACACATTATTTTGGGAGTTATTAAATCGATTTTAGTTATTTCCTAGTATAGACATGCTCCTTGACAGATATCTTCTAGGAGGGAGTCTGTCTCACCAGACTGAGGAAGAAGTCAGAGTTGTTGTCTGAGATTTCTGCATAGCTTGAACTCCACCAGAAACTGCAGATGTACTCCAAGTGTGTCTAGACTACATCCCTCTGTCGGCAGAGGGATGTAAATGAAGCACTTTGAAAGTGCAAATGAAGCCGGGATTTAAATATCCTGCGCTTCATTTGCATAATCACGTAATGGTGCTCTTTTGAAAAAGGGCTATTTCGAAATTGAAACCGCAGTCTAGACACGGTTCTTTTGAAAACAGGGTGCTTTTTCGAAAGATCCTGTAAACCTCATTTTAATATTTAAATCCCGGCTTCATTTGCACATTCAAAGTGCTACAGTTACATCCGGCTGCCAACAGAGGGATGTAGTCTAGACGTAGCCTATAGATCTGGAAGGAGTAAGGAGTGCTGTTTTTGCTAGTGCTGTTGGTTAATGTAGCCATCTGCAGCCATGTTGGGATTATGCATCAGAAGGCCTCAGGGCTGATAAAAGCTGAAAATCATAAGAATGGTTCATTTGATTTTCTAGGTGCCCAATCCTGAAGACATCTCCATTCTTAACAGAAAATAGCTAAATCAATTGTCATTTAAAAATTGATCATACAATGAATCACTGACATTTACAGAGTTTCTTTTAGCCAAACACCTAAAAGTGCTCAAAAAAGTTACAAGATAGAGGGATTGCTTCAATCACAGGAGTGCAGCAGTCCTGGGGGCTAAGTAGTGCAGTGTTTAAACAGTGCATAGGAACTCTGCACAGCAGTGTGACAAAGGTGATATCGTAGTCCTGTGAAATGACAAGCGTATTAGTCCTGCAAATATGTATGTTTGTGCTTCACTTTCAGCATGAGTAGTCTCACTGGTCAATGGAGCGGCTCACGTGCGCACATGCATATTTTAAGTGCACATGTGTTTGGATTAAATAACTTCATCTGGTAAACAATGTTCCCGCATTTATGTGTGGAATAAATTTTGTTGTGCTCATGGAGCCATGCAGATGTGCACCACCAGTAGAAACAGATGCTGCCAACTGTGGGTGCTCTGCTAATCAGTTGATCGGAACCTGAATCTCTCCTGGGTGGCCACTGAAGCACTCGGTTTACAGGGAATATTGGTGGCAAGATCACAGCTTGAACTGAATGAGGTGCAGCGTTCTCTCTTGCTGTATTTATTTCTTGCTCAAGCTGAAAGAAGTACTGAACCGAGAAACAGAATCAGGTTGAGTAAATGCCCAGATTCTGCCCATTAAGAAATGCTGCAAAAACCTCCTTCTGAAAAGACTTTCTGCAAAAATGATGATACCCAGCACTTCCGCTGCCTTCTGCCCCTAGCTGCTGATCAGTCAAAACAAAGGGGGGCATTTAAACCATCTAAAATAAATAAAAACCAAAACCTGCCCCTGAAGTACAGCTCTGTTGCTGCAAAGGAAGAGATTCTACTCCTTGATGTCCACTAGGAACTTCACTGTTGCTATTGATTTTACATGGAAGGTACTCAGTATAAAGCCTTAAGATAGAATCAGTGCAAGGAAAACAACACTTAAGAACCTGGCAGCTGTTCAGAACCATACCTTAAACTATCTTGTGTATTGCTCCAGATTTGGGCAAGGTGTCAGCTCAATTCTTATTTTGACAATTGCACTTAGAATCATAGAGATGCAGGGCTGGAAGAGACCTGGAGAGGTCATCTAGTCCAAACCACTGCACAGAGGCAGGCCCAAGTAATCTTAGAGTATTCCTGACAGTGGGTTGTTTCACTTGTTCTCAAGAAACCCTCCAATGATGGAGATTCCACAGTCTCCCTTGAAAACCTAGTCCTCAAAGTTAGAAATGTTTTCTTATTATCTAACCTATTCTCCTTTGCGGCAGACTAAGCCTATTGCTTCTCGTTCTACTGGCAGTGGACATGGAGAACAATGAATCAACATTCTCTTTATAACAGTCCTTAATATAATTACATAATGCTGTTAGGTCCATCCTCAGTTTTCTTTTCTCAACATTAACCATACTTGGTTCATGTTAACCTTCCCTCATAGCTCATAGCTTATGGCTTTTTAAACCGTTTATCATTTTTGCTGCTCTCCTCTTGGCCCTCTTTGATTTTTCCACATTTTTCTTAAGTGAGGCATCCAAAATTGGATGCACGACTCTAGTAGAGGCCTCACCAATGTTGAATAGAGTGGGATAATTACCTCCTCTGTCTTATGTAAGACATTCCTGGAGATGTATCATCATCATCAACCACCATAGACTAGTGCCCATTGATGTCTAATGCCTCCCTCGCTATTTCCTTCCATCTTTCCCTGTCCAGTGGCTTAGTTTCTGTAGACTAGCTCCGCACCAATCTACTATATCATTTACTCATTCTCTGTGGCGTCTGCCTCAACTATTCGGACCACCCATTATGCCCAGAACAATAATAGCCTGTGTCACAATAGATATATCACATTCTTGGGTCGTCTTCGATTTATGATCCACTATAGCCCACAGGCCCTTTTCTGTAGTACTCCTGCCCAGCCAGTTATTCCTTGTTTTGTATTTGCACATTTGATTTTTCCTTCCTGTCATGTAGTTGTAGTACTTTGCATTTGGCTTTATTGAATTTCTTCTTGCTGATTTCAGACCAATTCTCCCATTTATCAAGGTCATTTTGAATTCAAATTCTGTCCACCAAAAGGCTTGCCAACCCCTTCCAGTTTGGTGTCATCTGAAAAGTTTCACCAAGTCCTATCTGTGCATGGATTCCAATAAAAAATATCTGGATCTGTGTGGTGACTGGATACTTTGACTGAACCACATTAATTGTTAGTTGATATAAAAAGGAACTAAGTTTCAGTGTCTATATTGCTGCATAAATATTACATAAGAGCCAGAGAAGGAATTGCCGTTAATGCAAATGGCTGCTTCATGAATTTTTTCCAGTTAATTCAGTATATAACTTGTTCAACATCCGCAGGGATTTACTTTGAAAAGTTTTCCCTTTGACAGTGTAAAGTAAAATTCCAGAGAACCATATTGTTCCCTCTTGAAAAGCCTCTAAAATCACTAAAGAAAATGAAATGTTTGTGGAAAAATCTAAGTGTGATGCACCTGCTACTAAGTGCAAACGGGGTAAGAGGATGAGTATCACCCGACTTGATTTCAACATTCTGTGATGTTTTACTGCAGTCACACTCAAAACAGTGGGCGTGACTGGCACAGCATGATCGGATTACCTAACCTGCAAAAAGTCATGACACCAAGGCTGAGTTGGCACTGGTGCAGCTCCAGTGATAGTATGGAGCAACTGGTCTCAGGCAACCAGGTGCAGCTCCTCAAAGGTTTGAAGCTGCCTCAATCCTGGTCACTAGGTGCCTAAATGCCTTTGAGGCACCGGGTCCTGAGTACTAGTAATACCACAACTTTCACCACCACCACTATCCCATTTTTGCCAGTGCAGACAAGGCCCAGAAGTGTCTAAGAAAGAAGAGAAAACAGTGGATTTTTTTATTTAAATATTTATTTAGAACAAAGATAGAAGCCAGTGGAAAATACAGGTCAGAGCTCTTAACCAAAGGCCACAGAGCTCCCAAAGATGTGGCATAACTCGTAGCGAGCACACATCATTGAGTCACTGGCAACAACACACTGAAGTCCTGCCCAAATTTCAATTCTTACACTTCAAATAGTCTCAGTTTTCACTCGAACAAATGAATATTTAACGCACAAGAGCACACTGTACTATTCCCAACTGTACAATCTAATATTAACAGCTATTTCATAAACCTACAAGGCCTGTTCAGTTGGCGACCATTTAAACTAAAACATGTCATTAAACCATAAAAGCAGCCATGAAAACACAAGATACATGTTTGTCAGTCTGGCACTGAAGCAGGGAAGATAGCGAGGTCAGTGCAAAAAGTTGGCTTGCAGTATCAAAAGGCCTGTGCATTTTAAACAGTACAGGAAGTGGGGAACCAGATTCCTTTCTTTCAACTCTGTCTGAGGGCTGGGGCAAAGCATATCTCATACACAATCTTCATGAAAGAGAGCTTCCAACACAAGGATGACCATAATATTTAAATGGATCCATGTGAAATAATCTCTGTGTGGCTCCAGCCAGTTTTCTCCTTTTCTCTCTTTGACCAAGGCCCCAGAACCATGTATCCACAAGACCTACTCTGCCACCTTGCCCTACTTCTCTTGGCTAATGCTGATGCTAGAAGAGTTAATGTGATACTGGACCGAATAAACATTGGAAAAGTAAATTGGAGTGGGGAGATGATTTCACCTCTGACGTGCCGTAATATTTCTGGCACATCGTATGATCTGGTCGCCTCATCTCAAAACAGATATATTGGCACTAGAAAAGGTTCAGAAAAGGGCAACAAAAATGATTAAGGATTTGGAACGGGTCCCATATGAAGCGAGATTAAAAAGACTTGGACATTTCTGCTTAGAAAAGAGGAGACTAAGGAGGGATATGATAGAGGTCTATAAAATCATGACTGGTGTGGAGAAAGTGAATAAGGATAAGTTATTTACTTATTCCCACAATAAAAGAACTAGGGATCACCAAATGAAATTAATAGGCAGCAGGTTTAAAAGAGCTAGATAGGTTCATGGAGGTTAAGTTCATCAATGACTATTAGCCTGGATGGGTAAGAATGGAGTCCCTAGCCTCTGTTTCTCTGGAAGTGGGTGACAGGGGAGAGATCACGTGAGGATTACCTGTTGTGATCCCTCCCTCTGGAGCATCTGGTATTGGCCATTGTCGGCAGACAGGATACTGAGCTAGATGGACCTTTGGTCTGACCCAGTATGGCCGTTCTTATGATCTCCATGCAATACTTTACAGGCACTTTTCTTAGTAAAGGGCCATATATTCTCCATTCAGTACCCAGGCAAAATGGGATTAGTTTAAGTGCACTCTAGTATTATATTATTGGATCTTGGTATGTTTGTCAGAATTTTAGCATTATTTTATAGTTCATTGTGCTTTTTTTCCTAGCTATTTGTTAATTTGAAAACCACCATCACCAATCAAACAAGAAAAAAATCCCCTAAAAATAATCATTACTTATAAATTGGTACTCTGATGAAGGGAGCTGAACTAAAAAGTTCTTGAAAATATGATTGAACTTGATATCTCAAGGGATGGCTATGGAATGTAGAACATGTCACCTCCAAATCATCTGTTAAACTCTGACTAAGGTCAGAAGTGACCAAAAGCCATTGATGTTTGATGTCTAATATGAAGTGACCTGGTTGTCTTATTACAGGTCTGAATCGTTGTTCATATCACACAAACTAGCATTGCAGTGGTACTAACTGTCACTCCTTGTTGGCAATCACAGCAGAGAGGACAAAGGATGAATCAGTTTTAGATAGGAGCAAATACTTTTCTTTTCTATCTGTCTGTCTAAGCTGGTAAAAATTGTAACTGTGTTTCTAAATATTTTTTTAAATGTTCATTTTCTTAGTTTTATTTATGAACAGTTTAAAAATGTTTCAATTTCACAATGAAAAAATAAAATAAAACAATCAGTTTTGAAAACAATTTTTATTTTCAGCTTTTTAGTCTCCGTTTTTTTTTCTTTTCCATTTTCTCCTTTTTCCCCTTTTGAGAAAAGGAGGCAGGAAAGAGAGAAAAAAGGAGGAAAACTTTCATTTTCAATTAAAAATTCCAAATATTTTTGTTTCCAATTTTGCTTTTTCACTGAAGAATCAGAAGGTGTCCAGAAAGGGTTATTTTAAAGGGTTTTGAACAAAATGTAATGCAGCCACCTCTACTGGCTACCTACCAATCCTTGGTAAATTAGATTAGGATAGAAAATAAGGCTGTGTCTACACAGTATTGTTATTTTGGAATAACTGATGTTATTATTAAATAACATAGTTCATGTCCACACTACAAGCAGTTATTTCAACATAATGTCAAAATAATGTCGAGCTGGAGGACTTCTTACTCCGACTCCTGTTACCCTCATTATACGAGTAGTAAGGATACATCTATACAAGCTATCTGTTATTTCAAAATATTTTTCAAAATAACGGGTGCGCTGTTTCACCATCCCGGTAAATCTTGTTGCATGAGGGATAAGGGATGGCTCGAAATAGTGTGTTATTTTGAAATTTGGCACTGTGTAGATGTGCTAATTTTCAAAATAAGCTGTTTTGAAATAGATTAGAGACAAGATACACAAGTTGCATAGCTCAAATTGCGTAACTTATTTCAAGTTTAAGGTGATGTGTAGACACGCCCTAAGGGAAGTCTCAGACTTTCTGCTGTGTAGTGATAGAGATGCAGCTGTGTTAGTCTGTTGTCATTATCTCACAGAAACTAACCTTCCCCCCTCACTCCCTCTCTGTTCTAAAATTTGATTTGTCAATTTCACATGCGTTCATTTTTTTGATTGTATCACATTAGTATATATGGTTGTACCGATTTTCTTCCACATATTGATCTGAGGAAGTGGGTCTGGCCCACGAAAGCTCATCACCTATAAACCATCTTGTTAGTCTTTAAAGTGCTACATAGTTCTGTCTTTTGTTTCTGCTGTGTAGACAGCTCCAAAAGCCAAAATAAGCTATTTCGCCTTAATTGACGAAGCTCAAGTTATGTAGCTTATTTCGGCGTTAGCCCCACTGTGTAGACGTGCATAGAGTTTGAGTTTTCTGTTCCTTTCTTTGAGACTGAGACTCTCTGCTTGGAGTAGAGTTTTGTTGTTGTAAATACAATCTTAGTTTTGGTGGATCTTGCAGCATTTCCTTTCGGCATGATGATCAAGGTCTAAATTAGTTTTTTTTTTTCTGGAAGATCTGGAGAATGGGGTAAACAGTGAGGTGGCAAAATTTGCAGATGATACTAGACTATGAAAAGCTTCAAAAGGATCCCTCAAAATTAGGTGGCTGGGCAACAAAATGGCAGATGAATAGTGATAAATGCAAAGTAAGACAGATTGGAAAACATAATCCCAAATATATATACAAAATAATGGGGACTAAATTCAAGAGAGAAATCTTGGCATCACTGTGGATAGTTCTCTGAAAACATTCACTCAATGTGCAGCAGCAGTCAAAAAACAGAAACGGAATGCTAGGAAAAATAAAAAAGGTATAGAGAGGCACAGAGAATATCTTATTGCCTCTATATAAAACCATGGTACACCCACATCTTGAATACTGCATGCAGATGTGGTCGTCTTGTTTAAAAAAAGATAATTTGGCATTGAAAAAAGTTCAGAAAAGGGCAACAAAAATAATTAGGGATTTGGAATCCCTAATGCCATATGAGGAGAGATTAATAAAACTGGGACTTTTCAGCTTAGAAAAGAGGAGATTAAGAGGGGATAAGATAGAGGTCTATAAAATCATGTCAGGTATAAAGAAAGTAAAGAAGGAAAAGTTATTTACTTGCTCCCATAGCACAAGAACTAGGGGTCACCAAATGAAATTAATAGCCAGTGGATTAGTGAACAAACAAAGGGAAGTTTTTCTTTACTCAGCGCACAGTCAATCTGTGGAACTCCTTGCCAGAGGATGTTGTGAAGACCAGGACATTAACAGGGTTCAAAAAAGAACTGGATAAATTCATGGAGGATAGGTCCATCAATGCTATAAGCCAGGATAGGTAGGAATGGTGTCCCTAGCCTCTGTTTGTCAGAAGCTGGGCATGGGTGACAGGGGATGGATCACTTGATGATTACCTGTTCTGTTCATTCCCTCTGGGACACCAGGCATTGGCCACTGTTGGAAGACAGGATACTGGACTAGATAGATCTTTTGTCTGACCCAGTATGGCTGTTCTTATGTTCTTCCTGACTGAATCCTGACTGAGAATACTCTGTTTCCACAATTTCATGATCTTTGTCCTGCACTTTGGATACTGAACAGTTTGAAGCAGCTTTCTTGGTTGGTCATGAATCAACTCTCAGATGCCGTGGGGTGCTTAATCCATGAACAACTCTGAAATTCAGGATCCTTTCTACTTTGAATTGAAACCTGAAACTGACCGGGAACCCATGTGGAAGACTGGCACTCTAGAGGATGATTTTCATTGCATTAAGAAGACAGGTGATCACATCTGCTTAAACAAGTGTCGCTGCATTACTTCCACATTCAACCCCAGAGACAGGATGCTATAGTAATGTAGTCTGTGGGTGACAAAAATATGGATCTCTGTGGTTATATCCTCCCCTGGAAAGAGAGAGCACCTTTTCCTGGCATGCTGGAGGGGGAAGAAAAAGCTTTTCACCACTTTCTCTACCTGGTACTCTGTACTAAAGCCTATATCCTCAGAGGTATTTAGGCTTTTAAATCTAGTTGATTTCAGCAGCAGGAGGCTAAATAACTTTGAGGATCTGGGCTGTAAAGCCTATCTAAATAGGACCCTTAAGTTTCACACCACTTGAATGAACAGGAAGACAGATGCCTTTGGCAGGAGAGATCAATAATCCCATTGCATCTTAAAAATTAGAAAGAATGGTTTAATGGATTCTAGTCCTGTTTTGCTGCTGTGTTTGACCTTAAGTAAGGTGTGTCTCTGTGCCTCGGTTTCCCCATATAAAACTTTGGGTTAATGATGCTGACCTTTTTTCTTAAGTATTTTGAAATCTACAGGTGAATGAGCTAGGTATTATTATTCAGTTGTTTCTGCTTCTGGCCTGCATTGTCTGGGTTAGGTTTGATCCAGCAGTTCTTCATGTAGGAGCTTATCTCTTGCAGACATTGTGGCATCCTTGTAGAGGCAGAGGTAAAATGCCGCATACTCACACTGTATTATTATTAGCTTTGAAATAACCCACAGGAAATCCCTTCTTTACATTTCTAGCAGGAATCCCAGTTATTCTCTCTTGCTGCATTACACTGAGCTGCCAACAGTCATTGGTGGTGGGATGCAGCAGAATCCGATCTAAAAATAAATGCTAAATTAAAAACAGGACACTTTTTGAATACCTTGAAAATATTGGCAATAGAAGTAATGGCTGGCATTATTTTCATAGTGTGACAGGCATCCCATAAATACCCAGGACAAATTATGTCTAGGAGCCATTTGTAGGAAGTTTCTTTGCAGGAGAAAGCTACAGCTTGGATTTGAATTTTAAACTCTCCACAGTCTTTCTTAGTTTTTAAAGGACAAAGAAAATCCTTCCTCTCTTGCCTATTCCTTTCTGTACACCAAGGTTGCACCATCATGCTGAACTACAGATCCCAGTGTGTGGTCAATTACATACTCACACTGCTTTCAGATTCACTTATCCTGTGATGCTGACTGTCTATGAACAAAATCCATCAGAGAGTTATTATCTACACAGAAAAAAGCATCAAATATTCAGGCTTCTAATCAGCCCCGGAAAATCAGTGCCTGTTCTCGAAAATACATGACCTCAGATGACTTATTATTTTGGATGCTCGAAGGCTGGAAATACTTTTGAAATATTGTCGGTAGCTTGACAATTCAGGATTTCTCAAGCCCAATGGCCAAGTGTAAAAAGGTACACTGTATCACTTGTGGGAAAGGTGGTCGTTAAGGGTTATGGTATAATTACCTGAGCCTCCTCCCTGTACACCCTGATACCTGGAGTAAAGCTAAATAATGGCAGCCAGCAGCCAGCTCACTGGTTGCATAAAATGAGCTTTTTCTTTTAAGCAGCAAATTCTCCCATGGTACCGCAGTATTTATAACGTGCCTCTTGGTGCAATATCTGGGCACAATCAACAAATCTGCCACCTACTTTGATTAGGCCAGTGGTTTTCAAACTACAGATTGTGACCCAGTACTGGGTCATGGAAAGTCAGGCACTGGATCTTGTTGCTGTAGGGCGACCGGTGGGGGTGCTAAGACAGCTGGCAGCAGGCCTGGCTGCTAGGTGAGGGTGGAGGGCAGACAAGCACACAGGGTTTTATGCACTGCTCCTGCTCTGAACACTAGCTCTGCACTCCCATCGTCTAGAACGTGCTGCTGGGCCATGCAGTGTGGTCTGCGGTGCCACGACAGGTAGGAATCCTGCCTTAGTATCCCTGCTGCACTACTGACCGGGAAACACTTGAGGTAAGCCCCTCCTTCCCCACACCCCAAAGCTGAAGCACTTATCCTCAGCTCTATCCCAGAGCCCACGCCTTAGTCAAATTATGCTGGGTCGCGGGCATCAATAATTGTCTTCAGCTGGGCCATGAGAAACAAAGTTTGAAACCCACTGAACTATGAACACAACAACAACATTTGATTCCAGAGCTAGATTTTTTTCCCACCCTCCCAACATTCAGGGATGGGATTTTACTAGCCTTAGTCAGAAATTTTCCAACAAAATGTTTTTCCATCCCAAAATGCTGATTTTCCCAAAAGTGGAATGTTTAACAGACACGTATTGATATTGGCAAAACCTTGTTTAGAAATAATAAAACAATAAAGATGGGACAGAACATTTCGTTGAAGTAAAATAGGCTGTTCTAGTTTTTGGGCATGGATTGTTTTGAAGGGACCTTTCATTTATTTCCTTTTATGGAATATAATATAAATGAAAAGAGAATGATTCCATTATATCAAAATAAAGCATTTCAATTAAAATGTTTTTTTTTCTTCAAAATTACATGTTATGGAAAATTTCTAATTGTTTTTGTTTTTATTCTGCCTCTAGTCTGGGAAGTAATGTACCAGTGTGACATTGGCAGGCCAAATGCCAGCTCTTATCCAAGCTGTAGGCGTTAGCCAAGAACAGGCAACCTCATAGGTGGAGAAAAGATTTCTGCATGTCAGTTTTGCTCAAAATAGGTATTAACCTTATACAAACCCACTTAG
>JANRFK010000875.1:26890211-26907409 GCA_030068395.1 Apalone spinifera | reverse complement strand
GCTTCATTTGCAATTTTGGTCGCCCTCATTAGCCTTCCTAGTTCGAACTAGGGGACTAGTGTAGACATACCTTATATATTTGGATTTGCAGCACTGGGTTACTGTTGATAGGCTTCACAAGGAAAGTTTGCTTTTGGATTTGGATTTGGATTGGAGACAAGTTCTGAATGAAGGTTCAAAGATGTGTGTGGGGCAGAGATCTTAATTTACCTAAAATGAGGGACAAATACCCACTACTCAAAGAAAATGTAAAAATCAACCAGCAAAACAATTCAGTCTAATAGAAAATATCAAAGTGAGAATTTGTCTTTAGGAAAACAGAACATCTGTAGATTTTTTCCATCCATCCACGCATCCATCCACCATGCCAAAGACATGAACTTTTCTTGAACTGGGCTTGATATTGTTCAACATCTTTGAGAGGAAAAAGTTGCATTCACTTGAAGTAATATGTGAAAGAGATGTTTAGAATACTTGTATTGTTCTATATTGTATGTTAACTCATCTACCATGAAAAGACACTGAGTAAGAATGAAAGACAAGTCAAGCAGTATAAGCATTTTGTTTTCTTTCAAAGCATCTAAACTCTTAGTTACTAGTGTAGGGTGTTTAAAAAAACACACGAATACTAATGCTTCACTAGAAATTCTGACATACTGATGCCTTATTAACATAACTCTGACATGTCTGAGATCTCCAACCTAGCAGATGTGTGTGTTCGTGTCTCTCTCACAGAACTGAGGATGATATGATAGTAAATATAGCAATGCATCATGAGTTACTGAACACAGAAGTCTTTCTGTGACATTTCTGAATGAGCTATGAAAATGGGAATCACTCCCAGTTACTTGTACATTTCAGCTGCTACACATAAGATGAGATGTCTACGTTGCTAGGCAAAAGTACTTCTGGCAGTAATGTGAAATAGAATGGTTTTAGGAGCCTTCATCTTGTAAGGATGTCATTCAGTCCCTAGAATAAAAATTCATAGATTTTAAACTCTAGAAGGGTCCATCAGGTCATCGCGTATAACACAGATGATGGAGTTTCATCCATTACCTTGGTATTGGAGGCCTTTGACCTCCATCCTGGTGCTATCCAGGAGCACCTTTTTGGTGATACATTAGCACTCTCATTCGTACGAAACCAGCTTCCTTGGCCTACTTATCATAGAATCATAGGGCAGGAAGAGACCTAAGGAGGTCATCGAGTCCAGCCCCCTGCCCAAAGCAGGACCAATCCCAACTAAATCAAACCCAGCCAGGGCTTTGTCAAGCTGAGACTTAAAAACCTCTAGGGATGGAGATTCCACCACCTCCCTAGGGAACCCATTCCAGTGCCTCACCACCCTCCTAGTGAAATAGTTTTTCTTAATATCTAACCTAGACCTCCTCCACTGTAACTTGAGACCATTGCTCCTTGTTCTGCCATCTACTACTGAGAACAGCCTCTCTCCATCCTTGGCTTTGGAGGGGTTGATGCAGCACTGAACAGGAACAAGCCCTAAGTCGGAGCTCTATCACTACTGTTTCTTATTTGTGTTATGATAGTGTCTTGAGGTCCCATTTAGGATTGAGGCGCTTGAAGCTACCTGCCAAACAGAGAGAGAAGAGAAGGATCCTCTGCCCAGAAGAACAGACACGTTCTGACTGGACAAGACATCACAGATGTTCCATAAGCAATTTGAAAGTTTTGTGCTCCACCAGCCTGTGAGTATCCCTGAGGTGACAATGTAGCATGGGCGTCGGGTGAAAGGCCAGCTGGGGAAGGCAAGCCCCAGCCCTGCTCCCTTCTACCTAAAGCCCCGCCCCCTCTGCCTGAGGCTTCTGGGCCATGTGGAGAGCCGCGGTTGCCGTGCTGAGGCCCTGGTCCAGCTCTCCTTGGTGGGCGGGAAAAGCCGGGCTGCCGTGCAACAGCTCTATCCCACCCTGGCAGTCAGGCAGAGACAGGCTGCTGCGCCATGGCTCATTGCTCCCAGGCAGCTGGGTGCTGAGCTGGGCTGCCTTCCTTGGTGGCTTACGGAGCCAGGCTGCTGTGCACAGCCTCAGCCTTCCCCAGCAGTGGCCCCAGCCTTGGGTGGTCGGTCGTGTAGGCAATTTTGGGAAGGCTCTGCCTTCCCTTGCCTACATTACCGCCTGCCCATGTAATGTAGCTTTTAGCATGCAGGCGATGTCATTCGGAACCACTCATATAATTTTTAGTCACGCTGATGGCTATTTTGGAATATATGCCCATGGTGCTCATAGAAGGGAAAAGTTGCAGTATAGAGATGAAACCTCACTTGGATTTGCCTGAGTTAACTTTGACATGGAAGCTGAGGGCAGGGCTACGCTAGGGAGAAAAATTGGCCTGATCTATGCAACTCCAGCAACGTGAATAACAAAGATGGAGTTGATGTACCTTAGGTCATGTTGCTGTGGGGTTTATACTACAAGGGCTTGACAGGAGAAATTCTCCTGTCAAGTTCCTTTATGTTATTTGCTCCAGTGGAGTACTGGAGTGACTGAGAGCATGATCAGCGGTCAATGTTATGGGTCTTCACTAGACCCATTAAATCGACCCCTGGGGGATTGATTGCCTCAGCATGAATCTCCAGGTAAGTGTAGCCATACTGTAAGATGCCCCTTTGTTGTAGACAATGCTGGAGACAGTGGGTTCAGAAATATCCTTGCCCTAATCCATTTGCAATCTGATACAGTATAAGAACAGGAACACAAAGATGTTCAGAAGAGAGGCCATGAGTGGCAGGGTTAGATAAAATAATGTGTATATTTCATGGCAGAGATTTCCTACTCTACTTAGACTTGGGCTACATTGCAACATTGGGGCGATAGACTTTATTGAGCTCTCCATTCTTAAAGGCATTAGGGGGTGCTGGAAACAGCATAACCACAATACTGACAATTTAAGGGGTTTATTGCCTTTGGCAGCAATTCTTTCATAATGTAAAACTGAGCTACTGTATCTTATAGGAAAGAGCTAAACAATGATGTATTCAGGCTGATGGGACTGGATTAACCCATTAATAAATAGGAGGTGAAGAGAGCAATCTTGTTGAATGTAATGTATGCTAATGATGTGACCTGGCTAATGGAGCCCTTTTCTATATTCTGTCATTGCACACATCAATTATGCAGCCTCAATTATTATCCTGTTTTTGTATCATGTGGCTGAGAAATGAAGGGCTTAATAGAGATGTTTCACCCAGTAAAATGCCTGATTAGGTTATGAAAGCAGAAACTCACAGGAAAAAAACTTTGTTACATTATATCCTGATTTAATTAGCCAAAAGATATTATTCTCTGTGAGGGTCTTTGAAGTTGTACAATATTGTTCTTGGCTCAGCTGCAGAGATGACTAACTGCCTTTATACCTACAGCAAATGCACTGACCTAGCACTTACGTAGGGACAGAGCCATCTCTAAGCATCTCATATTAGGCCAGGATCATTGTTTGTTCACCGGGGCTGAGGTTTCTGTATAAACAGAAGGGAGCAGAGTGACTTTGGAAATGAAAGCGGTGTTAGCAAAGCGACCTAGAAGAAAAACAACCGCCGCTCGAATCACAGTGATGATTCTGCTGCATGCCACCTTCTTGCACAGCGTCCCCAACACTGCAATGTGCCTCTAAGGCAATTCTCACGTGGACACGTGGCCCCTCACTTTTTCTACATACAGGCCAGATCCAGTTTGAGTGTTGTCCTGGGGCTGGTTTGTCGCTATCGACACTACTGGCATCGTATCACTGATGTCTGTTGGGCTCACGTCTCGTTGCCTGAGGTAAACACAGTGGAAAGAGTGTTGCTGTTCTACAGGTGCCTGTGCTCTTGGTACAGCTACATGTGTTAGGGCATATCTGTGAAGGGGAAGACCTTGGAGACAACCTGGCCTGCGAGGGGGAGCTGGAAAAAAGCCGTAGCAGCACCAGGCCAATCCTGGGAGATCCTGTGACTGTGCAGTGAATTAGTGCTCTATAGATAAAGCTGGCAACATGGGACAAGACAAGGAAAAGAACGTATGAAGAACAGTGACAGTGGATCATTAACTAAAAGAGGGGAGGAAAGGAAACTGCAGACTTAATAAATCATTTATTAGGGCATGTCTACACTGGGGAGTTTTTTCGAAAGAACTCCCCTTATTTCGAAATAACAAGGCAAGTGTCCACACTACCAAGCCTGTTATTTCGAAATAACAACTCCAGCTTGTGAACAGGAATAAGCTTATTTTTAAATAGTTATTTTGGGTGTTGTTATTTCAATATAACCTGGTAGTGTAGACATAGCCTTATTGTCATCCTTAGGGACAGATCCACAGCTCATGTCCTAACTCCACTGACATAAATTTACATTGGAGCTAGGACAATTGATGCCAGCTCAAGATCTGGCCCCATAGGCCCTGACCTGAAAATGGACGCAGTGTTTTTTCTACCCGGTGGCAAGGAGTTGTACAGCAAACCTCACATTTGTTTCTAAGTAACCATCAAGCAGCTGGGTCCCCAATAGAAACAGGGTTCTGATAGCACCAGTGTTCAATGGGATCACACTGGCCCATAAAATTGTGGTAATGCTGGAGCGAATCAGGGCAAATGACTCTTTCCCACAGGGTTTTCGACTACCATGATGAGGAATATTGTCATTTGCACTGAGAACAAGACTGGAATGAATTTGTATTGCTTGCCAGCCCATCCTGTGCATTAAATAAACAGCAGAGTTTCAACAAAATAAAATAAAATAAATGAGCCAAATTTCGAAACATGAACCCTGACTTTGGATGCTTCAGCTTTTGGTGCCTATCGCAAGGCACATCTATGGGGCTTATTTTTCACAAATTCTGAGTACACAACTGAAATCAGTAGCAGCAGCAGATGTTCAACACATCTGAGAATCAGAACCCAAATGTTGCACCTTATATAGCCCATATCAGTGGAAAATGCAGCTTTTGACCTGCATTGAAAAATGTCATCCTCCATGGTAGCCAAGCTATCTAGTAATAGATATTCAAAATGGATTTTCCATCCCACAAAAAACATTTAAAAAATAATTTCATCCTGAGTTAGAGAACACAGCCATAATTTCACAAAAAAACTTTAAAAAATCACAATAATCTCATTTTGGGAAACTTGAAAACTTTCATTCTGATAAAGTCAAATGGTTGTGTTTTGATTTTATCTTTTGTTTACATATACAATGAATAGATTTGGGGAAAAAGTTTGGTTTGAAACAAACAAACAAAAAAATAGAAGCTTTGGCTATGTCTGACTGGTTGAAATGGGATCTTTCAACATTTTTGAAACATTTTCCCAAGCCAAATTTTGTCAAAGTCAATACAGTTTCACCCAAAACAGCCTGTTTCATTGAAACCACAGAGAAAAAGAAAATTTCCTCTGACAGAATTGCCAGGTCCTTGGGCAAGGTGTGGGGGGGAGGAGGGAAAAAACAGGAAGGGGGGGAAGGCCCGGCGCCATGTTCCCAAAAGGGGTAGGGGGCCTCAGGTGAAATAGGCAGGATTGGAGGCAGCCAGCCCTCAGCACTGCGTGGACCATGCTGCACCCCCTTCCAGTCTTTAGCACCACCTGGATTATGCCGTTTGGGGCCCTGGTGGCAATGTAAGGTCCAAGAGCCCGGCAGCAGCAGCGGTGTCTGAGAGCACTGGGCCCTTTTGAATTGCCAGCCCTGCAGCAGCTACCCCCTTGCCCTCCCCCCATCTGCAGGCCTGATGAGCCATTACAGTTTTTCCATAGGCCCGGGCGCCTGGACTCCTATGGTCTGTTCTCAGCTCTGTCACTCGCTGGGCAAGTCAATTAGACTTTGATTTTGTTGTTGTGCTTTAGATGGAATAAAGGGTCCAAAGACTCAAAGGTATTAACAAGGTCCTGAAACCATCCAATATAAAAGAGTTAACAGCCTGCTTAGTGCCTATTATTATTTTAACCTTTTGAAAAAGTTGCGGAAAAAGAAGGAAAAACGGTTCAAAGCATTTCAAATGGAAAGTATTAAGGAAGGCAACTCCTCTGCATCTCCCTCCCCCTATGCCTGACAGTCTCTTACGTCGTATTACAGGTGAGCAGTGTTCCCTCTACTTTTTTCCATCCATGGGTGGAATAAAGTTTGTTATATGCACCAAGCCATGTGTGGATGTGCACCACCAGTAGAAATACATGCTGCTGGCTGTGGGCACCATGGGCATTCTCCTAATCAGCTGGGTGACGTTTGAATCTCTCCTGGGTGTCCGCCCAAGTGCTCAGCTTACAGGAAACACTGCTGATGTCAAAGCTCTTCTTCTAGGGAAAAGAGACATTCATGAAGATGGCCTGTAGCTGTTGTTGCTGCTGTTGCAGTTCCATCCCATTTCCTAAACCACAAACACATGCAAAAGGAAATGGAATATGCAGCTTCTGTGTGTGGTGTTGACTTTCATTTTCAGCCTCACTGCTGGAAAAAACAAAAGTACAGCCCTTGGTCATATAAGCCACCCTAAGAGTGGGCTCGTATCAGTATTGGGTTGGCTAGAGGACGGCATTTTGGCTCTTTTCTGGTCATAGGCTTACTGCGATGTTACCAATTGTGCAGTCTTGGCTGCTTAAGTCAGATTCTTATTAGAGAGAAAGGAAAAGGAGCAAGAGAGAGGAAAGAAAAGAAGCAAGGAAGAGGAGGAGGAAGAGCTACTGAGGTGTGGGAGGGAGAGACTGAGGATCCGTCTAACCTACGGGGACAGGTTGAGCTAAGCTATGAACTTTGAGTTATGTTAGTAGCATAACTCAAGTTGATGTAGCTTAGATCTACTTATTGTGGGATCCACACCGCGTTGTGTTGATGCGAGAAACTCTCCCATTGACTTCCCTGACTCTTCTTGTTCTGGTAGAGTACCAGAGTTGACATCCAAGTGATCGGCAATCAGTTTAGTGGGTCTTCCACTAGACCCACTAAATCAACCCCCTTTGGATCACTCACCACAGCCGTTGATCCACCTGGTAGTGGAGAAAAGCTACCAGGTGGAACAACGGTGGCTGGAGTTGGAGGAGGAGGACTGTCACTTGGGTCCCTGTCTTTGATGTGGTCTGGTCAGGACAGCTCTCAGGGGTTAGGAAGAAGAGGCACAATGATGTCACACTGTTATTCTGGGGTCCCAGGAGAGGCTGTGGGTGGGCGGAGGAGGGGAAGCAGACATGAGGATTAGTCATACTCCTCTTTCATACAGCCTGTGTCCCAATAACCAGCTTCCTGCTCCAACGTCTCTGAGGACTCCAGAAGGAGTCTGGAGTGGTCCCCAGTGGTCAGCTGGGGTCCATACGGCAGTACATACATCAGCCATAGTGTGTACCATTGGCAGGACCTAGGAGGAGAGCACTGTCCACTCCACTGCCCTTTCAAGTCTGTCCTTTCTAGCCTCAATGGGGCCACAAGGACAAAGTTAAGTTAGGGGAGCTGCAAATCCTCTCCAGAGGGAGTTGCAGTCCACACAGGTGTGGTCCTGTAGCCCCCATGCACTAGCTCACACCAATCATCATGACAGAAGGAAGTCAGGGTCAAACCTAACTGGGCAGTGGGATGCTTTTCCTAGGGGTTGCTTTGAGGCTAGATTCGCTAAGACTTCCCTCCCCCACCTCAGCAGCCCACACAGCTTTGACTTGCTCCCAGCAGCCCATGTCTCTCTCAGAGATGGGAAGTGACACTGCAGCTAAGGAGGCCAGGTCAGAAGACAGGAGCTAAGTAGATGGATGAGGCACTGAGGGAGGCCAAGTGCTGTAGTGAGGGTGGGTCCCCTAGCTGACCAATAAAATTTTGGACCAACAAAAATTTAAGGGGGGGGCACCCTGATGAGGGGAGTACCCCACTCCCTCATTATTTTATCCAGGAATTAAGCCTAATTTCCTCACATTTCTTGTTTGCCGAACACAATTTTAGCACAGTCCTGTTTCTACTACCCTTTTCCATTAACATTTGTTGTTCCAGGTTATTGTTGCACTTGAACTTTCTCTCACTCTTCACTCCTAATTAGGGTAAATTAGTAGGCCCAATTATTACAATTAGCTTAAATGGTATTTAAACACCAAGCTCCTGTTAGACATCTCACTGCCTTTGAGGAGATGGGCCTGAAAATGTCTCTGAGCCTCAATTTTCTAATCTCTGAAATGGCATAGCATAGACTACAGAGGCTATATTATGAAGTTAATTCTGTCATTTCTGTTAAGTGATCGGAAGTCTTCAGCAGAAAGAAGCAAATTTTGTACATAACAGCGTTGATAAACATTTTTCAAACCCAGACAACATTTCAAAATTTGAGGGGGAAAAGAAAAATGTCAAAATATGTTATGAAAAATATTCCCCCCCCAGACCATAGAACTGATTGAATTATTTTAATTTCAACATTCTGTTTTTTAACATTTAAAAAAATGGGATTTTTAATAATTAATTCCCTTGTCCCCATATTTTTTGACTAGCTTTAGTGCAAATTTCATTTTAATTTGGGTGCCTTTGTGACCTAATCGGGGCCATGCTTTTTGACTCACATGCCCTATTATCTCTGTGTCCTTCCCTATTAATTTCCAACCAAATAACAATCCTATCACTATTCTCTTCTTCATGCAGCTCAAATACAAAATTGGTTGTTAAATCTGCAAATGTTATCTGACCTCCTTTTCACTTCTATTCAATGTCCATGTGATCAGTTAAACGTGCTGCTACAGTAGCTTTGAAAATACAACTACAGAGTAGCAACTTCTTTGCCATTTTCTTCCAGGCTCAGCCTTCTCTTTTCCTCAGAAACAACCTGATACATTTAAAACTCATTTCAAACCATGAGAATAGCTCAACATGTCTCACTTTATAAGACTCCTGCTTTGTGGTAAGATAGCTGTTTGTAAGTAGAATTGGTCCTTAATTATTTGTCTTTCGCCTTTGGGATAATTAGTTGCTTGTGACTGATGAAGATTCTCTATCACATTTTGACTTGTGAAATGTCTGAAAAGTAGAGATTTGCCCCTAGGAAGGCCCGAGTTCTTCCAGCAAGATACCATGTCCAGTACTCTCTCGTCTGGCCACATCTGTGGTCCAGCAACTCAAAGGGCCATGGAGCCAAGGGGGCCGCCAGGACCACTGGAGCTCGGGGAGCAACAGAGTTCATAGCTGGTGGTATCGCGAGGCTGGCAGGGCTGCCGAAGTCTCTGGAGCTCATCGGGCTGGCAAAGCTCGTGAGGCCACAAAAGCTTGCAGGGCCATGGAGCCCGCAGGGATGCCACAGCTAGGTGGCTGGGGCAGGGTGCCAGGTGGCTGGGGAGAGGAGCCCAGCAGAGAGGCTGGCACCATCCCTCTTAGACTTCCGCTGGTCTGCCAAACTCCCTTGTCCAGGACTGGTCAGGTCCTGAGAGTGCTGGACCAGGGAGGTCCAATCTGTCATAATAACAATAATTAATATAATATAAACACTTTTAATTTCCATTGTGCTTTTCACCCAAGTATTGAGAAAAAAGTGCTTTGCAGCTATTCAAGAGACGAGATAGATAAGGTAATATCATGTATTGCACCAACTTCTGAAGGTAAGAGCAACAAACTCTTCCACACAGCTCTTCTTCAGGTCTGGGAAAGGAACGTGGCCTGTTAACATGGTCATAGGACAAAAAGTAGGGTTAGTAGGTCACAGATTGTTATAACAAGTCATAAAGCCAGTGTCTTTATTAAGAGCATGATATTTAGTGTCTAGCAAAGCTGTGAATTTAAGCTTCCATCTTTTCAGTGTTGTACAGGTTTCCTTTGTGGATGAGGACTGATATGTCAGATACAGAGTGATGGCGCTGTGAAAAGTATATTACAGGTTGAAACTCTCTTATCCAGGATTCTCTGTTCTGGAAACATCCATGGTCCGGCACAGATGTTACAGGACCAGAGAGTCTTGGTGGAGGGTCAGCGGCAAGGATCCCTAAAGGGCTGGCAGGGCAGTGGGCTGCCTGCAATGATCTAACAGCGGGGCCGCCCAGTGTGTGGCAGCAGTGCTGCCCAGGGGGGTTGTGCCACAACAGCTTGGTGGGGCAGGGAGTGACAGCACATGGCTGCTCAGTGGATCTCAGAGCCCCAGCATGGCCTATGCGGCTGCCCTGTGGATCCCAGAGCCACGGCAGTAGCTGTCCAGCAGAGTTGGCAAGGCAGCAGAGCCAGTGGGAGATGAGGAGCCGGCCGGGACACCAGCAGGCTGGGCCAGGGGGGCCAATGGCAGGGGTCTAGAAATGACCTCCCCTGGTCCAGCAAAATCCCTCATCTGCGACTGGTTGGGTCCCGAGGATGCGGGACCAGCAAGGTCCAACCTGAATCCCACAGGTGATGGGATATTTTTGTCTTGTATTTTAGAAGAACATAAGAGCAGCCATACTGGGTGAGACCAAAGGTCCATCTAGCCCAGTATCCTGTCTGCCAACAGCAGCAAATGCCAGCGGCAAATTCAATCAAATGTTCTGATTGAACAGAACAGACGATCCAGCCTTTGACAGACAGAAGCTACCATTCCCACTCATCCTGACTAATAAGTATTGATGGACCTAACCTCCATGAATTTATCTAGTTCTTTTTTGAACCCCGTTAAAGTCCTGGTCTTCACCACATCCTCTGGCAATATCATTGTCTTAGATCATTTTCCAATGAGTTTATTTGAGAGTATAGTAATTGTCTACTTTCACTCTCCAGGTTTGTTACTGGTGCCTTTAGTGCACTGGATGAGGTACACCATATGTTGTGATTCAAATGTGTAGGACTATGGAGCTTGAAAGATAAGTTGTGGGATGGGGTGGATCAAGGCATCCGTGAAGATGTGTTTTCATGTTGTGCAGCTGTTGTTCTGTGAGGGTCTGGTGCTCCTCTGAGTGGGTGTGCCCTGGTTTGTGGGGAGTTTGCTTCTGAAGATGAGCTTGTAGATGCTGGTGGGTTGTTTTAAGGCTAGAAGAGAGGCCTCAGGAAAGTTTTTTTTTCCAGGATATGGTCCCTGTTGAGTATGAACAGTAGTAATTGGATGATACTGCCCCACATTGGTTCCCATGTGGGGTAAATGACAATTAGGGGTGTGTAGTCAGAGCGGGTTTTAGTTCAGTTTTGAAGCAGATCCTCTCAGGGTATTTGGGTATATCCCAGCACAGTAATACTACATATTGCAAAAGCGGCGAGGAGTGTTGTGGCACCTTATAGACTAACCAAAGTGTTGGAGCATAAGCTTTCGTGGGCAAAGACCCACTTCGTCAGATGCATGTCCGACGAAGACTCATGCATCTGACGAAGTGGGTCTTTGCCCACGAAAGCTTATGCTCCAACACTTCGGTTAGTCTATAAGGTGCCACAGGACTCCTCGCCGCTTTTGCAGATTCAGACTAACATGGCTACCCTTCTGATACATATTGCAAACATTAATTAATTTAACCAAGCATTCCTGTGAGTTAGTGAAAACTTAATTTAACAGACATTGGTGAGATTTGCTTGTTGAGACCCTTTCGTGATTGAAAGATAAATGGTTTCAAGGATAACGTGTGTCTCAAACTATTTTAGAATGTTTTAAATTGTCTAGTAATATGGTATATCAATTAATTAAGGCCAAGTTGTTTTATAGTATTTGATTGGAGCTGGTTGGAAAACTTCCCCCTCCAATGGAAAAGTTGGGTTTTCTGTTAAAAATCAAAATCCTCAGTCATTCAGACAAATTAATATTTTGATTCTGAAATGCTGCTGTTATGCCTCTTCAACATTGTGGTTCAGGTGCCTCATACTCCCATTCTCTTCTATAGGCCAGGCTCCCTGTTAGGACTACATTTCCCAAGATGCACTATCGTCTCCCACATGGCTGAAATGCATCATGGGAGATGAAGTCTAACTAGGAAGCCTGGTTCAAAGAGCATAATGGGAACATGAAGAACCTGAAATACAACTCTCATGATGCTCCTTTTTGCATGGAAAGCCCACATTTCATGAAAACTTTTGTTTAATCAGTGGAAACTATAAGACCAGCCTTACACTTGATAGCTACTTATTTTCATTTGCAGTTTCTTTCAATGTTTTCCCAGTTGATCTCTATCAAATAGAAAATCTTCCTCATTCAAAGATGGCCACCAGGAATATGTGCTTCGCAGAGAATAGAGCTTACAGGAAAAATTCTTCAGGAGCCAAAACAAAAATGTGATTTAGTGCAACAGCTAATGGCTTGCAGCAGTACTAACATGATACTAATTATGTCAAGACAAGATATTTAAAATTCAGCCAATGTGTTTTATATTTAGCAGTTTGCACAAGAGGGGTTCTTGATAGTTTAACCAAATGCTTTTTGACAGAGTCGTTCACACATTCCTCCTAGGTGGTGCAATGAACAGTGCTGCTTTTTATCACTGTTGATTGGATGCTACCCAAGGCGGACATGCTGTCCAAGCTAGTCACAAAATAACCCATTCAACAAATGGGGAAATTTAAATGCACCGGACCGCTAACAGATCCCACAGCAATTCCTTCTGAGTGTGTCTGCAAAAAAAAAAAAAAGTTTGCCAGTGACAGAAAACCAGTTGCCCCTCGTGTGAAACCCAGCCTTAGCAAACAATGCTTGGTCTCACACATTGTAATGCACAAACTAATCCAGCATTTACCTGACAGTTGATACGTTGGTGACAGAAACATGTATTGCTGTGCATTAATCTGTGGCCTGCCCTGTGAAGGAAGTCTTGTTGTATAACCTGTGTTATCTTGTGGCCAGGATGCTGTACTGAATCCAGACTGGCCACTGATCATAGTGTTTACAGAAGAACAACCATCCAATGGTACTTGCGGCTCTGAATCCTCCATGACACCCTGAGGATAAAGTTCTCTGTTGACTTCCAGATTAAAGGCTCTCTGTTACACCTGCCCTCCTTTCTCATCCCAAGGTCCCACTGAACTCACTGGGGAGTGCTGTGAGTGGAATAAATACTAGATAAAGCACATGCCTTAGAGGTCCTGACAGCATTGGTTACATCCTGATGGATATGAGCTAAATGACTCAATCAACCATTGCTTCAGCCAGTGCTGATGTGCTGCCCTGACTTTGAGTCAAGTGTCTTCCCTTTTGACATCTAAATCACTGCAGCTGGTGCCTCAGCCAGGTGAGAGTAACCAGAGCACCTGTGTATAGGGCAGGTGCTGGAGCTCCTGGTGGGTCCTGGTGGCCTTGTCAATATTCTGTCAGAAAAGCTAAAGAGTAGAGACTCAGATTTGGTTCATTAACTTCATAGAGTTGTCTGAAAGGTTTGGGAAACAACACTTTCCATAAGACTGGAAAAAGGTTGGCATCGTCCCTTGTTTCATAAAAGGAGCGCCATCAGCATGATCAGCCTCCTGGGGAATTAATGCTACTGTCAGGCCCCGAAAAGACGTTGACAGTCACACTGAACTGACTGGAATACTGTCTCAGCTCAGAAGTGGGATGCAACCGGTGTGGTTTCCAGCCCAGTTGATCTACAACCCATGTTTTATCTGGAAATGGGTGACAGGAGAGGGGTCACGTGATGATTACCTGTTGTGTTCCCTCCCTTTGGGGCATCTGGTATTGTCCACTGTCGGCAGACTGGATACTGGGTTATATGGACCTTTGGTTAGACTGACCCAGTGTGGCCATTCTCATGTTCTTCCGTTCCTACATAGGTGCTGCTGAATGTTCTTGAAATATGACTAGAGTGACAAAAGGAAGCTTGTAGCACACTTATAGACTTTTGACTCCGTGAATTGCTTTGTCTGGATATAGAACTTCCTCCTGTCAACTGGCTACTTAAACAAAGGAGACACACCTCACATTGGTCTTGCATCAATGACATTTCAGCATCTTCAGAAGTCTCTGTTTGGGTGCCAGGATGTCTGTGAGGCAGCTAAGTTATGAGTGTTGAACGCTGTCTTGATGGTGACTCTCTTAGATGAAGTGGAAAAATGGCTAATAAGAACAGCGGTGGAGCAGAGGCGGAGCGGTTCTCAGTGTGAAAAGTGAGGGTGTGTTCTTAACATGTGTTGGCTTGATTTTGTCACAAACCAGGAGACACTGAAACCACTCTGGAAAGTGCAGTCTTGCATCATTGGAGACAGCTGTAGCGGTGGGGTCATATCTGGGGTGTGAAAAGTGTGTACATCACAGCCTCACAAAGCTGAAGTTAAAGGAAGATGAGCACAGGACTGATCATGAAGGAGGTTGGCAGGTGCCATTCTGGGGGATTTCAAAAGCCTTCCCCCTTCCATGTTGAATTTTTTAGTTGGCCCAGGCATTAACTAAGGCAATTGGTTAGGGTCACATGTGCACGTAAAGTGCTTGAGTCTGTTTGCAGCAGGGCACATAATGCAGGGGGTGGGAAGAGGGGTTTAATGGAGAGGTTTGGGGTTGCAGTGATGTCCTTTTTGTGGGCAATTGACCATGTGCAAAAGTATTTAGTATATTTTGGTCTGTGTTTAGTCCAATCAATGTGGTGTCCTTTTTGAAAAAGGAGAACTGTCTTGGTTCCTCTCCCCTCCGACCTGCTCTCTTTTCTGTCCACTTCCCTGCATATCCCTCTCTGCTCTCTGGCAGCTGTTCCCTACTGCTCTGTTGGCTATTCCACTCCTCCTGGTGGCTTGCAATACCATTCCCAGATTCTGATCCCAGCGAGCTGTTTCCTTTCTGCTTTTAATATAAAGGAGCCAGTATCATGTGAGCAGCCAGATCTCTGCAAGCAGCCAACTAAGTGCTTTATGGATGGCCAGTGATCTGCAGACCAGAGACTGAATTAGATTCATGTGTGTTAGTGTGCGTGCATATGTGTGCATAATAATCAAATATTTGGTTTTGTATGGACAGCATGTGTTTCTCCTCTCTCTCTCTCTCTCTCTCTCTCTCTGTGTACGCTCACACACACACGCACACACAGTATGTGTGGTACAAGATGGTTGTATAGTGTATACTGTATGGTATGTATATATACACACAGGCACACACTTTGTTTTCCCTCTGTGTCCTGTTTGTACATATAGTGCATGTACATATGGGAGGAGTGTACACTGTGTTGGAATGTTTGGGCATATAGTTGGGGAGGGATTATTTGTGGAATGGGACCTTTTAATATTGAATACTGTCAGATCATTCCTTTGTGAACTTGGTTGATCTGATAAAAGGCGGCTTTAAAAAAAAACAACCTGAAATGAACAGGTGTCAGACACATATACACAGCTGTGCATCACTGCAGATTTTATTACTATTTTATAAGGTTGTCCAGGATTATTTTACAACAGTTTTCTGTGATCATGACATTGCTGTAAATCTTGTAAAATGGCTCTAAAGTGGAATGGATGCCATAAAATGAAATGGGAAACTTCAAGGATCAGTCAAATGTAATGGAAAGAGAGAGAGAGAGAGAGAGACTGTAAAGGAAATCCAGGGAAAAAATTAGGCTACTGACTGTCTCATTATGCAACATTCATCCTGACAAGTCAATGCAAGTTTGTTACAGGAGAAAGCATTTGCCCATTGATCCACTAGGTGGAGCCATATGTAGAAACATTTTCTAGATGGGGATATTTCTGGTTGCTTTCTTGCTTGCTCTGCACTTGCATTCCTTACTCAATGGCTTTTACAGTGTCTTATACCTGTTCTTAAAGCAATGACATTATTTTTCCAGAATAACATTTGGGATGTGCGGGCTATATCCTGTTAATGGCAGGAGAAATTGGAGTTCAGGCAAATTTTTGTTTTACATTCATAATTGGTGCAACAACGTCAGAGGTCCCAGGGCTATGAAACTGACTAATTTTTCTTGCTATTAACGTCTGCATTTCTGCATCAAAAGCTACGAATGGGACAGATCCAGCCCACTTAATTAGCCTCATTAGCACAGGTTCTATATATAGATAGGTTTCTACTATTTCCATAGCAATTAATCTGATGAAGTGGGGTTTTGCCCATAAAAGCTTATGATTCGATACATTTTGGTTAGTCTCTAAAGTGCCGCAGCTCCACTCATTGTTTTTAAAGTAACAGACTAACACAACTACCCCACTGAGATTTTTTTACATCTATAGACCTGCTTAGATCTAAGAAACTGCAAAGACAGGCCTTGACGTGTTAGTCTTTGAGTCACACACACAGGTTGTGTAAAGTTTTTGAACTGCAAGGAAGAGCAAAAGTTACAAGGGAGTTGAAGCAACTGTAGGAAGTTTTATGGTTCTTGTGGCACCTGCTCCCTTCCTGGCTGAGTGCGGTAGCAGTGGACAGAGAATGAACGTGTCTGATACCTGTCATGAACAGGGCTCAACAAATCAGTGTATCTACTCGCCCATGGCCGAGTAGATTTCAGCTGGTTGCCCCGTTCACTGGTGCTGCACGCATGTGCAATGCGGGTCTGGCGCATGCGCAGGGTGGGCCTGGCAAGTAGATTTCGCTGTGGTTTGTCAAGCCCTGGTCATGAAAATAAGGTGCTTAACAATGCTCCCCCCTCAGAGTTTCTCTTCTGCTGCTGGGCATGAGGCAACACAATGGGGCAGCCATGCATTGCTTTGTGCACTGCAAAGTTTGCCTCTGGCTTTTTCTCTCTCAGAGGGTATGTCTATACTTGCACCCTCTTTCGAGAGAGGGATGCAAATGAAGACATTTGAAATTGCAAATGAAGCTGGGATTTTAATATCCCGTGCTTCATTTGCATATTCATGTGATGGCACTATTTTGATTTTAAATCCATGGTACGCCCACATCTTGAATACTGTGTACAGATGTGGTCTCCTCATCTCAAAAAAGATATACTGGCATTAGAAAATTCTATTACTTATGGACTTAATTAAGATTTGGAGTGGTGGAACCTTTATCAGTGAAGGTGCTAACTACTTTCTGAATGGTATCCTTCCTGCCTTATCCATCCACTGACTTTGATCTTTATTTACTCAGGTTTAGCACCCTTTCTCCTGATAATTTATGCATAGAGGTAGGGGGGTGGGTGACAGAACATCTTTCTCCCCACCCCACTTCCCTTCTCCTATTTATTTTGAGTTTCCTTATCCCTTAATCATAACTCCCGTCATCTGAAGAAGTGGGCTGTGCCCAGGAAAGCTCATGATATGATCTACATGTTTTGTTAGTCTATACAGGGGCAGTTTGTGAGACTAGGTGAACTAGGCAGTTGCCTAGAGTGCCGCTGGCCCGGGCACCCAATGATGGCACCCATTGACGGCCGTACAGGCGGGGGGGGGGGGGGGGGGGGGG
>JANRFK010000875.1:26855017-26872887 GCA_030068395.1 Apalone spinifera | reverse complement strand
TTTGAATGACTGCGATTACATAAAAGGAAAGCCGACCCCCATAAGGGCTGGCTGGGGTTCTTTCTTCTTTATCACACTGAGGACATTTCTTATCAAGGGCCTCAGAATAGCTCAACTGTAGTCCGCCTGCTTCTCTTTAGTGTCCTAGATACGGTTCTGTGGGCGGAAGCTTGGATGTGCCTTGGAACAAAATGTTTATGCTCAAACTCAAGCAGATATTAAAAGCCCCATGCTAGCGCCACTTGTTTCATCACAAAATCAACGAACACGAGACTGTGAACTCCCTTTCCATACATGACCTCACGTCTAGGAAAAAGAGAAGTTGGGTGAGGGGCATAGTAAGATCAGTATTAACCCATTTGTGATATTTCCCCCACTGATATAAGATCAGGCTGCTTGAGCTGCTGAGAGATGATTCCTTTACATTCTCAAAGTGCTAGAGAGACTCTAGGAACCTGGAAATGCAATACCAGCAGAGCAACCAAGGCAAAGATTCCTGATTTGCAACAGAGCCATTTGGCTGCTCACAATGTTTTCTTTTAAAAGAAATAACCAAAGTCCAGGGTCACAGTTTGGTGTCTATCCTAAAAGTCAGACTGTACCCACCTGACTGTATTGTCATTTTCAAAAATTTATGATCACACGACCAGGTGAACTTTGGATGATCATTAACTGTATGGATTTTATGACAACCCAAACGTGGTGCGAATGCACATTAAACAACAATAGCATCTTTAAAGGAATAACCTATGGGAATATACCCACAGTTCACCATTCTGCATGCTCTCACTTTGAAAGCTGTTTGCTTTAGGGGAGGCTGTACGCGCTTGTATTTTCAGCTCTGGAAGGTCCAGGTTCTGTTCTCAGTGCTGACCAAGATGCTGGTTCTTGCACAAATGCTGATGTCAATTATGTCTCCTTCTGGCTTTCTGGATGTTAATATGTTGTTTAGGAGAGCAGTGGTTTTCAAACTCTGGGTCGCGACCCAGCACTGGATTACACGATGTCAGGCACTGGGTTACCAGTGACTAGTGGGGGTTAAGGATATTAAAATGCAATTAAGTGACTAGTCGACTAGTTGATGGAATTATCATCGACTACTCGACTAGTTGATAGGCATGTCCGCATTCCTGCTTTGAAATATACAAGAGGCCCCGCTGGGGCTATTGTACATTTCAAAGCAGGAATTCAGAACTCTGAGTACAGCCCGGGGCCAGTGGGAAGTACATTCTGTATTCAGAACTCTGAGTACAGCCCGGGGCTCAGCGGGGTCTCTTGTGCATTTCAAAGTCATGGAGCTCGGGGCCAGCAGGGGACTCAGCATCTCCTGCTGACCCCGGGCTCTATCAGGGCTGGATTACCCAATAGGCAGCCTAAGGACGTGCTTAGGGCACCAGCAAAGCAGGGGCACAAAAAAAAAAAAAAAAAAAAAGAGATTTTACAGTATAATATTGTTTTTATATTGAATTACATATGGAGGGCACCATAATCTTTTCAGTGCTTAGGGCCTCTAAAGGTCTTAATCTGGCCCTGGGCTCTATGCTATGCTGCATGCCACTAGGAGCCCGGGGTCAGCTGAGGACTCCCTAGCTGATCCCAGGCTCCGTGCAGCATTTTCCCAGAACCCGGGATCAGCTTGGGACTCCCCAGCTAATCCTGGGTTCTGGGGAAAGGCCATGGGGAGCTGCCCCTTTGAAATGCAAGAAGCAGCATTTTAAAGGGGCAGCCGCCGCACAGCTGATCTGTAGCAGCGGAATCCGGGGTCAGCTGGGGACTGCCCAACTGACTCTGGGTTCTGGGGAAATGCTGCACAGAGCCTGGGATCAGCTGGAATGTCCCCAGCTGATCCCAGGCTCCACTGATGCCCCTTTGAAATGCACGGAGTTGGAGTTTTAAAGGGGCAGCTGCTGAACAGCTGATCTGTGGCTCAGCTGTGCAGTGGCTGCCCCTTTGAAATGCCACCTTGGGGTTTCAAAGTGCTGCCACTTCGAAGTACCTCTTCCACCCCCTTTGCTGCCTCTATCTCAGGGGTGACAAACCTTCGGCTCATGAGCTGCATGCGGCTCATTCCCCCTTAAAGTGTGGCTCGCTAAGTATCCCCCATGGCTCATGAAGCTGCCTCTGTGCCCCCAGAAACGGTCCCCGGCCCCCTGTGCTCACCGGGGCAGGGAAGTCGTCCGGAGTGGCGATTCAAAATGGCACCACAAAAATGGCGGCATCCCACAGAAGCCTGATGTGGCCTTTTCTTTTCTTTTAAAGGGGCAGCATCCTTTTTTTTTTTTTTTTTTTTGCTCATCAAAAAATTGCTCAAAAAATTTTTGGTGCAGCTCTTTGCATTTTTTCCACCATTGTTTTGTCTCTCTTTGTTTAATGGGTTGGCCATCCCTGATCTGTCTCATAGGGTGCTAAGACTGGCTTTCTGTCTGTCCTGGCACTGCTGACCAGGCTGCATCTCAGAAGCAGCCAGCAGCAGGGAGGCCACAGGGCTCTGTGCTTTGCTTCCCCCCCCCCCGATCACTGGCTCCACACTCCCATTGTCCAATTCTCAGCCAATGGGAGCAGGGAGGATCTGTGCCTGCAGGTGAGAGCAGTGTGCAGAACTGCGTGTGTGCCTCCATCTAGGAGCCAGACCTGCTGCTGGAGACTTCTGGAACACAGTGTGGTCCGCGGTGCTAGGAGAGACTAGAAGCTGCCTTAGCACCCTGATTAGGAGCTGCTGGAGGTAAGTCCATGCCCAAACACAAGCACCAACCTTCTACCCCGGCCCTGTGGCCCCCGCCTCCCGCCAACCTGGAGTCCCCTCCTGGACCCCAAATCCCTCATTCCTGCTTCCCTCGAGCCTGCACTCTAGTAAAAAGATAGAATTATGTTGGGCCATGAGCATCAAAAATTTTCTTCAACTGGGTTGCAAGAAAAAAAGATTTGAAAATGATTGTACTAGAGCCCTTCTACTTTCAGATAAATGTCATTACCATGGGCACAATACAAGTCCGACTGCACTTGTAAAGTTGCCACAAGAACACTGATTTCCCTGAGTTTGACTTTTGCACAGTTGCACTTTGCAATCTTACTGATGCATTAGCACCAGGCTAGCCCATGCAGAGCACTAGCATGACTCTTCAGGGCGTAAGGATTCCTGCCCTGCACTCCTCCCCCCCCCCCAGATAGTGGCATGCAATAGGGTTTCATCAGCCACGTCTCATGGGAGCACAGAGACTGAGCCTGCATTACTTTCCTTAGGCGTGAGTAGGCGGCAGTGGTAAGTTGATGGAATCATGACTCCATCCCCTCAGACACAGTCATTGGCTGGACATGGGAGAGGAGAGAAATTTCTCCCTGAGGCTCATGAAAAGAGAGACCCAGGAAAGACCTATGCCTCTGAGGGGTGTCACTGACACACGGCCTCTGACTCAGAGCTGCACACAATGACCCAAGCTAGCTCATAGTTTTCCATGGAAGGTATTGTATTTAATAGACTTGGTTTGTTTTTTAAGAGGGCAGGCCCGTGGTTAATTATGTCAGTATTTCAATTATTTCAGTTAGACTCTAATGACCTATGAACTCCCTATGAACTTCACAGACTTCAGCGTGTTGGTGTTCGGAAAGGAGAGAACTCATGCCACATTAATATGGAAAGTCTCAGGAGGGCAGCCGTGTTAGTCTGCATCTGCAAAAAGCTATGAGGAGTCCTGTGGCACCGTAGAGATGATGGGTATGTCTACACAGCAGCATTATTTTGGAATAACTGACCTAATTTTGAAATAACAAAATGCACATGTACACAGCAAGCCATTATTTCAAAATAATGTAAAGATAGAGGTCTTCTTACTCTGACTCCAGTAACTCTCATTTCATGAGGAGTAAGGGAAGTTGAAGGAAGAGTATTTTCCCTTTGACTTCCTGCTGCATAGGCAGCGCCAAAAACCAAATTAAGCTATTTTGACTTCAGCTACACAACTGAAATTTTTGAACTGGCGTATCTTAATTTGACTTTTTGCCCTGAGGTGTAGTCATTCCCTAAGAGTATGTCTAGACTGGATCCCTCTGCCAACAGAGGGATGCAATCTAGACATAATCTAACAGATTGCTTAGGGCATAAGCTTTCCTGAGTAAAACTCACTTCATTAGATGGATTGGAGTGGAGTTTACAGAGGCATGGGTGTATAAAAGGACAACAAAAGAAAGAAGGTACTTGTGTAAATGAGGTACTGACCACTGATCAAGTCAGGGTGGAAGTGGCTTATTCACAGCGGTCGATGTGGATATAAATAGAGGGGAAATTGCCGTTGTAGTGCAGTAACCAGTTAAGATCCTTATTCAACCCTAAACTGATAGGGTTGAATTAAAATGGGTGAGTTTTGACCTGGCCCCTTTGTCTCCAGTAGAGGCACTATCCCCAATGGATCTGTGGCACTAAGGTCTGCACTCCCTGCTAGTCAGAACACTCATCCACAGATCAGAAGTGCTTTATCAGCAACTGCTCTGAAAGGGTTACAGTGGTGCCGCCGGCCCTCTTACAGGGAGTCTGAATCTGGTAGGACTTGCCTTTAAGAGTAAGAGCTTTTCTCCAAAGAGACATGTCAGTTCCTCTTTGCCGCTGGAGTTCAAGCACTTATCAGACACTGCTGAGTCATTTCTGAATAACATTTCATCAGAACTGCAAGAAAGCAATTGGGACATTCCCTGAGGATGTGGTGAACGTATCGACCCAAAGAGTTTGAACCGATCAGTCTAGATGCCCACATACTGCTCAGCCAATCACATCCTTTATCTCACTGCATGAATGCATATGTTGCCTACCACAATGGCAATTGACACTGGGTGGGTCATTTTATATTTGCAGAAAGCACCAAGTCTGATTCAATGGCTTTTTTTCCTGAATTAGCGGTGAGCCTTCAATTCATGACAATGATTCTATAGAGCAGTGTTTCTGAAAGTGTTCTGCGAAATCACTTTCAGAAACACATTAACTGGCCACCCCGGTTTGTTTATTTACTGTGCCGCGGCTCCCATGGGCTCTGTTTCGTCCTTTGCAGCCAATAGGAGCTGCGAGGCTGTGGCCACGGCGCCAGTAAATAAACAAACTGGGGCGGCCAGTTAATATGTTTCTGAAAGTGATTTCGCGGAACACTTTCAGAAACACTGCTCTATAGGGTGTGTTCATTGCCAACTATTTAAAGAGATTGGTTGTACACAGAGGGTTGCAGTGGGAGGATGGGGCCCTACTCACAGACAAGCAGGAGGCCATCTTTAAAATTCATAACAAAAAAAAACCCAAATGCATGACGCTGGTCTTAATAGTGACTAACCGAGTAGGCTGAGAGAACGTTTCAAACCCCATGGAACTAGATTCACAAAGGAACTTTGAGGGACCTAGAAAGGGGTTCGAAAAGCCTGTGGTCAGTACCTAGGCTCTCTCTACACCGAATAGTAAGAGAGAGCATGTGAGAGAGAGAGAGATGCCTCAGAATGGGACTCACAAAGGCCAGCATATTAGGTGGCTTCTTGCCCAAGGTAGCCAATGGGTGATGCCAAGCTGGGAGTATTAAGCCTGGACCCTCTCTGGGAGACAGGTGCCCAAACGCAAGCTGAGGGAACTGTCCTCCTTTGCATGGGGTTCTCAGGTGTAGAGCTCTTCTCTTGGTGTTAGGTGCCCATTTTTGCTGCTTTTTGGTAGTGACAACAACAGTTCCCACCTGTCGTTTAGCCCAATGATGAGTTGTCTTGATATAGGAGACAACTTGGGATATGGGCTCCTGAGGGGGAGATGGAATTTGAATGGAGATCTGCAACCTCTCAGGTGAGTGGACTATTCTGATATGTCGCTTCCTTGGTTTTCCTGTTGCAGCTGTTCCACTGTGGAGAAATAATGAACCTTTCCTTGGGCAAGAGAGAGAAACAACCACGAACATGACTCTATAGCCTGGGGCTTTTAGCCTTGGGCAGGAGACACAAGATCCAATTCCCCTGCTCCAGTGTTTTTTTTTTTAGTATTAGTGATTACCCACAATGAAACAGCTTCACCAGCCGGTGTGCGGAAATGTTGACATTTTGAAGTTACTTCCTATTCCAGATAAGGAAAAGTTGAACTATCACAAGAGGTCGTGAGACGAACGCACTGCAAAAAGTCTTGCCTCGCAAATGGCCAAACAGAAAATATCAACATTTGTCAATTAAAACCACCAGCCATGTCTAAAGGAAAGTTTTCATTTTGCATCACTGTTTTGAAACTCATTTCATTTTGAATCAACATTGGGGGAAAAAAACCCCCAAACCAAAACGTGTCTTGTTTGTAAATGTTGAGTCTGAATTCTTTTGTTGTTGCTGTTTCTGTTTTTCAGAAAATCAAACAACGTTATCCCAATCAACATTTTTTCCTGTGGAAAATTTCTGTTTTGAGGAAGCCACATTGTCCAATGATGAAAATTTTCAGTCAGAACATTTATAGCAGCTTTAGTTTCAGCCATTTAGATAATCACTTATGGGTCTAATCCTCATGAATGTGAATGAGGTATTTGCCACTTAATACACTAGGGCTGCGTCTAGACTGGCATGATTTTGCGGAAATGCTTTTAACGGAAAAGTATTTCCACAAAAGATTGTCTAGATTGGCACGGGTGCCTTTGCTCAAAAAGTCTTTTTGCGCAAAAGCATCAGTGGCCAGTCTAGACGCGATTTTGCTCAAGAAAGCCCTGATCGCCATTTTGTGCATCGGGGCTTTTTTATGCAAAACAGTCCTCCCCTGTCTACACTGGCCCTTTTGCGCAAATACATTTGTGCAAGAGGGCTTATCCCTGAGCAGGAGCATCATAGTATTTGCGCAAGAACACTGACAATCTTACATAAGATCGTCAATGTTCTTGCGCAAATTCAAGAGGGCAGTTTAGACAGCTGGCAAGTTTTTGCGCAAAATCTTGCCAGTCTAGACGCAGCCTAGATGTCCCAACTGCTCAGAGCTGATGTTGGGTTTTACTGCACAGCAAAAGCTATGCACTGGCTCACCTGAATCCAGTTAGACTAGGTAATGATAGCAGTGAAGACAGCACAGCATGGGTGCAGTGCAGATATTTCACTCTCATGAACCCTGACAGGTATTCAGCTCTCTAGCCCACTCAGCAATTTCCCCTGCCTTTTTCATCTGCATTTTCACATCAAAAGCTATGAAAGGGACACATCCAATCAACTTAATTAGCTTCATTAACAGGGGTCCTACAAATGACAGGTACTACTTTTGCTGTTATATATATCTTGGATTCTGTTCTTTCCCCTTCAACACATCTGATGAAGTGGGTTGTACCCACGAAAGCTCATGATCCTATACAATTTTGTTCATCTCTAAGGTGCCATAGGACTTTTCATCATTTTTAAAGTTACAGACTAATACAGCTACCCCTCAGAGACTTTTTCACTGCTAGGGTTAGCTGTGTTGGGTCAGGTAACTATCCCCTGCATAGCTCTTAATATGAAGATGATTATCGTATACAAATTCAATTTCTTGGGGCCACACACGTCTGTGTTTCTCGGGCATGAAGGATGACATTCCACAGCAACTCACCCAGGGAGGGACTGTACCTTTCTTGGCTATATAATGCGCTGAGCACGTCAGCCCTTAAAAAAAAATCATGTTGCACATTTATTGCACCTTATGCATAAATTCCAAAGTACTAATGTGGCAGAGTAGTCCTATTAGCTCCATTTCACAGATGAGCAAACTGAGATGCAGAGCAAAAGGCCATTACATAAGCAGGAATCCTGTTGAAGTGGTACCATTCATGCCACGTGAATGAAAGTTTGCAGAATTGAGCTCCCTAGTGATTGGTAACAGATGTGGCACCAGTACGCCTGACTCCTGATTCCTAGCATTGTGTTATACTCACGAGACAGCACTTCCTCATGTCAGAGCATGAGGCCTTAGTCAAAATGAGTTTTCAGCTATACCATGACCCAGCCAGAAAATGCAGATGTTTTTGAAAAATTCAGAAATGTTTTGGGGTAGCAAATGTTCTCATAGTGATATAGAACAATACAGAGATTCTGTAATATACAATGAAACAGGCAATTGCCTATGGAGACACAAACAGAAACATTTAATGTCAATCAATTACCACTGAGCAGGCAGTTTTTCATTGCATTTGTCTTTTTGCTTTTTACAGGATTGTTCCTGACCATGAACTTTTAATCTCATTTTTAAGCACTCTTTCCCCTCGCCCTTAGGTCTATGGTAACTGGTAAGAACAGTCTAGGAATTACATGTGCTTTGCAGAAAAGGGTCCAAAATCAAAAATCCCCTGCAGAATCAAAATACAGAACTACGCACTGTGAAACACCAGTTTCCCCTGTGATCCTTAGCACCATTGTGTGTTAAGAGTCCAGCTAAAAGCACCTCTGCCCCGGACACGGCTGTGAATGGTGTGGATTTTATACACGGGTCTGCGTTGTGTCTGTGTTGCTACTCTCTGATGTAGGGACACAGAAATTCAAATGCAGAGCTATGCTAAGGCCTTTGAGCCATACTCAGCATGATGTACCTGCCTATGCACTTCCAAGCAGCGACACCCGCTACGATGAGCCAATTTCTGTTCCGAATGGAAATTGGCACGTTGCACTGACCCACTGCAAACAGAGAGTCCTCTCCCCGCAAGCAAACCTGGTGAGAAATCAGGCCGTTTAGAGATGGGCTAATGCTGCAACACTGAGATCTCAAGTTGCAGGATTGTTTGAGGGGGTCAGAGCAGTTAAAATGCAAGGGCCCCTTGCAAAATTGGATCGAGGTTCAGGCCACTTTCCCAATGGCCCATGCAACCAAGAACTCAACAGAGAGAAGGTTGCCAGTCCTGATGCAGATCGGTCTGGCTTGGCTCACCCCCACACCCCAAATAAAAAGTTAGCAAAATCGCGCTGGGGAAGATCATGGCTTGGGGATGCAGCTGGAGCTCATATTGTACAAGCTGTTCTGCTGCCTGAGTGGCCAACGCCTACTAGGGATTCCCCTACAGTGGCATGGGGGCAGGCACATTGGCTGGCAACAACTTTTCTGAAACACACCAGCGCTACAGTACAGAAATGTTTCTATTGCAAGTCAAGATAAGGCAGCACTTTGAAAAAGCAATGTAGGCTGTTCCGGGGTGACCTCTGGGCTTCATTCTGCGAGGTGCTGAGTGCCCATAGCTGTAACCTCTGGGATTCTCCAACGTTTGTATACCACATATCCTTAAATATCTCTGTACTGCCTAAAACATGGGTGGGGCAACCGAAAGCCTGGGGGCCAGATGCAGTTGTCTGGATCTGGCTCCAGGGGCTTAGCCCTTCCCCCAGCATTGGGAAGCCCGCGTTTGCATTCCAGCCTCCCTGCAGCCCTTGGCCCCTGACTGGGTCAGTGGTCCCCAACTCAAAAAAGGTTCCCCACCTCTGGCCTAAAATAATGGCTGCCGTGCTAGCGGCCCTGCTCTTACTCAGAAGAATATCAGTGTGTTCACACGGCTGCGCCACAAAGGCTAGTGCAGTGTGACGCTGACTTCCAACAGGAGGATAGCACAGGGAAAAGTTGAAGGAATAGCTCCTGACACATTAAAAGAGCTCACCATAAGGATCACAGTTTCCATGCAGGGTCACCCTTTGTCCATACAAAGTCATATCCTACTCCTGCCAGTTACTGTTTAGACAGAGTTGGGCAATAATTTTTGAACAGGGGAACCACCCTTAGATTTTGATAAGTGGTGACTTCTGTGGAGGAAGAGTGTGGGTTCTGGGATGGAGATTGGGTGCAGAAGAGAGCTTGGAGTAGGGGACTGGAGTGCAGGAGAGGGTGTGGGATCTGAGAGGGAGTTTGGGTGAAGGAGGGGGTTCTGACTTGGGGCAGGGGAATGGGATGCAGGGTCCAGGAGGGGGTATTGGCGCAGGAGAGGATTCTGGCATGGGGGGAGAAGTGTAGGAGGGGTGCAGAGTCTGGGAGGGAATTGTGACCTGGAGGGAGTTGGGGAGAGGAGATACAGAGGGTTTGGGTGATTATCTGGGGCAGGAGGGGGTGGGGACCTGGTGGGAGACAGAGGGTGGGATGCCAGAGGCTGGCTCTGCTTTGGAGGCACTTACCTAAGTAGCTCCCAACCAGCAGCCCTGCAGGAACCTGAGGCAGGCTTCCTGCCTGTGCTTCATGTGGATCTGCTCCAGGAGGAGGTGAGTGTAGGGGGGAGAGAGGCTTCACAGGCTGCCCCTGTCCCCCAGCCACATTTCTCAGCTCCTATTGGCCAGAAACCTCTCCTCTCTCCCTCCTCAGCATTCAGAGCAGCGAGCAGTCAGTCTTTAAAGCCGCTACAGCTGCTCTGTACTAGCGGTGCCGGGGAGGCAGCCGTGGGCCAGACCTGGCCTGCTGGCAACATCTTGCCCATCCCTGGTTCCTTCCACTACTGGCTTCTTCCATTTATCATTAGGTAATACCACCTCTCTTTGGCTGCATGTTATTACATTTGTTTATTTTACTCACCACTCAGCAGCCTGACCTTTCTGCAGAGCTGCTCACTGGAAAGGCAAAAACCACCTGCATTTCATTTCAGCGTTCCAGCCCAGTGTCTCTCCAGTCTTGTGTGCCTTATTTACTGCTTGCAGCACCCTCAAAAAGGTAAATAATACGGGGAGGAATGGCCCAAATACAGCCTCAGTCCTGCAGTGCCAGAGCTAGTGTGACAAACTGAGTGTTCCTTTCATAGCTAAACTAATGAGCCCTCAAGCTCTTGAGCATGTCCCCCGTTCTTCTCATTAGCCACAATGGCACTTCACTGTAGGCCTTTTGTTCCAGAGCTGCTGTCCCTACATAACTGGCCTGTATTGATTAAACTCAATGAGCGTACCACACTCTCCTCATAAAACCATATTATGTGTTTTCCTTTGTATGCTGCATGAAAAGCTGAGACTGCCTTCCACGTGCTTACAAATTATCCCTCCACCGTGGCTGAGTAGAAATCAACAGCAACTCTCCCCCCACAGGCCCTGACAGCTGCCTGGCTGCATCAGACTTTGCCATTTGGTCGACCCGCTCGTCGCTGCTCAGGTGCAGATGTAACGCATATGCCTGAAGCTCCGGGACATGCAGCAGGATGTAAGGAAGTGGTGAGCTCTAGGGCACAAATAACAGGGAACACCCAAGGCACTGCTGGGAAAGCTGAAAAGAACCAAAGCTTGAGGCTCCAATGCTGACTTTGTCTCTAGTCGCCTTTGGGCCTGGCGGCGGGAGAAAGTGCCAAGGGTGTTCTCCCAAGGGACCTGCCATTGAAGGCTTCAGTCTCCTGCTAAGAAAGAGTGACCTGTGAAAAAGAGGCTGAAAGGTTAGCAGGTCACAATGCCTTTTCATGAAGTGTAGCAGGCTTTGGATGGGCGTGAGATGGCCATCTGGTGGGTTCTGTGTAGGCTTACTCCAGAACAGGGGGCTTTCAGTTTAAATGGGGTCCAATCTACCAACTGAAAGCAGGTTGGCCAAGAAGCTGCTTCTCCCCAAAAAAGACTCTGATATTGTCCTTAAGTGAGGGAGGGGTTGCATGTACCACATGCTGGCTGATAACATAAGTGGCCTCCATGCTGTTAAAAACTAAGCGCTTGCCTTATTAAGCTATGTACACAGGTGCTGCAATTGCAGTTCGCACTGAAGCCATGTGCACACAGGCTGACTCTCTGGTGCCTCCTCCAAACTCTTCCCTCAGCAACCTGTGCTCCTCCTTCCAAGCTCCATGCAGGGCGATGCAGCAGGGGATGCGGGGGGCTAGGGGAAACACTTACTTCATGGGCTTTCAGCCTAGAGGACTGGTTGCAGTTAGCTGTCAGGCAGTCAGGACTCAGGCTCGCTGACTTCTGCAGTGGACAGTGTAGGTGGCCCCAGTGTTGCCCAAGCAGCTGGCCCTGGGAGCAGCCACAATGGGTATTGCTGGAGTGGCCCGGGGGCCAGCTGCACCAGCTGCTGCTCGGGCAGCCTCCCAGAACCGCCCATGCAGTGGCTCGTGCGCCTTGCCCCGGGGACCCCAGAGTAGCACCCCACAGGGGCCTCCAAGGGTAGTGGCCTTTCAGCTCAGTCCGAGTTAGTTACAAGTCATGGCCAGGCTGTGAATTTTGGTTTATTGCCTGTGACCTGTCCATGACATTTATTAAAAATATCTGAGACTAAATCAGAGCTTTCCCCGCTACCAGTCTGGTCTGAATAAAAGGAAGGAAAAGGCTGTTCTGAACCAGAAGTGAAGAAGGAAGAGGCAGAGCAAGGCCTTTTCTTGTGTTTGAACATGAAGGAGGCATGGTGTGCAAAAGCTTGAGCACCAAAGCCCTGAGACAAATGGAGCTGGAAAAGGTGGGGTTCAGTCTGAGGGCTGGCAGAAAGGTGGGGGTGTTTCCAGTTCTCCCGAGGGTTGTAGAAGGATGGGATGGGGTTCCCAACCCATCTCCAGCCGCAACTGCCTATCGGTCATGCTCACTGCGCACTGCCAAATGAGATTTCCTTTCCTCAAGCTGCCAGGAGCAGGAATTCAGCTATCCTCTCTTCTGGCTTGTGCACTATCCCCAACCTGCAACAGTGCACAATCCTCTCTGGATGGCAACTCGATTAACAATACAGCAGGGAACAGAGGAACACGGCTAGCTCCCCTCTTCCACAGCTAGAGACAAAGGTGGCGCCCTTTGGTTGTGCGAGTGAGTGATCTTACTGAACAGAGAGGTAAGGTCTGAGTTTTGAACCACGGCCCTTTAAATGCCTCCTACAATTTTACATGCCCAAGATTTTGCACGTGTGAAACTCAGATTGGCACACACAGCGCAAATACACAGCTATAGCCACTGGGCATTTAGGCCCCTAAATACCTGGGCCAAAGTTTCTTATGTTATAATCTCACTGTCACATCATTGTTGTGCTTTGCTTATTGCCCAGTGTCCACGCTGCTTCCCTGACACAGATGCCCAAGTGTACAATGCCAGCCATTATAACTTTTCCAATTAAACGGGGTGATTCAAGGAGGATTCACTTGCTCAGTGCCGTATAAAGGAAGGTGAGACACTCTGTCCCCATGTGCGGGTAGGGAAGTATCTAATGAAGTATGATTGCCAGGCGGGGAATGCTGCTATTATGACTAATGCTACCCTACCCTATTAGCGTAAGGCAGATGCTGCCCAACCATTGTCAGGCCATTGCCAAGAGACTGCAGCCTCCAAGCAGTTCTTGAGCCTATTGTCCCGTCTCAGTTCTTTCTGAACCCTTCATTGTTCAAAACGGCCTAGAAAAAAAAGTGTGTTGCATCACAGTGCCAGCAATTACGTGGGTTCCCTGCCCCCGTTCGCGGTTTCCAAAATATGCAGACTCACTGGGCGAGAGACTCCCTCCAGCCTTCTCCAGCTGCTGAGCTTCTTAGTGCTTGCTGCACAGCATCCCCAGTGGCGTAGGCTTTCCTTTGGCTCATAGGATCGTGAGACCAGAAAAACAGAATGCCCTGCTTGTCCGTGTGACTCATCTTGCTCCAGGTCGAAGCCTGCTCACCCTGTTCTTTCCCAGCTTTAGTATTGCTTCTCAGGAAGCACGGCTTTGGTTTAATATTTACAGCAATATTTGACTGTAAATGTCTACAGTAAGCAGCGGGTGGGGGCAGGGGGAAGGGTGATGTTTGCATGTCTACCTTGTGGGGAGGGGGAATAGTCGCTTTGTATCCCTTGTGGGGGCAGGGAAGGGAGAGACCAGGAGTGTCACAAGCCCACACCCTGGTGATTTCCACCAGAGAGGGTGTAGCTTTAAAATCTGGCTACTGTACAGGTCATGCGCTCCGCCTGCCCGGCATCTGGCTCACCGAGGCACCAAAATGGCCGTGTCCTCTTTTGGGCTTCCTCCACCCTGTGGTGCGTGCAGGGGGCTCTCAGCGTTCAGCTTTCGGCCTTATTCCTGGCAAATTTCCAGCCTTGAAATCCGCATAAAAAATGCATCTGTCCCCCTCACTTCAGCTCACTTGGGTGTGTGCTTGCGTGCCATCGGGCCGAAGAACATGCCAGAAGCCAGAATGGCAAAAGGAACCAGGAGCCTCCACCCACGGTAAAGAAAGAAAAACCCTGCGAGCGCTTCCTTAAAGACTGGATTCATCTCACGTTGCAGAGAGCCTGGAGGCATGAAGCCAATGGCTGTATTTTGCCCCAGAAAATATAAAGGGGAGAGGTGCAAAAGGGCCCAGCCCCTCAAGGACGTTTAGTCACTTCGCTCCTACTGGTTGCAAAGGGAGTTAGTCAACTAAATACATTTGAGGCCCTGAGCGTGAGCACCATGAGCACGCAAGTCCCACTGAAAGACCGTTAAAGGCAGCCCAAGTCCCACTGAAAGGCAGTGACTGGCTTTGTGCACCTAAATCATTAAGGCGCTTTACCCCAGCCAGTGCCCTTTCAACCGGCGATGATGGAGGAGCTTTTCAGAGACTTTTGCCTCGCTGGATGGGTTGGCTTCAGACTGTTCTCGTACCAATGAGTTCTGAAGCAGTGTGGCCATCCCACTTGCACCCCACATGGTCTAGTGCCTCCCTCCAGTCCCGGGGAGTGTGGTGACTACAATGAAGGCATATGGGTAGCTGACCTGCTCAAATCTTGTGGCAGTTCTCCCCCTTCCCTTGCTCTCTTTGCGGAAGCACCAGGAGCGCGTGCCAAAGCTTGGCGAGGTTTCCACGCTCAGCACAGCGGTGCGCAGGAATCAAGCTTGTTAAGTTCATTCAATGGCTGGCGCGCAGGATGCCAGCTGGCAAGAAGCGTGCGTTGCTAGCAAATCCCTGCTCGGCGAGCACAGCCATCCTACTTGTCCCCCTGTTAGCTCCCCGCACCCAGCAGCTGGGATTGTAAGCTCATTGCAGTTCTTGGGAGGAGGCAGGGGGAGAGAAGCAGACAATTCAGGGAACTGGTAATGAGACAGACGGACTTTCCCCTGCCGTTCATAGTGAAAAATCCCGCCAAGGCTAACAAGAAGTGGCAGGTGTTCACCTTGACAGAAAAGTGCGCTCAGAAAAGTGCACCTGAAGCAGTGGGAGTGTGTGGCTAGTTGCATGGATGCCAATAGGTGTAAAATGCTACTGAACCAAAATGGTAGGTGTCTACACCCTCTTTACCCCCTTCCCCACTCCCCTGGTAAATTAATCCATGCTGAACGGAGTAACGTGTCCTGTGAGATGAGTTGGTCCCAGTCCAAGGCCGTGTGGCAGATTGCCCCGGCCCTTGTGGACATGCTTATTCAGCAGGCAGAATCTTGTCTTCTTATTTGGCTTAATCCACTTCTAAGGGAGCCAGACCCTAAGGCTACATCTACACGGCCCTCTGTTGTGCAAGAAAATATGCAAATGAGGCAAAGCAGTGACTATTGCCATGCCTCATTTGCATACTTAATGAGCCACCAAACAACCCCCCCCCCGTCTTGCGCAAGAGCCGTTCTGCCTGAAAAAAAGCAGCAGACTAGCTCTTGCGCACGAGTGGGTTTTTGTGCAAAAAGGAGCCATGTAGATGGCACTTTTTTCCACAAAGGTCCCTTGCGCAAAATGGTGGCTCATTAAGTATGCAAATAGGGTGTGGTGCTATTCACCGCGTTGTCTCATTTGTATATGTTCTTGTACGACAGAGGACAGTGTAGATGTTGCCTAAGTGGTTAAATTAGAACATAAGAATGGCCATACTGAGTGAGTTACAGCAAAGGTCCATTTAACCCAGGCTCCTGGCCTTTGGCAGTGGCCAGTACCAGGTGCCCCAGAAGTAATGAACAGAACAGGGAATCATCTAGACCTGTGACTATTTTTATTATTTGTGGGACGAGAGTACCTAGCTGTAGCAATCAAAGCCAGGGCGCACACTGTGCATCCTGGGCACAAGCATAGGCGAGAACAAAGCCTCTGTACAGATCTTGAAGTTAGTTTTCCTGCCCTCCTTGTGTGGCAGTGTGTTTGCCCGAGGTGCGTAGGGGGCTGCTCAGGGGTGCTCAAATTGAACATATGGCGGGACGGAGTGATGGTGCACTATGGAAATTACTGCCGGGGTTGGAGGGCTGAAGAGGATCATCAGGAGTGAATTCTAATTGGACTTGCGGTTGCTCCAATAGGATACATAGGGATGGGCAAATGCTAGTTCCGCAAATATGTGTAGGACAATTCTGAGGCCAGCAGTCACTTTAAATTATTGTTTAGACAGTCCGGAAGGCTTTTGTCCAGCTCGAGGCAGGAAAGAGAGGCCCACATGGGCACACTTGGATTTTCTGTGGCAGAGTATAATGTCATACACTGAATATCCATGACCTATATCAGCTAAGAGAATCTGTTATATAGCTGAGAATTAAGACAGAAATGTGGCAATACAGGCTGCAGGATTTTTTTTCCCCCTAAGTAGAATTAACTTTTATTGTACTTCACTAGAAAGAGCTTTCCTCGTGTGTGTTATATAGTGCATACAGATCTTCCTTTGCTGCTGCAATAGCTTCACCTCAGTCCAACCATTCAACTGGTACCCACCTATATATTCACTGTACCTACCTTGTATTCTGTTGTTTTTCGCTGTCTGGACAGCCTTAACTTAGATCTGAAGCCACGGCAAGTGTGTCTTTTATGGCCTGAAAACAGTCATGCACAACTCATACGCTATATATTTTATAGAGTTTGTGTGTCTGTCTCTCTCTGTGGCTGTTTGTCAAGAATTATTACTAAACAGTAAGAGCTAGGCCCACCAAATTTGACATGCCCCTTAAAGCAACTGTAACCAACATTAGGCAGATTTGAACATGGGATCTGTGAAACTTAGTATAGGAGCCGCTACCCTCTGACCTAAAAGCCAGCTGGCTCCCAGCCCAGGCTGGAGAGGGTTCGTGGTCTTATCTGTTGCTGTGGTCTAGGTGCCATTGCATCGGTCAGCGACCCACACTAGGGCTATGTCTACACTCACAGCTTCTTGCGCAAGTACGGCCGTTCTTGCTCAAGAATCTGCAGCGCATCCACTGCCCGCCCGCTCTTGCGCAAGTAAATTTACAGTACGGTGTGGTAAGAGCGGGCTCCTTGTGCAAGAGCTACGCTCTTTTTTAACAGCTCTCTTGTGCAGGGGCTCTTCACAGGAGGGCAGTGTGGACACTCGGCAGGGATTTCTTGCACAAGAAAGCCCTATGGCTAAAATTGCAAAAGCACAGCTCGCACATGGCACTGTAGACGTTTTCTTGCGCAAGACTTCTTGCACAAGACCACATGAGCAAGATGTTCTTGCGCAAGAAGCCGCGAGTGTAGACATAGCCTAGGTGTGTGGGTTATATAAGGTCAGGGTTTGGTGTGGACTGCAATTGTTCCCCATCAAACGAAAAGGGGAGGGATATGAGCGCAGGGACAGTTATACTCAAGGAGAAGCTAGTGGCTGCTCCTGAGACTCCCCCCCCCCGGCCATTGTGGCATGTGCCCCTCCCCCCATCATGCTGGGGAGCAGCCCCCCCCTTTCCTGGGGTTGAGTGTAATTCAAACCCATTGCCTGTTGTCCTGCCCTTAGAGAGAAGTTGAACATGGAGCAAAATAGTAAACAACTCTCAGACATGGTACATCAGCTAATGCACTTACTTTGCTTGACAAGGCTTTTTAAAATGCCAGTTGGCAAGGCTACTAAAAATTAGCAGTCGCGTTGCCTCTCATATACACATCTGTAACCCCGTGGCTAAACAGGTATGTTAAAGCACCAAACTATTCCTTTGTGGTAGGACTATAAAAACACCAGCTACATCAAACAGAACAAAAGGCGACCACCTAAAAAAGGACACTGCCAGCTGAACATTTAAAATGATTGTCTGAAGGGACAAATGTGGAAAAACACATATGATGTTGCAGTGTGACTAGAAAAGCCAGACCAACTTGAAGAAGGGTAGGCAATAATTT
>JANRFK010000875.1:26816585-26834662 GCA_030068395.1 Apalone spinifera | reverse complement strand
CTCGGCTCGGCCCAGCCAAGGCAACCCCTCTGCCTCTTCCCCCCGGCAAACCTAAACTGCCACCAAATCAAAAGCCTAAAGTTATCACAGAGCAGAAGCAGGCATTGGGGAACTAATGTGTGCATGCTCTGATCAGTCAGAGCCACCTCCCACCTGCAGGCAGACTCCTTGAGAGGGTTCAGGGAGTGATGGGCCTTGGAAGAAGAGGTGAAGCCAGTGCTGGGCTAAGTGAAAGAGGTGGAAAAAAGGGTGATAGGTGGTGGTATCACAGAAAGAGGTAGACTGGGCTAGGCCTTGGAGGGAAGGGGGAAAGAGGCAGAAACAGGGCAGCAGGGATCTGATTGCAATTAGAGATGACAACCCTATGTTCAGCAGCAGTAAAAAGAAAGAAAAGCTAACAATATTGGGAGCCATTAGGAAAGGGATCAATAATAAGAAGATATGCTACTCTATAAATCCATGTCAAGTATCAGAGAGCTAGCCGTGTTAGTCTGAATCTGCAAAAGCGGCGAGGAGTCCTGTGGCACCTTATAGACTAACCGAAGTGTTGGAGCATAAGCTTTCGTGGGCAAAGACTCACTTCTACATGCATCTGATGAAGTGGGTCTTTGCTCACGAAAGCTTATGCTCCAACACTTCGGTTAGTCTATAAGGTGCCACAGGACTCCTCACCACTTTTATAAATCCATGGTACACCCATACTTTGTATATCAGATGCAGTATTGGTTGACGTCTCTGAAATGAAATATATTAGGATTGGAAAAAATATAGAGAAAGGCAACAAAAAGACGAAGAAAAACTAGGACTGTTTGGCTTAGAAAACAAATCACTAAAGGTATGTCTACACTGCATGGCTATTTCAAAATAAATTATTCCGGAACAGTTATTCCAAAATAGCATATTTCGAAATAGCACATCTACACAGAGCCTTCCCTAATGTAGATGTACTATCTCGATTTAGAACCCCAGAAGGCACTGGGGAGGAATAACTTAGAATGGTCCTGGGGAGGGGCTATTTTGAAATGGCAGCAGTGGAGCGTCTACACATGCCTTATTTCGAAACAGCTATTTCAGAATAGGCATTATTCCTTGAGGAATGAGTTTTACAGATTTTAGAATAAGCCGTCTGTTATTTCAAAATTATTTAAAAATAATGGAATGGGTGTGTAGATGCTCACGTTGTTATTTCGAAATAATGCTAGTTATCTTGAAATAACAGTGCAGTGTAGACGCACCCTAAGGGAAGGTATGATAGAGGCCTATAAAATCATGATGGAGTGGAGAAAGGGAAGAAGGATGTATTATTTACCCCTATACATAGCATAATAATGAAATTAACACAAGGAAAATCAGGCAATGAAATTAACACAATTAAATATTTCACCTAATGAACAGAACTTTGGAATTTGCTACCAGGAGACCTCATGAAGGCCAGAAGTATAACTGGGTTAAAAAAAGAATTAGGAAAGTTAATAGCCAAAATGTTTAGGGATTTAACCTCATGTGCTGGCTGTCCCTAAACCTCCAACTGCCAGAAGTTGAGAGAAGACAACAGAAGATGGATAACTCAATAATTGGCCTATTGTGTCAGCAAGACCAGACTAACATGGCTACATCTCTATTACTATGCCACTGTCTGTTGTCCTTCTGCCCATCTGAGAGTGTGTTTGTTCAAGAATTCCTCCTAAATGACAAGTGCTAGGACAAACACATTTGGTATGCAGCTTCCTTTTATACTAACTTAAAGCAAGGTCTAGGAATGGTTGTTCCAGGACAATGGGATATGCCTGGAATTCAATTGTTTCTCATAAAATGAAAAGATGAGGGTCTGGTAGGAGGCACAGGTGGGCAGCAAACACCCCGTCCAGATGCTGCTGGTTGGCACCAGCAGCACTAGGAGCACCCAACACCCTGCTTTCCTGCCACTGCCCCTGGGCCAGACTGGATTGCACCAGCACGTGGCCTGTGTGCCCACCCCAGTTCCTGGAGATCTGTGCAGCTCCCCACCAGCCTTAGGCCAAGTCTAGAAAGCGCTAGCAGGAGACCTGCTCAATGACACCCTCCCTGTGCTGAGTAGGAAGCCAGTGTGTCCCCCCACCCTCAGACTGCTCCGCCCCCCTAGGCCAGCCCCTTGCCCCCCCCCCAGACTCTCATGGTGTCCCCAAGGCCCTTCTGCCCCCCCATCCCCAGGTTGAAGCTGGTAAGAGGCCTGTGCTGACCCTCCTCCCACCCCGGTCCAGACCCAGGGAACACTAGGTAAGTCTTCTAGTATTGTTACAATTTTTTTCTCACATTTAACAAATTGTGGAAAAAAAAATAGATTGCAAACAGGAAAACTCAGTAATGTTAAGTTATGAACTGGCTCCTGGACAGGGCCACTGATGGCTGGGGGAAGGCGGTAACTGCCCCCAGGCCTGGTCATTCAAAAAGGCCCAGGGCTCCCAGCCATTGCTCAGAGCTCTACATGGCTCACTCTGGATGACACTGAGGGCTCCCTGTCAGCAGCTAACCCCAGCCTTGGCCCTTTCACATGAGGCCTTGCCCTTCTGGAGGTGTGGCACTGGCCCTCCCACCTGGCTTGGGGCCCATCAGTCTGTTGGCCCCACTGTTCCTAGATTAAGTTAACAGCTAAAGGTGCCTGAGTGTAGGGTTGCCAGGTGTCATCCAGACAGTCCATTGTTTGTGGGCTCTCTCCGGTAAAAAAAACAGGAAATACTGAACATGTGAAATGTCCGGCATTTCCTGTTTCCCTCGGACGGAAGCTCGGTGGGGACAATTTTCCCCTGCCACATCTGGCGGGGGTGGGGGAGTGAGAAGCGTGGCAGAGTCGTAGTGAAGGGGAACACGAGGGGGCACTTGCTGAGAGACCCGGGAGCTGGCCACGTGATGCCTCCCTCAACACCAGCTGTGGCCAACCCAAAGTGCGGCTTGCGAAGCTGCTCCTGCGCCCCCCCAAAATGGCCCACGCCCCACGCAGGCTCACCCCGGCTTCCCTGTGCTTACCGGGTGGTGCTGCGGTTTTAAAAATGGTGCCCAAGATGATGGCCATCTTAAAGGGGCAGCCTCCTTTTTAAAAACATTTTTTTTAATTTTATTTTTCTCCACAATTCTGTTCTGGGGGAGGCTTTCTTTTTTTTTTTTTTTTGCTTAACAACTTTAGTCTCCCCCTTTTTTTTCCTCGACAGAATTTTTTCTTGGTATTTTTTGAGGGAGAGGGTGGTGTTTGGTATTTTTTGTTAAACCAGCTGGCAACCCTACCTGAGTGTAATCAAACTCTATTGACTTTGACACCAATCCCCACTACCTTTTGTGCATAAATTTTAGTGTGAATGGTTGTATCCCCAATCCCTCTGTATTTGCCCATGAAAATAGTGGAGTAGCATGGTACCTAGGGCAGATCACCATAAAGTTAAATCCATCCCTACAATTACTTATAATGCAAGGTAATATTTTAAAGATACAGGGAATAAAATTTAAAAGGGGACTCTGTTGCTGTTTTTAACTCTTAAAAATGAGGGCTAAGTAAAAACAACAGCAGATATGTGAAAACTAGGAGCATGAATTATAGATCAATATTACCAAATGAGACACATTTTATATATAGGAAAACAGTTACAATATTGTTCATGCTAGATAGATTTACATCATCTCTCTTAGATCACACTTGAATCTGCCCTTTGTGTGTAAACCTGACAATCCAGGCACCTTAATGCTCATACTTCATTTCCCTATTTGACCAGAAAGCAGTGTTGCAATTTAAGAAGTCAAAATCCTTCAGGATTAAAATACAGCCCATGTTTCTCCCACACCTGTCCTTCAGTCATTCCTATGACTTGAAAAACATCTGCTTGGCTCCTTGTGAAATTATCAACTAAACTAGGATATATTAGCTCAAATGCCGTATTCCCAACTGATCAGTTTCCCAGGACATCATTAGAACTCAAAACTCTATTGCACTACAGCTAAGCTTGGAGGGATTGCTTTTTTCTGGTAAATGTGAGTAAACTTGAATTTCACTGGACACACAGACCGAGATAAAAAACGATTTCCATCAATAGTAAATCAAATTCTATGGATAGGTCAAAGTATCTGAGAAATTTAGAACTTAGTAGAGTTCGACTGAAGGATGTTTACTTTGTATATTATGACCTGTAATGTTGACAATTTGAGTTTTAACTGTAATAAGACTACATTTTTGAATCTCATCATCTACATATCTGATCCAATAGGAGCTGGAGACAGGCACAAGGGACAAAGGCCCATTCTGCCTCCCCCCAGTTTTGATAACATGAGCTTGTCAGGGACACAATGAAGAGGGCCCCTTGTCTCCTGACTGGAGCTGGATTGCATTACAGTGGAGTCCCTTCCTGGTAGCATGATGAAAGGGTGGCCAGGCCGAATTTGAGATGGTGGCATATTAAATACAATGAACTATTTGTGCACGAGTAGCTATTTGCACAAGCATGTGACCAGTTTGGGACTTAACCAACCATGTGCTCATGCAAATATTTGTGTGCACATGCACATATTTGTGTGCACATGCACATTGAATATGTGCCTCTTGTGAGTCCCCTCATGGTGTAGGTGACAATGTAGGCAGTCTGCCTCAGTTTCCCTTCTTGAATTGTTCAAATAAACTTCAATTCTGTCTTTTTCTAGATCAAAAAGTACCCCTCCTTGGGACTAGAGCCACCCTGCTACATTTACAGACAAGTTGACTTTGCAATTTCATGCATTTGACTTAGAAAATATGGCCCATGCTTGATAAAAGAGAAAAAAAGTTAGCTCAATTTTCTATGTATTATATAACACTGAAAAAAGTTGTTTCGCTTACACATATTATACAGTTTGATCAAAATTTGCAAGTAGTTTGCTCTTTGGTGGTATAAATTAATTAAAACAAGATTGTACTATAAAATGGACAATTAAACATGAAAAAATACTGTGTATAATAAGTAAGAATTATGGGGCTTGAATAAATACAATTAGAACTATACAGGATATAAAATCAATGGGAAATGCTCATCTGTGACCAAATATTATTTATTCTAGATAATTACCTTTTAATATTTCTCTCAAAAGGATCCATTGGCAAGTGCTTCCTGAATTGAAATTACCATGTGATAAGTAACCTTTTATCATTGTCACAACAAAACTCTCTTTGCAAATATTTGGTTGCACATAAACCATTTTAATTGAAGAGTATGATGAAATATATAACATGAATGTTGAAAATTGCAACACTGTGTTTTAATTGTGCTTTATAAACCAGAAAGAGCAAATGCTGAGTGCTAGTACATAGTGAGAGAGATGATCAGTGAAGCAAAAAGTTAAGTAATTCATTAGTGCACAACCGTCGGGTTTTCTTCTCACTTCTCTTACACATTTATTTTGACATGTGTAGGAATAAATGTTTGACCAAGTCTACTCAATATATGAGTGAGACTGTTAAATAGAGAGCTAATACTATATCATAAATAAACAGTTGTAACTGTTGTTTCAACCACGCCCCAAAAACTTATGGTAAAAAAATATCTGCCAAGATAATTTCTTCTTTGATACTCCATAGAGCTGTGGTGGTTATATCTAGCAACTGGCCACAGGCAATTGAAAATTTGACCAGACTCTGCTATTCTCTCCTTGCTTGAGGTAGGAGACAGAACTATCAGCCATGAGTCATTCAAAACCATTGGGAGGTTACCTTTGCCAAGAAAGTCTTTGTAATGTTAATTAATAGACTATCAATAAAGACACTAATCAGGTGTCTCTGCCATTGGAGGACTTTGAATCTACTACATCATCTACACACGGCTCCTAAAAACTACTAAATGCTAATTCAAGAAATCTGGATTTCATAATTGCATTTGTGGTGCTGTGTAACATGCATGTATATGCTTAAGTATTGTTCATATACAAACAAACTGAGTGTTATAGGAGTACACAAAACTATTGGCTAGGGAAGGGTTCACGGTCACCGGGATAGCCAGCCTACTGATTTTAGAAAGTAGTATTGTTTTGCTTTAGTAGTGAGGAGGAACCATATCTCCCCATGTGTTCTGTACAACACAGAGTACATAAGAAAAGCAGAAAATCGGTAAGACAGGATTGAATCTAGTCTGCTCACTATAAAAGTCAATCCAAAGGATATGCACAATTGAATCTTACTTAAGATCTCAAAATAGGGCTTAAATGGTGCATAAATCTCATGTGACTTCACCAGGGTGAATTTTATCTGTACATTAGGACTGTACTCTTCAGGCAGTCTTAAGGGTTTTAGTGAGAATGCCTGGGACATAAGGTATTTCCTAGTGTTAGGGTGGGAGAACTAGGCCACATGGACAAATTCACCCCTCTGCAGAAAGTCAGTACAAATGCTATGATAGAGCTTCTGATTTTTGGTGTAAACTGAAAAACACCAATAAAACACTTTGATTTACAAAGTAGAAATTGGTGTTTATACAAACCTTCTCCCTCCTCCCCCAACAACACTGGAAAAGGTTAATTGTATCTAAGGGCTTGTCCATCTTGAGCAGTAAGGGGGCATCTATGAAAGTGTGATTTCTAAAACACACATGTTGTGTATTAATTGATATTAATGATCAATTAATGTGATAGACCCTGCTGGTATGTTTTGAAGGTTCCCTTGTGTGCATTGCCATAGTACTGTACTGGTTAAAACAGTACGATGCTATAATGCACTAGGGAAAATTACAAAGAGATTATTTATTACCATGTGAACTACTGTAAAGAATGCATATAATAAACATTACACATTACAGTATAAACCAAGAGCAAGTCCAAAACACCTTCATTGACATCTACATGAAATTCCGAAATTGCTAAAAATAAACTTCAAAAAATGAGTTGTTAAACATAAATAAACAGAAGCTCTAACTATGCATTGTTTAGGTCTCACCCATAGAAGTCCTCAGATTCCTGGTCCACATCTTGTGCCAGGTTTGCAGAAGAGCCCCTTCACAGATTATTTTGGGGAGCTGAGATGGGGGTAGACAATTTCCATCTCTTTGCTGCACAAGAGTTTTCTGGTGGGTTTCTTTAAACTACACCCCTCTGTCAGCAGCGGGATGTAAATTAGACACATCGAAAGTGTAAATGAAGCTGGGATTTAAAGATCCCGTGCTTCATTTGCATAATGGCGGCCGCTGCTTTTTTTTTAAACAGGGCTTTTCGAAAAAACTGGCAGTTTATACGGGGGCATTTTTGACAGAAATGCCTTGTTTTCAAAGATCCTGTACTCCTTGCCCCATCAAAACTTTTTCGAAAAGCCCCGTTTTGAAAAAAAGCGGCGGCCGCCATTATGCAAATGAAGAGCACCCAAATGTTTCCCTTAGAATGGAGCACCACTCCTCTGAGGCATCCACAGCTGTGCACAGTGTGAAAAATAATGAGTATTGGGGACAGTTCCTATTACGTATGGTCTTTCAACTACTTTTATTCTGTAATTGGTAACTGAAAGGCTAGTCAAACATTTTTCAGACAATTAAGGTGACATTTACACACTGTAGATTGTTAGTAGCAGTAAGTACCGTTTCAAAAGGTAAAGCAAATGCATTGTGCCCATTTGGTTTGATACGTATCCATCCACAATATGCTAATGTCACAGATCATATTTTTGAGTGCCACACTATCCCTGGTATATTTAGAAAGACAAATATTAAGTTATTGGCCCAGGAATTTAATTATGCCCATTTTACCCAGACAGAGGTTTGTTCTTGCAGACTTCCAGATAAGGCCTAACAATATTTAAAGAAAAAAAAAAAAAAGGTAATACCAGGCTAATTTTGGAAATTTAAAATGACAATTGTCAGTAGTATTGCATATTGGAGAAATTTAGCCATCAGTAAGAAGTGTTTTGAATTAGAAGGTAATTTACTAGAGGGGTTGTAATGTATTTAGTATATAATGGTCCAGATTCATGGAGCTGTTGAGGCTGGTCCCCCGGCACAAAGCTACCTTATAACCAGCATGTCAGCTCCAGGATGGATTCTTCCTGCCCACGTCTACAGTTTCAGGGGACATGGATGGAGAAAAATGGGTGTGGCTGGATAGTTTCTGGTCTGATCTCTAATTTCACAGTTTCTTATCAAGGGGTCTTTTGAAATAAATTATGGGAGGTAGGCCTAGAAATGAACTCACATCAAAACCCTGAATCAGAACAGCCTTGAAGTTTAGGAAAGTTCAGGTATGGATCTGAAGTTAGGCCATTACTAAAAAGCACGGGTGGGGAATCTAAAGCCCAGGGGTCAGATTTGGCCCATGGCTTGTCTGGATCCAGCCCCTGAGGCTCAAGGCTTGCTCCCCAGCATTGGGGAGCCTGTGCTGGCTCTCCAGCCCCCGCTGTCCTCCCCTGGGACTGGAGCACACAAAACCTACTAGCCTGGGTCCCTCTAGGCTCTGGGTTGTGAGGGGAATCTGGGGAGTGTCTTTCCTCTTCTCAGTTGGGGCCACATCTGTGAGGGTTTGGTTGGGTTTTTTTGCTTCTCACCTCTGAGTGACCCCTAACTGATTTTTCTGTGGGTCAGCGGCCCCGACTCAAAAAAAGATTCCTCACCCCAGCTATAAAGTGAACATGTGGTTTCCAGTTGGAGACCCTCCACAGAACCTCTGCTGAAGTGAATCAACATAGCTGCTCTGAGTTCAGTGGAATGACACCAGTTTATGCCTGCTGAAGATCTGTCCCCTTATCTACAGGTGAACACTGGTGGCATCTGCAGGCTCTTTGAAAAGATCAGACACGCACAATTTGCTAGACAGTTTCTGACTGAAGAGCTGCTTGTGGATCCTGTCCGACTCTCAGCCCAGTCCACCCAAATACAGTCTTTAACAGTGGAACAGAGATGTAAGGAGCAGCAGCTACTCCATAGCACGATGGCCAGCCATTCATTTGCCTGCTTCTGTTTGCCCCTGTTGTTGCTATAGATTATTAGATGCAGGGGTTCAGCAAAAAGCAGAAATAATAGAATGCTTTACACAAAAAGGGAATGCAGAATAAGTGCTATGATGGATGGACAGGTAGGGTCAGCAGCCTGAGGCAGCATGGGAGAATTGCAGGAGAGGAACAGCCTTGGAGCCATTGTGACTCAGTCTAAATTGGTGCATCAGTTTTAACTAATATCAGAACAATTTAGTCCATAATTATTGTTATAATCTGAGTTGAAGAATGGATATGTTCCTTGTAACTTACATCCCTAGTAGTTAAAAGTTTGTGGTGTAATAGACTTGTATGATGGAAGAGGGGAGGTCTTAGGGGTGTTATAGAAACTTTGCTGATTCTCCAGCTTTCTATCTTTCAGGGCACAGCAGCAAAAACCACTGTAGAGTTGGTGGCCGCTTCCGCTGCTTCACGTTCCATGCAGTTCACTGCTCCCTCCTTCCCTAATGTTTAGGAGGTTTGGGGGTAACTCGGCTAGTGGGGAAGCTGTGGAGTCACTGTAAGCCAGCAGGTAGAGGAAGCAGTTCAGAAACCAATTTCCTCCAGAGAAATCTGTCGGGGGATGTATGGGGCTTGAAAGTGGGGGAAGGGGAGATGAAGGCAGCAAACCATTCCTCTGCCCGAACAAGTCAAAGGTAATGCTGAGAGTTTAAAATCATGGGACATATTCCTGGTCCCAATGAAGTCAGTTTCAAAACTTCAGAGAGTGGGGCCAGGATTCCACCCATGGAATCTCCTCACCTCTATTCCTATGTCGGGGATAATGAAGGTCAGTATTTCTACAATCTCAGGTAGAACGTCTAACAAAGCTTCCTGGAGAGTCTGTCTCCGTCACTGGAAACTAAGGGTCGTCTACACTTGCTCCTTATCTCGAGATAGGGATGCACATGTAGTGTACCGAAATTGCTAATGAAGCACGGGATTTAAATATCCCGCGCTTAATTAGCATAATCACGCCGGGCACCATTTTGAAATCGCGTTATTGCGAAATAAAACGCCCCGTGTAGCAGCATTATTTCGAGAGAAAACCCTTCTCTCGAAATAACTGTTATTCCTCATACAACGATGAGATTTGTCTAATAGATTTATCTATGGAGATTCTACAGCTATAACTCACATTTTCACTTTCCCCAGACTGCTTTTGTAAGCTACTGGTATGTTATCTAGAGAACCACCTGTTGAAGAGATTACTGGACAACCACAATGCACTTTGCAATTCAGGCTGCAAAGTGCTGCGGCTAATAACTTCCATAGTTAGTTCTTTGTTTCCTTTAAGCAGAGAGTACTTACACATTTTAGAAGACACACACAAGAGTATACATCAGAGAAGGATTGGCTATTGATAGTGACAAATGAGAACATCCACAGTTACATTAGACAGGATATATAATTATGGAGTAACTGGTGCATATGGAAAGTTTCTTGCTGACCCTATCATTGTTGTTGACTGATTGTTTGCTGGACACAAACCAGTGATCATATATATCCATAATTAGCAAACAATCGGTCAACAACACTGCTAGGGTCAGCAAGAAACTTTCCATATGCACTAGTATATGTATGGATGTTCTTGTTTGCATCAAGTATTCTTAGCTTTATTACATCTTCTTCTGAAACACAAGGCATTAGCCACTCTCAAAGACAGATACTGGATGGTAGACTTTTGGCCTGACTGATATAGCAATCTTTATCTTCCTTTGCAGCAAATGCACATATTGTGGATCAATCAAATATATAGTTAATGAACAGACACATTCTTTTCTTGTACCAGAATAATACCACATTTCCTCTTTACTGTCAATATATGCACCAGATAATTATTTTTCAATGGTAATTCCACATTAATCACAAGACTTCTGTGTGGGGCACTGGCTCTTCATTACATTTTTCAGGTTGCAAATTTCTCCATCTATGTTTTTTTTAATTATTATTTAGCAGCTGGTCTAACAAAATTATTCAGAAGCTGGTCTAATGGCTTTACCTTCTCCTATGCACCTCCAATTGCAACATTCATGTGCAGAGTCTGCATTTCGCTCCGCTGGAAAGTTCAGATTAATCTGCATAAATCAAAGCATTTCTCCGTGGCCGGAAAACAGTATACACCACCTGCATTTTTTGGTGTTCAGAGGTAGCAATCACAGAACGCTTCATTGCTTTGCTTTCTGTATAGATGGTACTATTGCCATTCTGCCAAGAATCTGTTTTCATGTAGAGGCATTATCATTAACAGATACTTTTGAACATTCTTAGATGGTTGGGCTGTTAATATTTCGGCTTAATGAATTTTTGAGAAGTTCTAAAGTTGATTGCTTTTAAGCCTATATTTTAGTTCATAGTTTCTATACTTACCTAAACACATTTGCTGGAAAAGTACCCCCAACCCCAATATTATAACCAGTTTAAAATCTGTTTACACTAAAGAATGGGCATATCTCAGGATACAGGGTTTCATAGGGTACGCTTACACTGAACGGCTATTTTGGGTTACTGAAGGTAACCCGAAATAGTTATCTGGCACCTACACAAACCGCCTGCTATTTTGAAATATTTTTCAAAATAATGGGCATGCTATTTTGCCATCCTAGTAAACTTCGTTGCATGAGGGATAAGAGATGGCTCAATATAGTGTGTTATTTTGAAATATGGCAGTGTGTAGACACACCAAATTTCAAAATAAGCTATGTTGAAATAGATTCGAAGTACGATACGAAATAAGATATTTCAAGTGTAGGGTGCTGTGCCGACATAGCCATAGTGACTAAACTCCTAGGTACAGCAACATGATGATGCCCAAGATAAGGCTGTCCCCTCAGGGCTTGTAAACCATCTGGAGGTCGATCTTCTAGTATTTGATTTAGTGGGTCTAGTGTAGACCCCAAAATCGAATGCTGAGGGCAGCCCCCGCCGGCATCCTGGACTCCTCATTCTGTGAGGAGTAAGGGAAGCTGACCAGTGTTCCCTCAGTCTAAGCTGCATGGCAGTACAGCTTCACAGGTGATTGATCAGCCCAGCCTAGTCAGTCAGCTCTGTGCACGGAGCTGCCGCGCAGCTTAGAGGGAACATTGAAACCAACAGGCGAATGTGCTCCCCGTGGCCTCCCGCAGTGCAGACCCTGTGGCAGCTCAGCTTAAGGTAAGACGAATCCAGCTATACATTTTGCGTAGCTACATTGTGTACCTTAAGATGACCTGCCTGGTCTAGCGTAGTCCAGACCTCAGTGTCCTCATTCCTGCTGTTACAGCAACCAGCTACAAATAAAATGTGATGGTATGGCAGGAGACTCTCCTTAAGACAAGATCTGATTCTTCTGCAGTCCCTTTTCTGTTTACCATTTTTTCCTTCAAACATAGGGCCCTATTTACACAAAGGAATTACTATGCTGAGTGAAAACCACTATTATACCGAATAAGTGTCCTTATAGGGAGTTACTCCAGTATCGCTCTAGCAGTATAATTATACCGGTAATGTAACACTGGTAAAATTTCCTCTGTAGACAAACAATGACAGGTACAATATTTTGTATCTGTTGTGTGATGTCAAAGTCTACATATAATCTGCAAACAGACTGAATGAAGCTATCTTCAAGATCTGAAAATGTGGATAACAAGGGACGCTGAATGACTCCCCTGAGTTATTGCAAAGAACACAATCCCTTTTCTCCATGACACAGCAGGGTTATTGTCTAACTCAGAAAGCTGTGGCAAGGAGAAGGCAAATGTTACAATTTAGGCATGCAAAGTTATGACAGAGATTTGTTTTTCAGCTTCTAAATTGTGAGTATTGCAGCCACTCGGTGAATGCACACGAGCCATTAAAACCACAGACATTCAGACCTAGCAAAAATGACCTAGTTTTATCTAAAGGAACTCAGATCAGGGTGGGTGAACTGCCAAGCAAAGTAGCTCAATTTATTAGACAGTGTTCTTCTGTGACATCTGTAGGAACCAGAGAGAGATAGTAATACCTTACTATGCCCTTTATTTAAAGCCTTACAGCTCCCATCCGTCTTTAAATGAGAACAACAAAAGGGTTTGGCACACCACTCGGCACAGATACCCCCATCTTTTAATGTTGTGTTAACTTCATCTTTGGAGAGTGAGGCCCCTGATCCAGCAAGGCAGTTAAGCGTGTGTGTGAAGCCACATCTATATTTACTGTGCAGGAGATCAATCTTCAGGCATTTGATTTAGTGGGCCTAGTAAAGACACGCTAAATCGAATGCTGATGGTGCTCTTGGTCGGTGCCGGTACTCTTCAATTTGCAAGGAGTAAGGGAAGTTGACAAGAGCGTTTGTTCCTGTCAACCTGCCACTGTGGAAATGGCGCCAAGCTTGGCTTAAGGTACATTGACTCTAACTATGTTATGTATGTACATGGAGTGGTGTACCTTAAGGCGATCTTCCAATTCTAGTATAGACCTGGCCTAACTGACAAGTGCCACTGAAGCCAATGGACCGATACACATTTTTAAAGTTACAAACATGCTCCAGTTCTTACTCAATCAAGGCCTCAAAGTGTCAGCTTATGGGCATGCTTATCTGCCTGGAACCCTGTGTAGTCTTTTATGGGCTGATTTTTAAAGCTGTTGAAGCACCTAAATCTGTATCTTTAGGCAGATGCACATTTAGGTGCCTTAATACCTTTAAAAATCTAGTGTATCCTCCTGTACAAAGGGAGTGTCAAATCAGCTCTGATTTGTGTAAATGACGACACAGACAGCAAAAGCAGTAGAGCATCGGACCTCATTGGGTCTAAAGGCTATTTGTCTAAAGGCCATTTTCCACCATTCTGTCAGCAAAAAGGGGCCTTATAGTAGGTGGAAATGTAACTGTAGCCGTGTGTGTACTGGAATAAATGACTTTGTGCTTTGTATCAGAAATGTGTGTTTGTATTCGAGCATGCCTAATTAAATAAAGTCTACAGCCCAACCAAGCTCCACAACTAGATGGTTACAGGAGTGATCACAAAAGTGACCACAGCTGCCAATCAGAGCCCAGAGGTGTCACAATAACCAAACCTGAGCTCGCACTGTGTTCGACCCCCTCCCGCCTTGCAGTTATGTCTACCCAGTTACCCCCCCACAGCTGCCGTAATGCCCAGTATCACTGGGAAAACAGACAAGACTGTTTGCCTGAATGTGGAGGAACCGGCCCGAATTCCAAGCCTGCCAAATTCACTCTTTTACTGCAAAGACAGCAGAGTCCTAGGATCAGTGGGTTCACAGTAATCTATGTTTTCCACCTTGAGGAAACCAGCAGTGATGCTGCTGAACAACAACCAAAACAACCACTTCCCCTCCCTTCCCTATTGAACCAGCTGTTAAAAGGCCAAGAGTTGTCACTGAGCTCAATATTTTATCTCTCTGGAATAAATTTTTTAGCAGACTGTAATTAACCAGTAGAATAATTGACCAAAAGATTGTGGGGAATTCTCATTATTGCCAATTTTAAAATCAAGATTTCATGTTTTCCTAGATGATCCGATCTAGTTCAAAGAGAAATTAATCTAGGGAAGTCTTGTGGCCTGTTTATGAAGGGGGTCTGACTAGATGATTAGATTGGTCCCTTCTGGCCTTATAATCTATGAATCTAGAAAGGAAATTTTTAATAAAGAGACCCCGGTTTGTCTCTGGAAGTCTGCACTGCACTCTCCCTTCTCTTCAGCTCCCTATGCTCAAGAGTTATAATAGTTCAGCAGCTTCCAGGAATTGGTGCAGGTACAGGAAGGTTGAGGGTAGGATTGGGCTTTTATGGCCGGATTTTCAAGAGCTCGTCTCCCATTTAGGCAGTCACATGATGTAGCCAGACGTGCTCAGCTCCAGTGTCTCCCATTATTCTCACAAGCCACTTCATGTAGGTGCCTAAGTGGGAGTCGAACTTTCTTTGAAAATCTGTCCCTTTGGGTCTTGATATAATAGGTAATATTTTCAAAAGAACCTGTCACATTTTCAAATGTGACTTAGATCTATACCTCAACGTATTTTGATGTGTAATTTCAATGTATTTCAATAGGAATTTGCTGCCTACAAATATTTGAGGATTTGCAATTCAGGCACTTACAACTACATCTCACTGAAAGTCAGTGGGACTTTGGCTCCATCCAATGTCACTCAGATTCTTTGGAAAAGTATCCCTAAAATCAGTTTTGAAAATGAGAGTTAAGATTCCTAAATCACTTACATGATTTGGATAGTGTGATATCTGCAATTCATATTCTTTTTTGTCTACACTTTGGTGGTTTTGTGTATTTTCCTACTGTTTGCTTGGGACTATTGGTCTGGAATTTCCCCTCCACTCCCATTATATACATTATTTTATAAAATTGAATTTGATTTTTTTACAGCCTTGAAGTTTCACACCTTGCCAATCAGTAAAACTTCCTGAGCAAAAGCAGCTGTTGTTGTATTATTTTACACCTTGACATTAGGTACATATTTCACTTATGGCCAATTTAAAAATCAAAATAGAAATTTTGTAATACCCTCCCTTTACAGTTTGGGTTATGAGAAACTGAGAATTCCCTTAGGCTTGATTGATAAAACATGGCATTTATCCTATTCCTAGGATGATGTTCAGCAAACTTTATGACAGAGGGAAACAGCTGGTAAAGTGGGTTCATGGAAAGGTGAAGGTAATATAGACATAAAAAACAAGAGGATAATGATTTTAAAAGGGGTAATAGTTGTAATAACACCATTAACCTTTTGCTTCAAATTATTCAATGTGTGGTCTTTTCAGAAGGCTAATCAAAGGTTTGCATTAACTGCAATGCAAGAGGAAGTGGCAATATACAACCTGAGGTAATTTTTTTTCTCCAATTATTCTTTACTACAAGAGCCTTAAAAAAACCAAACTTGGTTATCGAAGTCCCTTCTAATTTTGAAACAAACTTTACTTAATTTCAGAAGTAATTGATTCCCTTTCCTCCCTTTCCCCCCTCCCTTTGCACTTAACAGAATGTTTCAGGAAAAAACAAATACAAAAAGACTGTGTTATAGATGTAGCCAGATAAAGAGAATGGATTTTAATGACTAGCACAGTGTTTTCAGCCAGAATGTCAGTAAATAGCCACCTCAAATCTTAAACATACCTGCTTGCTTTGTGTAACAATCATGAAGTCTGTCTGTCAGCTGAGACTGAATCCAGAACTTCCAGCTCCAAGGCATAGACCTCTTCCGTCTGAGTGATAGGACTAAATCTTGGGAGCATCCCAGGTAGCTAGCCTCTATGGCTCAGCCAAAGGTACACTTTGCAAGTGCTTTTCATTAACATACGACACATCAGGTTATAATGCCATGGGCCTGAAAGGATAAGTGTAAAAGGAAATGTAGACTGACTCATTGATGGAAACCCATCGTGTTATCAGCCACGTCTTGTAGAATCGGCACATGCAGAGAGGCAGAACAAAGGTTCCTTCAGTCTCAAGCGGACAGACTAATATTTCAGGCAATAAGCTCAAAAAGATTTCTAAGGAGAAGCCTACATGTCCGGTGGCGCAGGAACATTTACTTAGTTACTCCTATCCACCCTTAGCTGACACTGCTAGCAAAGTCCCAGCATGTGGGGCCAGCAGCTAGGACCCCAGTCATGGGTGCAGCAGCAGGAGCCCCTTGTGCTCAAGATGACAGCCAGGAACCCAGCACATGGGGTCAGTAGTAGAGACCCCTGATGTGTGGGGCATGAACTGGGACTCCAGCACATGGGGCTGGTAGCAGAGCCCATGGTGCTTGGGATCAGCAGCTAGGACCCCGGACAGTAGGCAGGATCCCAGGGATGCTGAAGTACATCCCCTTTCCATCCCCACAGTTCCCCTTCCTATGTGAATGTCTAGAGGACACCAAGAATGACACAGGGAACTGAAGGTAAAAGAAATACTCCGCCCCATGGAAGTTCAGTGAACACCCTATCTCAGAAGTGGGTTGTGCCCACGAAAGCTCAGGAGACCATCTACATTTTTTCTTAAGTCTTGAAGGTGCTGCAGGACTATTCATTGTTTTTTAAGTTTTTCTTATCTCTACTGTGTGCCTTCATTTAAAAGTCACCCTTAATTAGTAACTGAGTCAAGACCTTTCCCGAGCATCTTCACCAGGCTGTTTCTAATAGAAGAATCCCTTGTTTTGCAGCCACCCATTAATTCAAAGCCTTAGGTGGGAAGTAATTAAATTAGAAAGAAGCTGTGTCTGCTAAATGAAGATCTATTGTGCAGGAGAGGTGAAATCCATTTTTTCCAAATGGTAACTAATGCACACACATGTGATGCCACTATATTATACCACTGTTTTGTGTGTGCACTCATATATATATGTGTACTCACACTCACACATGTGCGTATGTATGTGTGCCTGCTACAGAATGACCTATTTTGGCTCTGCTTTGTCAGAATATCATCGAAAGGGTTACGACCCTTTAATGCATCATCATTTTAAGCAAAACTCCAAGGTTCTTACTCTGCAATAAACCCATTCAATCATCTTAAATATCATGTCATAATGACAATTTGAAGCCAACAGATGTGGTATTGGGGATTTAAAAAAAAAAAAAAAAAAAAAGGTTTTCCTGAAGATATAGCTCCCAGAATTTTAAATTCTTGAGCCTGTTTCCACAGCCATTAGATCTCACAGCTCTGCTATCTTTTTGCTTTGCATCAGTTGTGCATTCAATCCTGGATGGAATGACTGAAACTCACTACGGCTAAAACACTTAGATTTATATTCCCCCCGCCCTATAAAGCCAGAGGAGTAGGGATCTATGGGGGCGCTATGCAGAGACACTGCGGGGCTGAAGTGCAGTGCTGTTGTGCAGCTCCCATTCGCTATGATTCTAGATTAGTAGCCACAATACCTGCTCACCAGGGGTATGTCTAGACTGCCATGAAGATGAGGTTTCTAGATATAGGGAAATGAAGCGGCGATTTAAATAATCGCCGCTTCATTTACATAAAAATGACTGCCGCGCTGTGCCAATCAGCTGTTTGGCATCACAGGGCGGTAGTCTGGATGCGCTGCGGTCGACAAAGGAAGCCCTTGTGGACTTCCCCGTTATGGCTCGTGGAATGAGGTTTACTGGGGCGGTCGACAAGGGTTTCCCTTATCGACCGCCGCACGTCCAGACTACCGCACTGTGACG
>JANRFK010000875.1:26791132-26806858 GCA_030068395.1 Apalone spinifera | reverse complement strand
GTGGCTTGCTTTGTCAACAGAACTGGATGTAGTCTAGACGCTCTTTGTCAACAGTAGCCTAAACTGTCCGTAGTCTAGACGTACCCTTAGTTCTGGAATTGCTGTTTAGGGTCAGACAGTCTTTTTGTTGTAGTTGTATGTGTACCGTGCCTAGCACAAGGGTGTTCTGGTCCATGATGGAGGCTCCTAAGTAGGGATGAAAGTGGTATGGGCTGGTACAGTGTAACTGTAAGGAGTGACCACTACTATGGGCTTGTGCATAGCCAACATTAAAAGGCTGCGGTGGCAGCGTTTTAATGTCACTGCCCTTTCCTCTCCCCTCCTGCATATCTCCTAAGTGCTACCACAATATCAATAATAATAATAGCATGCAGAAAGAATATGCCCAATTACATGTCTAATTTGCATGTGCATTAACCACAGCTGCACCAATAATATTATTTCTGTTGCAATAGACCTTAGAAGCACTAATTTGGGATCAAGAGCCCACTGTAAACATACAGAATGAATAGAGGGCCCCTTCCTGAAAAATCTGCAATGTCAGTCCATGACAGCACAAGAGATGGATCTAACAAACTGAGAGCGTACTAACAGGCCTGCCAATGGGGAGGCGGGTGGGATGGCAAAGGGGAATGGCTGTGGGGCCCGGTGATTCAAAAGGGCTTGGGTCTCCTAGTTATCACTGCCACTACTGTGACAGCTGGAGCCCTGGGCTTTTCAAATCACCACTGGAGTCTTGTGTGGTATGCGCCCGGTGGCTCTGAAGGATGGCTGGGGGGAGGGGAAAGCATGAAACGGAATGGTCCAGGCAGTGCTGAGGGCTGGCTGCCCCCTGTCCCACCAGTTCTGCCTGAGGCCCTGCCCCTTCCTGATTGCCACCTGACACAGCACATTGGATACCCCCTCATCCTCGTCTGTTCACAAGGTACATTGGGTTGGTATTGTTGGGGAGTACGAGTCCCTGATGTGATCTTGAAAGGTCAGACAGAAAGGAGCACCCTGGCACACATTGTCCTGAGCTGTCCACCACTGTAAAGAGTCCAGAATTGGCAGGGGAATTTGGACCAGCCTTTCCAGGGGATGACCAATTGGATGAGAGACCAACTTCAGCTACATCTGGAGAGGACATAGGTACACTCTTCTACTGTCTGTGCATATGCACTCATGTGGTCCGTTGACCTCAGGAATAGCTTCAAATATAGGCAGCAAATTGTCTGGAATTGCTCAATTGGCAGAAATGCTTTTGAAGTTGTAGTGTCTAGCTGGGTCTCAAACTGAATTATTTGAGATGGAACCAATGTTGACTTATTCCCCACTTTTTAGGAAAATAGGCTTCTGATATGAATATGACATAATGGAGGTAAACTTTTTGCAAGACAATTCTTGTAAACTATCATTGGAAAGGTTATGATTTACTGCATATGATTATCCTATTTGTATGAATGTATCAATTTTGTATCTGGGGATTAGAGTATTGACTAATCTATCTGTATTTCAACTAAGCTGCTTTGAGTGACTGCCCCTGATAACACTTCAGGGACAACAATGAAGAAGCCAGACAGGGCTGATGGCCCATAAGCAAGGGCAATGGACTGTGAAAAGTCTTGGCCTTCCTGGGAATTTAGTTCCATACTGCTGCTTACTCATGGATGCTGGGATACCACAGAGTCAGGTGACATGGTCACATGGTACTAACCTGCCTCTTGGACTGCTGATCTGTTCCATTGGGATTCCTACCTTGCACTGGCCTCTGTTGGAAGACTGGGTTAGGTGGACCTTTGGTCCCATCCAGTATGGCCATTCCTATTTCTTATATCATCACTCCTCTTAGAAAATGATGATGTGTCTCCCTGAGGCATGGAATGGCCCTAATTCATTTCACTTCTTCCTCACTGTACCAGAGGCAGATGAATGACTCTTCCTTTTCTTGGGGGGAAATGCCAGAGCTGGAGCACGGAGAAGCATCACTTGCTGGATGTGAAGGCAGCTTCTGGTCCGACAAGGGCCATGGGATGCTGATGGAAGTGCTGATTTAGCCACAAGTCTCTTGCCACCTGACTCCTCTTTGTGAACAACTTGTAGATGGAGCGCTGGTCTTCCCTGTGTCCTTCACCAAGACACAATAAGCGCCTTGTGTGGCGATGGCACCTAGGGATGCTCCCCTCATCACAGACAGTGCTTCAATCCTGGTGTGGGCATTACACGGGTCAGCCAACTACTCTAACTAATACTATACTAACACTAAACTTAACTTAGTTTGTATACCAACTCCTCTATACACCACAACATCGCTCAGAAAAATGAGCCCAAAGCATGAGATGAAGACACCACACAGAGCTCTGACTCCATCCATGGCTGATATTGAGCAAGACAAAGGAACGGAGCAGATCAGGGTGACACTGCCCTTATATGGCCACGGGAGGGTGGGGGCTGCAGGGCAGCATGCTGCCCCTGTGGGTACTGCTAGGCAAAGTTTTCTGGCTCCAATGCACTGGGCATGCACACACCTAAGTAGCATACATGGCTGTGTCCAATTGAAGAAGAATTACAAATAGAAACTAGCCATGCAGAAGTGAAGGAATTTCACACGTCTAACGTTTTTCAAAATTAGACTAATTGAAAATACTATTTAGCTCCTAAGCACATGAATCAGTGATGACAGATGAACCTCAGCAAATATTTGGAACTGTAGTTGCACGTCACCCAGACAGCTAAACATTCCCTTCTCCAGACCCCTTATATCTATCTCCTTGGGCTGAGAATTTGGTGATTGAGTTGGAAATCACCCTGGCACTTACAGTCACACCTGGAAATACCATAAGCACAGAACTGGGGGAAAAAAGGGTTGTTATTATTATTCATTGTTATCTGTTAGCCCTGGAATATATAGACACGCCACAAGACGTAAGCCTGAGTTTTTATTCCTGCAATGATCATGAAAACTGCAAGAATATAGGTCCAGTTTGTGCAAGGTCCAGTTAGCGCAATGGCCTTAACCGAGAACAGTCATAAAATGGGACAAGTTAGGTCTCTGACTCAGTAAAGTATTTAACCACGTACAGCATTTGCAGCACATTTTTTGCTGGATCTGGACCTGTATGACAGAGGTCTTTTCTGTCTATACTTCTAGTTTATCCAACCTCCGTTCATTTTCCTCTGCATTTGCAATCAATTGTCCTCTGTTCTTTCCTAAGCAGATTCCGGGGACAATTCTTTGGGTTTGGACAAAATTTCGGAGTTTTTCCAAAAGCAAGAAGGATTGTTACCATTCGCAAAGAATTTTTCCCTACTGTAATTTATTTGAGCCTGAATCATCCTCCCTTTCCAGCCATGCACAACAGCTGGCTCTGGGAAGCAGCATCTGTGTAGAAACTTACAGCAGTTTCAGCCCATCTGTGGCATGACCACTTCATAGTTCTATTGCAGAACGTTTGAAGTACAAGTGTGCACTTAGGGGACCTATCTCTCCTTCTCTCTGTGTCTGTCTCTCTGTCTGTCTCCACTATGCTCAGTTAGAATGACAAAAAACAATTCTATTCTGCTTCTCAGTGACCTGGTATCTCTGCCCAGCACCCTCCTTGCCCAGTGACTCTGTCTCAGCACCTCCTCTATGTGAGATCAAGCAGAGCAGCAACAGGGGAGACTAGAAATCAAGGGAGTGGTAGATTGTGAAGACTCCAGGGAAAATCTGCTGAGAACTATAAAACGTTACCTACCTGCTGCGAGGAAGGAGTCAGCGATCTAGCTGAATGAGCTACCCAGCAGGCTGTCTTCATCACCTGGTAGGATGAGCAGATGCTGAGTTGTACAGGTTCCTAAACCCCCTGCCCCTCTAGGACTGCAGGCTTTTTTGCTTTGTAGGACCCATATTTTCCTCTTTGACAAATCTTGGGAGATCTAGTCTGAGGAGTTTCTGTTGGATCAGATAGAGGAGCATTATCTCCTGCAGATTAAAGAAGATTCAGGGACTGTCCTACTTCAGGAGCTTGGCTCCCCCAAACTCCCACCAAAGATAGTTTGGGTGAGAGAGGGTGGAAACAGTATGATTTGATTCCAGTGAACGGGTATCAGCATTATATTATGCTGCATATTCTCTATTGCTTTCCTGAGGACACGATAGCATAGGATAAACATAAAGGCTGCGTCTAGACTGGCATGATTTTGCAGAAATACTTTTAATGGAAAAGTTTTTCCATTAAAAGCATTTGCGCAAAAGAGCATCTAGATTGGCACAGATGCTTCTGCACAAAAAGTGCTTTTGTGCAAAAGCATCCGTGGCTAATATAGACGTGATTTTGCGCAAGAAAGCTCCAGCGGCCATTTTTGCCATCGGGTCTTTCTTACGCAAAAAATTCCTTCCCTGTCTACACTGGCCCTCTTGCACAAGAACACTTGTGCAAGAGGGCTTTTCCCCAAGCGGGAGCGTCAAAGTATTTGCGCAAGAAGCACTGATTTTGTACATTACAAAGTCAGTGCTCTTGCGCAAGTTCAAGCGGCCAGTGTAGTCAGCTGGCAAGTTTTTGTGCAAAAGTGGCTGCTTTTGCGCAAAATCTTGCCAGTCTAGACGCACCTAATCAGTCTTGGCCATGTTTAATGTTCCCTCTAATCTTTTCCATCCATGCGCAGATTTTTTTCCATCCACGTGTGGAATACATTTTTATGTGCACCGTGGCATGAGTGAATGTGCACCACCAGTAGAAACTCAAAACGTAGCTGTGAGCACTCTGCTAATCAGCTAAGTGGCATTTGAATTTCTCATCAGTAGCCACACAAGTGCTCAGCTTGTAGGGAACACTGGCCATGTCCCCTTTCCATGTAGAAAGTCCTGCAGTTTTACCCATAGAAGGACTTCCATGCATGGAAAGTAGCAGCAGGTTGCAGCACCACTGTTCCCCAGACAGTATGTGCCTCTGTCTCATTTATATCTACTTTGGATTCCTGTCACAAGTGCAAGTGGAGGAGGAATTAATGCGTATGGAGTTAGCAATGGTGTAGATTAGATTCTATTATTAAAATTTCAAAATATTTGAATTTTTGATGAAGAAAGCAAACTAGCCTCCAAGAATCTTTTACAGCAGCTTTCCCTGACCCCATTTTTCAAACCCACTCATCAGTTGGTTTTCTAGCCATATCCCCATTGCTACTGATCCAACTCAGATTTCTAGATTTTTACAACATTCTCAGTCAGGAGGGCAGGTTAAAATATGGATCAGAAAGTGAAAAGGCAACTTTCAAAAGTCTCCATTACTGTGACACATTTCCCATCCCACATGGAACCCACAGTACTTTAACAAAAGCCTAAGTGAGATGCAGCATATGCCCAAGCAGTACAGAGTGTGCAGAGCAACTTGAACTGGGGTTTGTTTATTGTCGTGTACTCAGCACAGCAACATTTGTGCAGATCTGAAGACGAAAAAGAAAAAAAAAATCACCTCTTAATGATAAGCAATTTGTGTCTCTTCAGCACCACCTGTTGGCCAGCAGAATAGAAAGATACATAAGAATTGGAACTTTTCCTTTGATCTGAATGTATTATCCTCCTGCTCTGCATGGCTGGGTAAATGGAAGGAGGGAGAAATAGAGTCAGATATTCTGTGTTTGATATAAAATAATACCCCACGATATATATATAAATATAAATGTAGGTATATTACAACTAGAAGATTTACTTGGGATTACTCTGGTCCTCAACTCAAACAAGTTGTTTTTCTTTATTTAAATCATTGCCCTGGTGTGGGGTTGGTGCTGAGGGGTTCAGGATTCAGAGGGAGAGAGGACAACCCCAGCTCTCTCTCACTGCAGCCGCTTGGGGCCAGGTGAGAAGCACCTTTCCATGGCCACTGCAGCAGGCATAGCTGGGGGAGGAGTGTATGTTCCCCGACTGGGGGACAGACAGACAAACAGACAGGCAAAGTCTCTTGAAATATATAGTAGGTAGCCGTCCCTTTCTCTACTCCTGCCTTCAGCTGGCTCAGTGGGGTTATAGCTGTTCTGGTCCCTATCTCTGGCCCCTTGCTGCCCCTCTATGGTCATTCTGCAGTATAACAATCCCTCCTGCCAGATCCCTCCCTTTCCATTTTATTAGAAACAATCAAATTACAGACACACCACATTGGCCTGGCACAACCAAACCCTGACCTTGCTTTAAGTTATGATAAGAGGAAGTTGCACATCAAATTTGGTGGTCCTAGCTTTTGCCATTTAAGAGGAATTCTTGAACAAATGGACTCACAGACAGACATATGCACATTTCTAAGATATATGTTAGAATGGATGTCAATAGTGCTGGGCTTTGATATTGATTTAGAATCCTAATATTGGCTGTATGGTCTTTGATTATGATCAATTAAAATTAGCAGGAATTCTAGAGAATAAAAATATAATATCACTTTGGAAACAGGAACACAAATTATGAAATGGAAGGACATAAAGCTTCTATGACACTTGTTTTGTTAAACTCCCTCAGCTCTTGTCTATTCTTTTTCTTTTAGATTCATAGACCCTGAAGGGTAGAAGAGATAATCTAGTCTGACCTTTGCATAACACAGACCAGAGATTTTCTCCCAGTAATTTAACTTTTAATTTTTGTTTAAGCTAAAATGTATTTTTTTAGAAAACACACCCAAGCGACATTTAAAGATTTCAAGTGATAGATAATCCACCATATCCATAGGTCAATTGTTAGAGTACTTATTACACCCTCCTGGTAAAATAAGCTGCTTTATTTCTAGCCACGGTTCATGTAGGTTCAACTTCTAACCACTGGATTTTGCTATCCCATGTTTTGCTGGATTCTGAATTCTAAGCAAGGACTTCGTCCTTCTATTTGTTTGTCAATGTTTGGGCTAACATAACATAATTAGGAACAATACCAATATAAGGAGAACAACAATATATTTTAACATGCTTTAACATGTTAATTACAAGTGGTCCAATTCTGCCATCCATGCCCATGCAATGTAGTTCCACAGGCCCCTCCACAAGCTCACAAAGACTTATGCAAGTGTTTAACTTTATACAAGTGAGTATTCCCATTGGGGGGAGGTAGTGTTTGATAGACCAAATAAAATCACTGACACTAGCAGTGTACATTTTTAAGATCATGCAGACTAACTGTTATGCCTGCTCTGAATAGTCTTTTAAAATTTTTTTTGTCCCTTTGGCATATTATGTGACTCTAGTGTTATTCATTACAGTCTCAGATTATGATTGTTTTTTTAACAACTCTTAGGGCAGGGGGACTTACTCTTAATTGGTACCATCTGGAAACAAGAAGGAAATGAACACAAAGAGATGGAAGTCCTTGCACTTTTACACATTTGCAAAACTTGTTTCATTTGTATGTTTTATCTGCATCAATTTGTGGAGTTGATTTCCCATTATGCATTTTTTTGGAGGGGATGATTTGCTTTAGGAAAGAGATGACCTAAACTTTGCTAGCAGCCCTAGAAAATAATCATTTGGAACCAGAAAGTTATATGATTCAGGCTGTTAGCGAACTAGGCCTTTTTATGCAAATTGAATATCTTTATTCCCAGTTTTTTCTGATCCTGCATCACTTGTTCAGCATTTCTTCATTCTCCAGCACTGGTTTCCATAGCGGCATGCAATCACACTCTCACACAGATGCCATTCTGTGTTCAAAGCACTGAATGCTACAGGGCATATTAGTGTTTTTATGCTTTAGATCTATCTTTATGCAACTTGAGAGCTCATTAATAGATACCATTTTGTGTGATTAAAAAAACAACAACCTGGTACATGAGAATCTTTGAACAGGAGAATGGATTGCAAGTAAAATGACTTTCTTCTCATTATGCAGATTATAGTCTAGAGTCGATTGGCCAAGGTATCTGCAGTTAGCACCAACTAGGTAATAATCCCTTGATGAGGGTGGTGTGCAAAATAGGAATGTCCCGCCCCTCTGCAAAACTCTCACATATTTGCAAAGTGAAGGTTTTCAAATTTTGTTTTTGAAGAAACAGATTCATTTAACCCTCCCTCTGGAATTAATTTTAAAGGCTTAAAAATACCACAATGAAACCTCTCCTCCCTTAATAAGTGAAATACCTGAAATCTCATCAAGGCGCTCAACATAAAAATCTGGTGAGAGCAGGCTAAAACGGACAATTTAAGATACCTGACATTTCATGCTGGTGAAGAGCTGTTTTCATACGGAATGTCTTTTGGAAATTGCACATAGAAACTGTCATTCTATGAAAACTAACCCAAACCAAACTCAGGATAAGGAGTCAAACTGTCCAGCTCTGCAGAACAAAAACTGGAAAACAAACAAACAAACAAACCTAAGTTACTTTAAGTAATAAACAATTACTTTGTGTCCTGATATTATTCAGTACACAAGTATCAGAGGGCCAGCTGTATTAGTCTGAATCCGCATAAACAACAAGAAGTCCTGCGGCACCTTATAGACTAACAGATTTATTAGAGCATAAGCTTTCGTGGGCAAAGACCCACTTCGTCAGATGCGTGTAGTGGCAATTTCCTCTGGAATTTTCACGACATGCATCTGATGAAGTGGGTCTTTGCCCACAAAAGCTTATGCTCCAATAAATCTGCAATACACAAAGGAACCCTCAAAAGGATGGAGGGAAAGATAGAGAAAGGCGATAGAGAGAAAAAGGCTAAAGACATATTCTGGGGAGCTCAATACAACTTATAATGCTGAAGTAAAATAAAACTGAAGACCATTGCAAAGAATCATATTTGCCTGTAAATGCTGCAAAGTTCTTCTAGGTGGCATGATTGAGCAAAGCAAGGGACTCCTCCAGAAACAGTCAAAAACACACCCACCTTCCAATTAGCAATTTTCCAGAAACAAAACATAATCAGTCTCAGGAAGGATATAAACCTGTGGCCAGTGCAGTTTGCTAACATGGCAATGGTGTAACATCTCATGCATAATCCACCCAAGGATCACTGACAAATCTTTCAGAAATGCGCAAGCAGGCATATGTGTCATATCTTACTCCTTGACTCTATATTAAGGGTATGTCTCTTGGTTCGTAATGCGGCCCAGAAGGGGGCGAAACAATGAAAGAGAAATCCAAATGGCTGGATGCAATCCACATATTGTGCCTAGATTCCAAAACAGCCAAGGACATTCCCCCAATCTTTGTTTCACCCTTTTTTATGTTAAAAATACATGCTACTAGAAGATTTACTTGGTGTTGTCTGGGCCCTTCATGCAATTCATTTTTGTTGTTTGGAAATGCCCATGCTTCATTTAAATCATTGCTCTGGGGTAGGGCTGGAGATGAGGGGTTTAGTATCCAGGCTTCCCCGGGGAGAGAGGACTACCCAACCTCCCTCTCACCACTGCAGCTTGGGGCCAGGTGAGAAGCACCTCTCCATGGCCGCTGCAGCTCCAGCAGGCACTGCCAGGGAAGGGATGCATGTTCCCTGGCTGGGGCAGGTCCAAGTTTATCTGTCCCCTGCACTCCACAGCCAGCATGAGGAATGTAGCAAACTGTGCACTTTTCCTTCGCTCCCTGACGAAGGGGATCAAGCAGCAATGTTCCCATAGGAATCAGAGGATGGGGGGAGGGGAAGGGGAGAAGTTTGGGGTTGGAAGTCCCAGCCAGCCCCCTTTTCTCCTGCCTGGTGATTCTGTCTCTTTCCTGCTTGGTTTCAGGAGATGACAGTGAAGTGCAATGGACGTATGAAATGAAAATCCCTGCCTGATGCACAGATATGAGAGACAAAAAAACGCTCCACTTTTTACTGTGCACTGCTCACGCAAACACAGTCCTGGCAACTTACCACAGAGGTAATCAGAAAACCTCATTAAATTCAGACGGCTTAATCCCAGCTGGTTACACTGCCATGCGGAGGCATACACTGGGCCAGATTCTCATTGCCACTTCGGGCAAAGTGTTCAGATTCTGGCTGCTGCTGGCAAGTGGAGAATTCGTCTGGTGTCAGAAAACTCCCTGCCGGCATAAAGAGGATGTGTCAGAGTGGGGAGAGGAGTATGGCAGGAGCATGGGAAAGTGGAATTTGGCTGCACACAGGGGAATTCACTAGTCCATGGGCAGTGAGGGGTTGTTCTGTAGCAGCCCTAATGCTTCCCTCACTGGGGTGCAGAACTGATTGGGATCCCTCCTCCAGCTCTGAGTACAGTTCAGATAATGGGAAGAACTGAGCCAGGAACCACTGGATTGTCAATGCTCTGTACTTATCTCCATCTCACAAGTAGAGACCTATTGGACTATAATAGGGGTGGGCAATAATTGTTGATGGGGGGACCACGCCAAGAATTTGGAAAGTGGTCAAGGGCCACACCCTTCCATATTCATGGAGGAGGTGCGGAGTCTGGGATGGAGGTTGGGTACAGAAGGGAGCTTGCAGTAAGGGATTGGGGTGCAGGAGAGGGAGTGGGGTCTGGGAGGGAGTTGTGATCTGGGTTAGCAAACTAGGGTACAGGGTTTTGGTTGTGACCTTGGGCAAGAGGGGGTTGTAACCTGGGGAAAGGGACTTGTGTGCAGGAGGGGGGTGGCAGGGTTTGGGCTGTGACCTAGGGCAGGAGGGGATTGTGACTTGGGGCAGAGGACTGGGTTGTGACCAGGGACAGGTGATATGGGGCCAGGAGGGGGCAGAGGGTTTGGGTTATGTGGGGTAGGGGTGAAGGGGGGGGCAGAGAGTTTGGGTTGCGACCTAGGATAGGAAGGGGTTGTGACCTGGGGCAGGGGATTTGGGTCCAGGATCTGGGAGGGGATATGGGACCAGGAGGGGGCAGAGGGTTTGGGTTATGTGGGGTAGGGAGGCAAAAAGGGGTGGGGTGCCAGAGGAAGGCTGTGGCTAGGAGACTTAACTGCTTGACTCCTGGCCAGTAGCCTTCCCAAGCAGACTCCCTGCCTGCCCTGCCCCATCCCGCCTCGCTCCACCCCTGAACTGGCTGCAGGGCCATGTGATTTCTGAACAGCTACAAGCCTGAGGGGTGGAAGGGAGGGTGCTTCCAAAGCTGCAGCTCTCCATTGGCCAGAAACCTACCAATGGGATTGTGCCGGGGGCAGGAGCAATGCACACACCGTTTCCTCCCTCCCCCAGGCTCACAGCTGTTCAAACAGCCCCGTAACTGCTGCTTTTATCAGCAGCATGCAGGATGCAGGCAGGGAGTCTGTGGGCTGGATCTGGTGGTTGGCAGGCCGAATCCAACCTGCAGATGGTATTTTGCCGAGGCCTGGACTATAAGAGTACTCTGTAGACATTGGACCAGGTTCACTTAACGGCCCAGGTATATCACAGACCAATTCAACTTCAAAAGTAGGCACTGATGGCGGGCTGAAGGGGATGGCTTAGGTGCTGATGAAACATGCTGATTCAGCACATTCTCTGGGTAACCTTTTGCCAGGGAAGCCCCTGTGAAGTCTTAAAAAGAAATTGAAGTGGTGTTCCCTCAATGGGATCAGCTATGGTGACGCGGCTGCCTTCTTGTTTGTGAGGGGGAGATTTCCAGGAGGTGAAGTCCCAGATGAACCAATGAGAGAGAATTAACTGTAGTATCTTTTAAAACACTAATTAGTTTCCAGAAATGTTGCATCCTTTAGGTGTGGCCAGTTTCCTGGGTCATGGCAAAGGAGACACGGTGCTACTTAGGAGGAAAGACTTATGGCAGAAAGGAAGCCTGGGAAGATAATGCTTCATCATCCAGGCATTTATATGGCCCTCATCACCAGAGCCTGTGAAAACTGCCCAGAAAGCAAGATTATAGGACTGCCCAGCCCTTGTCCTGAGGGTGGATTCTCTCTCTCTCTCTCTCTCTCTCTCTCTGGGAGGGTGGGATGAATTTCACTTGTACCAAGTAGCATGAGATGAGCCTTTTTGTGGCCAACTCTTCTGGCATTATGAGCAGCATGCTGACTAATCATGTCCCCACATCATCTCCTCATCACAGCTCAGCCTTTGCTAACCCTTCCGGGCTTCCCTCAAATAATGTACCTGCACACTATCCCTTATGCAATTAGCGGCATGCCCGTAGTTAGCACATATAGCCCAAAATTAAGACAATGGCAACTTGGGTTGTGTTGTAGGATATCAAGGCATCAAGACCCTTCCCCCCACATTTCAATATATCAGCCAGAGATGTTTAGTCTATTGGTAATCCATATCTATGTCACATAAGGCTTCGTTCAGTCTGGGAGACACTAACATTCTTTCACTAACCATAGGCATTTAACAACACTAAAAAAAGTCAAAAACATTTCTCAAAAGCATTTTTATGCTCCGCTTTGAAAAGAATGCAGTTGATTTATTTCAAATAAGTGTATCACCCACTCTCTATAGCCCACCTCCTCTCCCCCAAAAGCAGGCTGTTTTCTGCCAGGGAGCTTTTGTGTTTCACAGAAATATTACGATTTGTTGAAACTGTTTGATGTTGATGGGAAACATAATAATATCAGTTGCCCAGGGAGAGAGATTTGTATATACAGAGGGAATTTAACCTCAAACATTCAGTTCACCTGTTCATGTGTGATTTATATCGCCCCAGGCTCTTAGGCAGACTGAATGTTGACACCCTTTGAAGTTGAAAGAGGCCCCATGACTGGTCTTTAGAGACCTCTATGATGTCTCTATCAGCCTGTCAAAGGAAAACCAGGCAGTACAGACAGGCCCCCCTAAAGATTTCAAGGTCTTGTAGGCAGGGGAACGGTGTAGGCATTTTACTTTCACCTAGTACTTTAGAGGCCAAATACGATCTGCTGGTTTAATTGATTGGCAACAGACTAGTATGCTACACTCTGCACCCAGCCAGATCTGAAAGACAGAATGTCTTTTAGATATAGATCGAGGAGGTGGTGTCAGAGAAAGAATCATTTAATAGTTGCATACCCTCGGTGTGACGGGGCTGTTCAAATTAGGGCAGATTTGTAGGACTTGGTGACCAGTGTACAAGATGTCAACAGATGTACAAACTAATCTCTCCTTCTTTGGACTGAATGAGCCTTTGCATCTTATAAAGTCAGAGACTTGATCAGAAAGGGAAGAGGTGGGTGTAGAATTGGAGGACTGGCATATACATCTAGTGGAGGAGAAAAATCAACATTGATTTTGCACTCCTTTTTTGCATTTTCTGGTGTGTATCAGGAGTCTCCATTAGTTTTAGTAAGAGCAGTTCTTTGTGGTCTTCTAGCCACTAAAGGGTGACATAGACCTGAACAGTCAGACTTTTCACCCAGGAAAGGTCAGTACAGGTTGAACCTCTCTAGTCTGGTACTCTCTGGTCCGGCAACATCCGTGGTCCAGCATGTTTTTAGTTAGCTGTCCACTTATGAGGGTGAGGCCAAGTTTCCTGTGGTCCCATAAAGTTTGTTTACAGCCACCAGTCCTGGCTCTCAGTGTTCTGTGCTGTTATTTAGCTCAAATTTACCCCTACATGTCTTCTCAGAGCCCAGTAAGCAGTGGAAGTGTTGGTAATGCTGCTAGATAATATTGACTTCCTATGGACAGGCAAATTGTCTGGTTCAGCACGGGTCAGGTCCTGAGGGCTCTGGGCAAAGTAGGTTCAACCTGTACTGCATCATACCAAGTAGCCAAGAATACATTACTAAATTGTGCTTCTCCAGTATGAAAGTGGTCACTGAATGCTCACTTAGCAAAAAGAGAAGGGTGGCAGAATGGAACAGTAGTTTATTCTTCCTATGCTAGCCAACTTTCCATGCAATGAACTCAGTAATACTCTGGAGGACAGGATTAAAATTCAATACACTGTTGATAGATGAGGGGAAATGAGTTGAAAACAATAACATGTGACACAATAAAGACAACTGTGAAGTGGTTTACATGGAATTAGGGACTGCTGGCAAGGCAGAGCAGGATCTGAGGATTAAAGGAGATTAAAAACTGAAGATGCGTCTACAATATGAGGCAATGACAAAAATGCTCCATTTGGTTACATTAAGGACTACAGCCTGCATAAATCATGGGTGGTAATTATTTGATTGTGGATACTATATATCCAAAAAGGTGCAGCACAAAGTGAGAGTAACACAAATGATCAGAGATTTTGAAAATGATGATGGAAGAGATACGTTCCATCTGTCAAAGAAGAGAGAGGAACATGTATATATTTTCCAGGATGTTCTTCCTAGCCAATGATGACAAAACAAGCAAAGAAGCTGCAAATCATTAGATGGTAGAAAGGAAAATGTATGATAAACACCAGGACAAATTGTCTAACCATATGAACAACTGGGCAATAGAAGAAAGCATCATAGGAAGGGAAGTCACTGGAGATTATCAAGAGTAGGCTACAGACATTGTCATCTACTGGTGATGCTGTACAGGACAAGGGATAACCCATCAGGGAACAACTCCATAATTCTCTCACAAGCTGCAAAATTCCAGTCAGGAAATAGTTGAAATCCAGTGCCCAGCCTCCTAACCTTGACTACATTCATTTTAATGAAATGGAGAGGAGAATTATGACATTCACTGTGAGGAGGGAATATGAGATAAAGCTCAAGACTTAGATTGTCTCTCTCAATCCAGCGGTTGATTTGAGGAGCTGTGTCATCCCAGTAGGAGCTCTAAGAGGCTTTGGCAGGAAATCCCAGCAGCTGCTACACTCTTGGTGTGGGTGCAGTGAACACACTTCCTCTCATAGGAACAACTCCATGGTTCAGTGCTGCGCATGAGCACAGATAAGGCACCACACTGACCTCCCTTCTGCTTTGGAAAGTCTAGTGCAGGCAGTGGAACCAGCCTTGTGCTCTCTGAGCGAAAGGACTGGATTGTTTGAAGGCCCGAAGGTCACAGGCAAAGAGGATGGAAAGGACATGTTTGCTTCAGTGAAATGGTAAAGGTTAAATCGTGGCAGCTGATTTTCTACAGAGACTGAGGCAAAATGGTAGTCAGGCCTTCAAGTCATTTAGGATGAGCTTGTTTTGTCTGAGGCCTAATTGCATCTCTCTGTAAAGAACTGTAAAATCAAGAGTCTGTAGCATCACTGGGGAGAATGAAAGCTATTGGCCCTGTCCTCTGCTTTTAATAGGATGTCAAAATCCAAAGCACAATCATTGGTTTTTGACTGAGGTTAGAGAAGAAAAGCCGAACTCATTAGGCTGTTTCTAAGTATCTCTCTCTGCCTAATAGCTGTAGACTTGCAAATCGTAACATATTGGGATTCTCCAATTCGCAGATCAATGCTGCTTTCCAGCCAGGGTGGTTCCCTTTCTATTTGATAAGATACAGGCTTCTCTTCAGCTCTGTCACTATTAATGGGCCAGTTCCCTGATAAAGCTATTGTGTGTTCTTTCTTCCCCATCCCAGTGAGATGGGAAAATAGAACAAGAGCTTTAGATTGTGAAGCCTCACTCCCAAGAGGAGCAGAGCACCTTGTGGAAAGTGCGCAACACTCTCAACGCCTCATCGGCTGCATCTTCCAGCAGGGGCTCAACACTTTTCAGGATCAAACTTTACGTGATTGGATAAGGCAGCAGCAGCAGCTTTTAGAAAGGTCTCAGTGCATTTTCTGTTGAATATCTGTTTGCCCTCCAGATACAATGAAGCCCGCTCTGAAAGCAGCCGACTCCTTAAGCACACAAATATAGACACTAGAATGAAGGAACTTTTTGCTTCAGAACCTTACGTATCTTTTATTTGTCCTAAAAGAGGATATTCTTTCACTGCTAGCAATAGTAACGGTTATACAGTATGTCTAAACTACATGCCTCTGCCGACAGAGGCATGTAAAATAGGCTACCC
>JANRFK010000875.1:26775400-26791032 GCA_030068395.1 Apalone spinifera | reverse complement strand
TTTTTTTTTTTTTGCAGAAGAACAAACACACTCTTTCGGAAGCCCCTGTATTCCTCGTTCTTTTGAAAGAAGTTTTTTTCCGACATTAGGCCCTGTCTAGACAGGCCAAATGTTCAAAAAGCCTCTTCCAACAAAAGAATCGGAAAAAGGTATGCAAAATGAGTACCTTTTTCTGACAAAAACTTGTAGTCTATCTGAACCCTAAGTTACACTGCTGGGATGGACTAAATGGCATTTCAGAACAGCTATACATAGCTCTAAGGTGTTTATCTCCCTAATTGTTATAGGGTAGATAACCCTTTTTGTATGTCATTTATTGGAAGACAACATAATCACATATCTTTAAGCATGTCTGATCCATCAGATGAGAGTGGCATATGTTTAAGTTAGCAAATGCATGACACATGGGGGTCTAATTTTGGTTCTGCTGTTTCTCACAATGTGAATGTGTGCCACATGGTTATGCAGCAACCTCACACTACCCCATGGAAATTAATATGAAGGTTTTCCTGGTGAAATCATATTATGAGTGACCTGGAGTAGCTGCACAATCATAGTCAGTTGTGCTGGTACGGGGGTACCACAGCCAGCTGTCCCTTATCTATTTACAGATTGTATATATTCATACTTTGCTTTGTTAAGGCCTGCTGCACTGAAATTAAGTTTGGGGAGGATTGTTCCACTAGGGAGAGAAGGATCAAACATGGTGTATAGAAAACTGACAGTACAGAGCTTTTCCTGTTTCTAAAAAGTGCCCTGTTTCTATTACCAGAAAGCTAGCTGCCTTCTGATTTGAATTTCAGGGGTAGAGCAAGGTGGACTCAGGTGATTTTCACCCTTCCTTGCCTACCTTATTATTACATATTGATTGTTAACTGTCCCTGCCTTAAAGTCTAATTTAGACAGATAATACAATTCAGACTCTTAGTGCACTGACTGAGCAGATGAAGCTCCAACCCCAAAATACTGAATTATTTAGGGGATTGCCCTTGGAAGTTCTTAAAGCAGGAATGTGCAACTTACTAGTCTGCTGGAAGAGGGAGGTTCTTCCTTGTACAAAGGAGAGCAGGATTGCAAAGATAACCATGGGAGAGGGGTATAAAAGGAGATATTAGGAAGAATGGTTGGGCAGAGAAAAGGATACTCAAAGGGGAGTGTGAAGACATGAAAGAACCCAATTTCTTTTGGCAAGGAAATATTGCAAGACTTGGCTGGAGACTAGAGATCAATAGCCATATAGTCCAATAGCTTTCTTCATTTTGTGCTCTAATATTTGGAGCTAAAAAACAACGAAGACACTCAAGTGCCTCTTTCCAGACATTAACAATGGTTTCTGCAGCTACTATTGAGTCCATTCATGTGTCCCATTCAGTGGTGCAGGCGGATCACACCTGTGCACCAGGGACTGGAATGCTTTGGGCCCAACACTGGGAGCAAAAGGAGACCTCTTAAGAGGAATCCATTTCCCAACAGAACACACATTTTTCAGGTAGGCCCTTCTCTCCGAGTGTTGTTGACTCAAGAAGGTGTAATTTGGAGATTCTGCTGTTGGCATGGTACAAAATTCATTGCTGCACAGACAAAAGAAGAGAAAATGGTTTGCGACTGGGAAATCCACAGCCTGAGGCCCATCCCACATTATGCTTGTGCTTCAGTATTTCCCCAGTGGTAGAGATGGACTCGTTAAGTTAAGGCTGGCCAAATTGTGGCCTATGGATTGATTGCAGACCAGTATGTTCTATTGTGGGACACTTGGCCATCCTCGTTAACAGAGAGTTCTGTGCAGGAGGCTACAGCATGCAATGCCCTATGGTTGCTTACATCACAAAGCAACATTTCATGCTGGGCCTTGCAATCTCTCTTGCTCACCTCTCTGTACCCAAGATGAGGTCACAATCTTTTCCATGTTGCTCAAATGTAAGCACAGCCCAATGGTTCCTGGAAGGCACTAGTATAGGGCCTGATTCAGGAAAAGTTGCCTAGTTAGCACTTAAGTAGCACTAAAGTTAAGCACACAGTTAAATCCCACTAAAGCCAAGATTGTTTTTCTAAATAGAGATGTGCTTACATGCTTTCCTGAATGGGGACCCCAGTTAAATGCTGTTGGCCCTTTTTGACAGTTATGCATTTGTGCTTCTTTCATCTAGAACCAAATTAAAAATAATCTTTTAAACGTGTTGTGTCTTCCCCCCCCATCCTCAGCCAACTCTCTTCTAATGAAGATATACAGTGGATTTTGCTACACTCAGCACAAAACATATCTCAGCTGCACTGTACTTGACACAGCATGTCAGGAGCTACAGAAATCACATACAATGATACCAAGTTGCAGTCTTTTCAAGCCTTTGGCATCGATTGAGGCCAAGCTGGACAAAGATGACACATGCAATTAAAATGTAGCCAGCAACCAAGGAGGCATAAGGGGGTTACTTGCTATGCAGCATTAATTTAGTGTAAAACTATACAAAACTGGAATTAGACTGAAAACAACCAGGTTCTGGTTTTATTCTTTTTTCCCCTGAACCAGTTGATGTAGGTTTCTTAGGGGGGAAAGTCTGCTCAGATAATGGGCACTTTTTGCCTTCTCATCTATAGCTACAATTTCTTCCCTAGTTAAATAAATCAACATCTAAATTAATGAGTCAAATAAAACACAGGATATAACAAAGCAACTTAGTTCTAGCCTATCATGCAATATAAATCCTAATTTGTGTCTAGAAACGATAGCTGATCCACCCCCCGCTTCAATTTCAAGAATTTACCACCCCTCCTGGAACAAAACAATCCACTGAAAAATAAATAAAAAGGTTGGCAAATCTATGTTGGATTATGGCACAGATTCCTCAGCTAAAAAAATAAAAGGCCGAGCAGAACAAAGAGATTTGCATTCTAAGTGATGCAAAAGCAGCCAGCAGTGTTTTAATGTTCTGTTTGGTCTGTGATGTCTTCATCAGGCACTCAAAGCAAGTGTCTCTGGCAGCAGCAGGTCCCTGTGAGCCTGTCAAATTCCGTTTCCATGGTATTCCTTCAGGCAGCACTATAGGCAGACAGCGCTGAAACGGACCCCTGCAACCTGTTTTGAACAGTGTCTCTGATGTAGGGCCCCAGAGCGGGCATCAAACTAGCAACAAGCAGCAAGGAAAATAACAATTTTGCTTTTCACAGGTGTCAGAACTGCAAACAAAAGACTGTTTATAAAAGATGCAACATCCCTTTTTTTTGGTCAATGTTAGCAATCTAAAATCATCCGGGCAGTCATCAAGTTAAGAAAGGGGGTTTGGAAGCACTACACTACTAGAGAGGGAACCCCTCCAGAGGAATTCTAATTGTTTTCCTCTTGAATCTTTTAGACTCACTTAATGGGTTTGGTCAGACTGTCCTGCTAATCACTTAGCTAATGGACATTAATGGTGTTTTAATTATTCCATTAAAATCAAAAGAAGGACTCTTTTCTTAAACGAGCTACAACTTTTTTATATAGCAACAATAGCATGCTTGAGCAGTTAGTCTTCATTGATGAAATAATCTTGTGTTTAAACAACCAAAAAAATCAGAAAATTTCCAAAAGTATTGGAAGCCCATAATTTAGCAATAAAGCTGTTCAAATATTGAGGAAAAAAGGCACCCGTGGTCTTTGAAAAGCAATAGAGCTGGATGTAATCATAAAATCGGAACATACCTTCATCTGATTGTGGGATCTGGCTTCTTTTCCTGGCTCTTCACCTGACTTGCTGCTTGACCTTGATTAAGATTGGCCTCAGTTTCATCATAAGTAAAATGGGAGCAATGATACTTTTTGCCTTTTTAACGCATTTTGGCATTTGTGGCTGAAAATGCTATCATGTTACCATTGCTATTATTACCTTGGTACCTAAGCACTAAAAGTACCTTAATACAGAGCTGACAACTGAACTCAAGGTTTTGTCTTGTGGGAGTAGAAGTGTTCTGTAGTTGATCATAAAGAACTGACCCCATCCCACTTACGCATCACAAAAATCACTGGTAATCTTTTGCAGTACCCTACATCACTAGGTGCCCTCAATACAGACTCTTAGGTGAAGTGCATTAAAATAGGGCTTTGCACAATATGTTCATTCCAGTAATTAAATGGCTTGTTATCTCACAAGGCATAGACTGAATTCCGTGGTTTGCCTATTGCTTAAGAGTGCCAGGGAGCAGTTAAAGGTGATTCATTGTTGCAATTAACATTCTAACCTGACTCTGTGTGTTTAAATAAACACTCAGCACATAGATCTATGTAGAAATACAGCTGAAGAGCTGCTAGTGTGAAGGCTTTACAACTGGCTTGACTGATGTATTATTGCTCATGAAAATTAGTTGGACTTCAATTGCCGTGTTAAATAAAAAGTTGATCATTTTGGAAAAGAACTCCAAGCGAACGATGCTTTAATACATGACACTGCACTTTAGGATCAGAACCGTGCTAGACAAAGCCATAATGATGGGATAAGCAGAGTAATCATGCATTCCGATTTTACTACAACGGTCTCACTTTTTCATACAATGTCCCCTTGTCCCAGGAATTTACATGGGGACACCTGAAACTCCCTAGTTTTCCATTACATAAATATAAACTTTTAGTTTTTTCCAAATAATGACAAAACGTTTGTTCCGAATGGAGTTTGCGGTCTGTATATCAAGAACAAACAACAGTGTGGAACAAGGAGTGTGTGTGATGAAGAGCGTTTGGAGTGAAGGGGAGAGCTGAATGAGTTGTGGACTATACCAGCTGTTTCTTTTTGATTGAAATGAAGGTTAATGACATTTGTTCCGGCTCTCATGATGAAAAAAGTCCTCCTCTCAGAGTAATATGCCTGTGTCAGTGTTGATTTTGAAGCCAGCAATAGCAGCACCTGCCCACTATTTATTTATTTATTTAGTTAGTTAGTTAGCTAGGCCATTTCTACACTATGGAGAAGATCAAAGCAGCTGCAGTCGATCTTCCAGGGTTCAAATTAGCAGGTCTAGTGAAAACATGCTAATTCGAACCACGAGTGTGTGCTCTTCGACTTTCCGCAGTGTGGATGGTACCAAAATTCAATTTAAGATACTTCAGCTTAAGCTACACAATTAATGTAGCTGGAGTTGTGTCTCTTAATTCAAACTTATCTCCTAGGGTACACCTAGCCTTAGTTAGTTAGTTAGCTAGCTAGTTAGTTAGTTAAATAATGTATTCACACTGTCTAGAGTGGCTCACAGCTGCGAGTGATACCTTAACAGCCGGTCAGGAAACAAGAACAGACATCCCACATTGTGTACTTAGATATCACCAACCCAATGCCAAATGTGAACTCCTGGACCACTACACTAAACTTCCCATGGTGTCACAGACAGCCCCACTAAGCCTTGTCTCCCACCCAGATAAATTGAATGTTGTGATAAAAGGTTATTCAAACCTATAATTATAGCACACAAGGTTTTTCCTAGTCTCAAGGGACCAGTCACTCACCCAAAATTAATGGATAGTCCAGATCATACCCGCAAAGAGAATGTGGGCAATCATTTCTACAGTAAACTAACTATACATTTATTAGATAAGAAAAACAAATGAGATTATTGAAAGGTTAGAGCAAGTTAAATATAAATCACAATTTGTAACTTTTAATGGTGGCTGTGAGGAAGTAAACATTATTTCCCCACATTTTTTTAGGTCTACCCAGAATAACTCTGTCCTTTTGTTCAGTTATTCTGCCTTGTTAGAATCCAAACATTCCAGAGATAAATTTCTTTGAGTCCATGTTTATAGCTTCTTCTCACAGAAGACAAACTCTCTACTCACATGGTCTTTTGCTTTGATAACCATGTATGAGGAATGCACTTAGACTTTTTACCTCCAACCAGATACATAATTGCCATTCACTTTGAAATTATCATTTTCAGTTAAACTCCTTAAATCCTTCATTAGCATATCATAAGATTTCTTTGATGTGTAATTAAGTTACAAGGTTTTTTATCATGTAAATGTTTGCTATTACATTATGATAGGAATAAATAAGCAAAACCAATACCAGTAACAATTTCAATACATTTTAAATATCTGATTACACATTTATATATTTACCCATTAATTTGATCTACCCAAGTGAATTGGCCTGTGGCCCTGGACTGACCTAGTTTGCCAGTGTCACAAATAGTTTTTATCTTTTGTGTATTTTGTGACCCAGTCTTTGATTTTGAAAACATAATCCATTTCGATATAAGTCCCACCTGCTACTTCTAAAACTGGTTACTGTTAGTTCCTATCCATTAGCCTGATAAATATTTGCTCCAGTTGTAACAGGAGCCACTATGCATGAGTTTGTCTACACATAGAAAATTATTCTGGAGTAAGGTAGCATGTGAATTTAAAGTGAAAGAACTACTCTGGAATCTAGATCCATTGTAACAGTTTGTTACTTATGGATGGACAAGGGTATAATTTTCAGTTGAAGCAACAGGGCCTCATGCTTTTGGGGTCTAAGCTCGGTAATAGCTACTGTGTATTCATGAGTCCCAAGCCCTTCAATCTGACTGTCTGATGGTCATTTTTAGTTCATTAGTAAGAACATGCTGATCACCCAGGGACCTGGACTCTTGCTGGCATAGTCACAGGAACTGATGATGTGGGGCACCCCTGTGCTCCCAGCTGCTGTCTTGTGCACTGCCAGCCACAGCAGGGGTACCAGCTGCCTGCCCTGTGCACTGGGGCTTTGCTGGGGTATGAAGTGGACAGGGATAAGGGGCTGGATTTCAGCAGCCCATTTAATATTCCCACACCACTGCTTGCTGGTTATAACAACTTGACTACCACAATCATGGCCTCTTCAACTTATGACCTTCCTGCTCCCTGTTACCATCTCAATATTATCATAAAATATGCATAGTCTTCGAATGACCATTGTGCCAGACTGAGTGACCGTGATTGATAGTCACACACAAGCATTGTGCTGTGAAGTTGCCGGATCTGGTTCAATACTACAAGTCCATGAATTTCTGAGACCATGGACGGCACCAGGTAGGGTCAAGGCTTGGCCCCCCTTAGCACGTCATTGGTGAGTTTGAGAACACACGTTTTGCAATGTTTTTGTCCCTCTTGGCAACATATCTGAAGAGCATGCAACATGGCTTTTGAATATATTGATCCACTGAAGGAAGGCCAGATATTTGCAAGCTTATGATGTTGCTCAGAAATCAAACTTGAAACTCAGGATTTGGCACCAATACAAAGCATGAGAAATGTCTCTGTTTGTAAGAGGGTCCAGGTTTCTGACCAGTATAGCAATACAGTTAGTACACAGGTTGGTTAGATCAAGCGCAAAGACATTTTGCATCTGTAAGTGAGACATGGACTTCGTGCAAGAAGTGGTGAGACGTATTCATTGAAGAATGTCCAGTTTGCTGTGACCATTTGAACTTTGCTTGAAGCCTAGGTAAATGAACCTGTCAATACTCTCCATGGTACCTGACCCCACTGGCACTCGGGGTTCTGGTAGCCCAGTTTTAGACCTTCCGTGGTCTTCGCCCTGAAACACTGAACTCTGAAGGATAGGCGGCATCTTGGAGACTTTGTAGGAGGGAGCTAAAATTCATTGATTTCTCCACAAGCCAGGTAGTGTCATTGGCATAACCTGGGTTGGTAAACACTCCTTGACCAACCTTGTTTCTGAATAATGCTGAGGTAAAAATACATCTCTGCCTCACCAAAACGTGGCAAAGTACTGGTGTGAAGATTGTGCTCCAGATGTAGGAGAACATTTGCAGTGCCAGCTTCTTTCTATGTCAAAATGCAGACCTGTTGATGGAATCCAAAGCTGCTTTGATGTCACCTTGTGCCACTAAAGCAGATGGTTAAGTTCTCAGTACAGCTCAGAAAAGCCAAAGGGTAAGGACAACATTCCTTCTTGACTACCCTGTAGTGAAACCTGACTGCTGTGAACAATGATCTCCATTAAGGAGTGGCTACAGCTTGCCAAAGAGAATATGAACATAATCCTTTCCAGGGACCAATAACAATGAGATTGGCCTACAGCTGCCACACTCATTGTGCAGTCTTTCGCCTTTCTGCAGGGACTATATGGCTATGTCTAGACTACGGGGAAGATTCGAAAGAGGATATGCAAATTCCACGTGAATTTGCATATCTTCTTCCGATCTTGCTTTCGAAAGTGAAAGTAATCTAGACGCATTTTTTCGGCAACCCCCCTTTTTCGAAAAGCCACATAAACCTCATTTTTTGAGGAAAAGCAGCTTTTTGAAAAGAGGGGGGGGGGAGGGTTGCTGAGAAAAACACGTCTAGATTACTTTCAGTAATCCTCTTTTGAATCTTCCCCATAGTCTAGATGAGCCCTATGATACCACATTTCTGTTATGCTGGTACTTTGCCTGATGACCAGGCTTTTAAGAACAGTTAGGGTGTATCTACCCAGCACCCTAAACTTGAAATAAGATACGCAATTTGTGCCGCGCAAATTGCGTATCTTATTTCGATTGAATTTTGAAATAGGGTATTTCAAAATTTGGCACATCTACTCAGCACCAATTTTTGAAATAATGTGCTATTTTGAGACATCCCTTAACCCTTATGGAATGAGGGTTACCGGGATGCCGAAAAAAACATGCCCATTATTTTGAAAAATGTTTCAAAGTAATGGGTGGCTTGTGTAGACGTGGGGTAGCTATTTCAGGTATCCCTAAATAGCCATGCAGTATAGATGTACCCTTAATGTGGACTGGTGCCCACTGGTTCCAAGGCACCTTTGAACAACTTGGGTGGAATTCCATGAGTTCTAGCAGCATGTTTACCTCCTACCTTTTCGATGGCCCTTCCTACTTTCTGAGTCGATTGAGGATTAATATTTATCCCTTTATCTACAGTTGGGTGGTTTGCCAGGTTTTGTAGCTAGACAGTTGTCAGCAGGTCCCTGGTTCAAGCATGCTTTCATTTCCTCCTCAACCACATACATTAAATACAATTTAGATGAAAAAAAATTTACTCTCCAGCCCTAACAAATCTTTACTCCCTTCAGAAGCAGGCCTGACATGGCAGTGATGCACACCAATACATCTGTTTGCTCTTTTATTTAAGGATCTGTGACATTGCTAGCAGTGCAGCCTGAAACAGAATGAGCATAAACTCCGGGAAGAGAAGAGGGTAGGGATGGAAACAGAAACAATCCCTGGGATGCCACTGAGATCAGCAGGAGCAAAAATGTTGGTTTGACACTTCTGAGTGCCACAGAGCATATGGCCAGACTGAGACTGTTGTCAACAACCCAGAATGGGGTAGCCTTGTTCTGGTAAACTCAATTCTTGTCTCTATTACCGAAGAATAGTTGCATGCTGGAAGCTTCGTAGTTGCTAGGGAAAGAGCAATGAATATGTTGCGGACCAAGAAGTAAGCTGTAGCTAGTGCTGAGATTAAATAATCACTCTTTCTTCTTCTGAGTCACCCAGAATGTGATGTACAGTATGTGCTCCATGCTCAGGATGCATCTCCAATGCTGTGTGTTACTTGCTTTGTGTTTTCCAAAAAATCTTTTCCCCAGCTGTATATTATAAATCTGAGTGGCTCACAAGATTTATGAAATGACAAATCCCTACCTACAGTACCAGGCATCAGACTGCTTTGGGCATGGAGAGATACCACTCTGTTAGCCTGAATGACAATGATGATGATGATGATGATGAAGCTTTGTTCCTGTATAAAGCTGCTCATCAAAGCATCTGAAAGGGAAGAGATCCATAGGAAGCAAGCTCCCAGACTAATTAATAACCCTATGATGGGTTGTCACCTGGTCCACAGCAAACAAGAGGTTAGCAAGTTTCTCTTTCCTCTGTCTTCCCACAGCTGTTCACAAGAAGGGGTGCTGCAGAGAGACTTGGGGAGAAGGCACAACTGCTATATCCAAGTTCTGAGATGGAATCCTAGGTGAGGTTCACGTGATTGTTCCTCTCTTTGTTGTCTCTATTGTATTCTGACTTGCTTTTATGAGGGTTCTCTCCCAATAAATCACAGTGAGCGTCAGGCCACCACCTTACAAAACTTCAATTTCTGTTTCTTTCTTTTCCTTTCCCCTGATTCATGTGATGCTAATAGCATGGAATGTTTGTTCCAGGCAGCCATTCTGAGGTCAATATTCCTGGACACCAAGCACTTTAACTCATTCTCATGTAGACCACCAATGGGCTGACTTCTCAATTGCCACATTTCTTGGCCCTGCAGTGCAGTTCTGAGATGGATTAGTAGAGTTGTGTGGGTAACTTGGAACAAACAAACAGGCCAACAGCAGATCAACTTCAACAAGGGGAAATAGGCTATGTCTACACTGCAGGCTTCTTGTGCAAGATCTGCCGCAAAAAGTTTTTGTGCAAGAGCGCGTCCACACTGCTATGGGCTTTTGTGCAAGAAAGCATCCACACTGCCATGGACTTTTTCCTGTGCTTTTTCTGATAGGGGTTTCTTGTGCAAGGGGTTTCCGATAGGGGTTTCTTGTCCACACACACCTTTTTTGCACAAGAACTCTTGCGCAAAAAGGCTTATTCCTCGTAGAAAGAGGAATAACATAACTCTTGTACAAAAAGCCCTGTCTTCTAACGATCTACTGTACTTTTTCTTGCGCAAAAATGCACTTGTAGTGTGGACGCTCTGTGAGTTTTTGCGTAACAACTCTTCAGTGTAGACGTAGCCATAGTGTCTTAAGCCAATCTTTAGCAAATGGGAATAGAAAGGAACTTTCCTTGTGGACATGTTATTCTGGGTCTGCCTCTTGCAGGGTTTCTTTCACCTTCCTCTGAAATTGCTGTCACTGGCCACTTTTGGAGACAGAATATTGGATCGAATCTGGCAATTTTCTTGAGTCTTAATCTAGGCTTAGTGCTGGGATTTGGAAAGCCAGTTACAACAAGTAGGAAGGTGGCAGTGGTATGAATTGTTACTTTTACCTATGACTGAGTGTGGGTATGTCTACACAGCAAAGTTATTTCGAAATAACAGCAGTTATTTCAAAATAACTTTTTCTAGCATATACACAGACATTCCGTTATTTCGAAATTAATTCAAAATAGTGGAGGGCTTATTTTGAAATTGGTAAACCTCATTCCACAAGGAATAGTGCCAATTTCAAAATTGCTATTTCGAAATAAGCACTGTGTAGATGCTTATTTCGAATAGGGGGCCTCCAACCTTTCCCAGGGTGCCCTGCTGGCTGCCCTGCCCACAAGGTAACTTATGACCCGATGCTCTGCCGGAACCAGTTCTGGCTGTCCTTAAATGCGATTCAGCGTCCAATCAGTGTGGATGTGCTATTTCAAAATAGAAAAACACTATTTCGAAATGCGTTTTGTGTGTAGACGCGTTATTTTGAAATAAGCTATTTTGAATTAACTATTTCCAAATGAGATATTTCGAAATAACACTGTAGTGCAGACATATCCTGTGACTCCAGCTGATTTTGATTTATATTTGTGCTGCATGAGCCAGATTTTCAAGATTGCTTAGCTCACAACATACGTCCCACATGCTGAGCACTTCTGGAAATCTGGCCGCTTATTTTGATGCCGTGGGGGGTTGCATTCACCTCTTGAGTCCCCCTTGCCCTCTGGCTGTGGTGCTGCCATTCTCTTCAGCTACCAGCTGTCTGCTGATAGGTCTTCTGTGACTTGACCCTCTGGCTGGATCACCACACAAAAGCTCTCCCAAGGTATATCAAACAAATAATAGAAACAGGCATTTGTCCTTCAAGAACAATTATATTCAAAATGGTTTCTTACTCTTTCTGGGTTAAATTTCCTCTCTCTGACTGAATTAGCAGGGTTCCTCTTAGTGTTTGCCACTGAGTATGGCTAGAAATAGGATCTGACTTGGCTTGATCCTCTAGCTGCAGCTTAAGGAGCATCCATCCTCATTACTCGGTCTTCAGCTAGGGACTGACTTGCTGACAGCAGGCAGCTCCTTTTATTTTAACCTACTGGGCTTTGATTGGCTTTTGCAGGTCCACAGCCTTTCTGGCACCTGGAGGACTCAATTTTGCTAGTTTCCAAAATGGCTGGTCTTTTCTTCACAGATAACTATTTCCTGGAGTAGGGTGTAGCAGAGCAGTGCACCCTCCAGTAGGGGACCACAAAGGTCTGCTACACGTCCTCAAAGATGTCTAAATGGGAGTTGAGCTCTTTCGAAAATCTGGCCCCAGTTTTGGATCCTGAACTTTTTTGAAAATTCTGGCTCATATGTTTGTTCACATATACAACAAGTACTCCTAAAGTGAGTCTCTCCATTGCCAGTGGAAAGACCAGTGCAAAAACTGGCGGAGCGTCCACACCTCAAGCGTGTTTTTGCGCAAGTAAATCAGCGGAACAGAGGGCTTTTGCCGGTAGAGTTATTCCTCGCCCCACGAGGAATAACTCCTTTTTGTGCTACAGCTCTTGTACTAAAAGTGTCCATAAAGTGTGGATGCTCTTTTGCTCAAAGGTCTGGTTGTGCTTTTGTGCAAGAAGTGTTTGTGGAAGATCTCTTCCGCAAAAGGCTTCTTGTGCAAAAACCCTGCAGTGTAGATGAAGCCAAGGAGTACAATAGGGTCATCAATTGAAGTCACAGTAAATGAGTCACTACCACAATGTCCCTTGCCAAAACCAACAAAGGTTCAAACTTATAGGCAGACATAACTCCTGAAATACCTCAGTTGATGTGGCATTAAGGTAACAGGATGTTTCATTCTCAAAGAAGTCAGTGGTGAATTAATGCATGGGTCCCTGGACCAGAAGCTGGAGCCGGGCTGTGGTAAGAGCTGCCAAGAGAGCCCAGACCACTGTGGGAAATGTCAGACTCTCCACCTGCCCTGGGTGGAGGGCCAGGAAGCCTGACAGCCTGTGTCCATGCCCTCTGGGGTGTGTTTTCCAGAGCAGCTGGAGGAGGGAAGGAGTGGAAAGAGGGTTTGAGCTCCCTACAAAGGCCTGGGCTCCCTGGATGGCTCTTACCATGGCCCAGTTCTAGCTTCTGGCTTGGCCAGGAAGCAGAACTTTGGGGACACAAAGAGAGCAGTTGGCTGGGCCTTGTGGTGAAGTCCCCACCACTGGAAGAAGCTGGTGCTGCTAGCAAGGGTGCCCTTTGTGGTGACAGAACTAATAATCTCATCAATTCTGTGCCTATGCCCCGGTTAAAAAGTGGGGCTCCATGCACTATTAGACTTCCTGGTTCCCACCCCCTGGGGCTTCCAGAGTATGGGGGAGGGGCAAATGATTTTTATGCCCAGTGCTCCATTTATTCTTAATCCACCTCTGAGTGATAACCTGTGCTGATGAAATACAGGAATGGCACAAGATTAACTCCAAGAGAGATGGTGCCATGACACCTCCCACTGCTTCTAACTCAGCAGCTAGCTCAGGTCATCAGTGGAGATGAATGTCTAGATTTGAATACAGCTTAAGTTAAAGCAGAGTCTCCTTTAGCAATAGAGAGCCCATGACATACATTTGAACTGTTCTGATTCTCTCCATCATAGGTCACTCATATGTAAGCTACCAGTTCATTTCCTCTATTGAGGGATCTTCTACTCCTCTTGTCCACATCTTCTGTTGCTCTGGCCATTCATGCCCTCTAGGATATATACATTCAGTATAACATTGTTCCTTTTGGGCTAGGATATTGGAGATCTTCATACTCATCAGGCTATGTCTACACTGGCAGTCACTTTGGCGGGTCTAGTGAAAACCCATCAAATCAACTGCAGCTTACTCTGCAGTTGACTCCTGTACTGTATCCCCTCACAGCAAGAACACATATTCCTGTTCATCCAGAAATATAATTTATGCCATCATGTGCCAACAGTGTCCGTCTGCTATGTATTGGACAAACTTCTCTGACACTTCACCAAAGAATTAATGGCCACAAATCAGACATCAGACAGTTTCACAAAGAAAAAACAGTTTCTTGTCATTTCAATCAGACTGGGCATTGTCTGAAGGACCTAACTACATGTATCTTACTTCAAAGAGACTTTAACACCATACTACAAAGGGAAACTCAGAACTGTCATTCATGCTTAAATTTGACACTTTACAAATGGGCCTTAACAAAGATGCTAACTACCTTACCCATTACAAAGATAGCTTCCCCAATTATCACCCCTAATATCATTATCTCATAAACACTAACCTCCCCCCCTCACCCCTCCAACAAATCTAAAATCTGATTTGTCAATTTTATATGTGTTCACTTTTTTTTGATTGTATATATGGTCATGCCAATTTTCTTCCGCAATTTGAGCTGAGGAAGTGGGTCTGGTCCACGAAAGCTCAGCACCTAATAAACCATCTTGTTAGTCTTTAAAGTGCTTCATAGTCCTGTCTTTTGTTTCAGCAAGACCAGACTAACACGGCTACATCTCTATTACTAAGAACAGTAAGGTAAGTCAATGGGCAAATTTTTCTTCCTGGCCCGCTGAGACCTTGCAGTAACTCAACCAAAAGTATGTCTACTCCAGCTATGTGTTAGTCAGATAGCTGAAGTTAGGTACTTTAGGTTGACTTTCTGTGACAGTATAGACATAGGCTAAGTCACTGCCAATGGTTTAAGGCAGATAGAGCTTTTCATTCTATGCACAATCATTTGTATTTTTTGTTACCTAGAAACCAGTATGATTTTTAAGAGCTAATCAGAGGGAGCAGGCTTTGCAGGTTCAGAGTAATTGGGGTTTCATTTTTAAATGCATACAATACACACTACAAATAACTGTTACAGTGCTTTTCTTGGTAGCGAGGCTGGAATTTCAGCTTCTGGGGTTTAAAAAAGTTCCCTTTTGCTAACATTCACACTCTTCCTTCATTATCTTGTGCTAGACTCTACAATCCTCCTGATTGCATGTTATCACCTTCAATAGAACAGCTGTCTCATTGCTAAGGGGTGTTAATCTTCCACTATCTAACTCCTTATTGATAGCTAGAGTCAAGGTGCCCCTAGTCTTCTTTGACTTCAGTGAATTTGAATTCTCAAAACAGCCCTTTTTAGCCTCAGATTCATTTTGGACCAAAATGCCTCCTGCAATAGTCTGAGCTGGGGACTTAACCGTCCTGAATGACAACCCATCACTGTGCACAATAGCAGCCATTCACTCTTCTGCAGCCTCAGTGCTTGAAAGTTGCTGTTTTCTATTAGCTCCATAGGTTATAACCAAGAGAATGTAGTTTACATTTGTCAAGAAACAATAAACCGCAGCCAATCGATCAGGAGCTGAGAGCCCAGAATAGAAACTACTCAGTCAGATGGGGCAGTTGGCTTTAATTTTTATTTAGCGGCTGTGAAAAGTGTTCTGGAGACTGATTTTCTATTTCATTAATCAAGAGAACAAGAGCAGCACTGGCAGTGTCTGGGCAAGATCTTATTCTCTTCACAACTGCCTTTCCCCTGACCCAAATGGGTCACCTCTAGGGGTGTAGTTCATTCTCCTTAGTTATCATCATAAAAACCCAAGAGTTGTGTAAGTGACATAAACCCTCTCTATTCTGTGCATAAATCTCTAACAAATAGGTGAGGAAGGAAGCAACATCCACTATGGGAGTTTATTCTATGACTACCTACTGCAGCATTTCTTTCACATCCTCTGAAGCACCTGGTACTGACCTAGATAGAACATTATACT